>JALIZF010001537.1:0-381427 GCA_029948255.1 Telmatactis stephensoni
TAAGTATTTCAAACATGATCATATTTCAATCAGACAGAATTATGAACATATACATTTCTAATTCACTTCCGAGAAAAACGCAAAAATGTGTCTTGGAGCCAAGGAGTGGGTTTGTTGATATAAGGGGATTATAAACACCTCATAATCTTGCCCGATGACAGCTGAAGTAAAGGGCAACCAAAATTGTGTTACGTTTCCCACACAAATGGCGGGAAGTCAAGGCAATTTGATCCCATTGAACTTTGGCTCTTGTTGAATAATCTTTTTACAAAGGTTTCGATAGTTAGACAAATATGTTCTTCACCGACAAGCTCTCTTGATGACAGATCAATTGACGAGTCATGTCAACAGATAATTGATAGGGATTAAGCAGGAAAAAAGTTTTTCGCTTATAATTCGCTGTTAAAAATCGGTAGTGAAATAATTTTTTCACTAAATCATAGCTTATTGTGTATTCTATCAGAAAATGTAAAAAAGTAAAAATCGACCCTTTTGAGAAACTTTGGGGTACCCTGATACCTTAAGTCACTTTATTTTTCTAAGCACTGGATATGTCGATAAGAGAGATGGTGTGAATTGCAATGTGTAATGATGAATTTTATATTACAAGAGGTCAATGAATCTGTCTTCGTCAGAGAACCATGTGCTTTCGTGTTCATCTGAGTCATCAGTGAAAATATCTTTTGGGTCTACTTGAGTACTTTTGTCCACCATTTCTATTTCCATTTCGAAATTTTCTCTAGTGTCTGTTCCAAAGTTTCTACCTTATTATAAATGTATTCTTTCACCCTAACGTAGTCATATCCCTCCAAACTTTCTCTGTGTGAGAATCGTAGAGCCATTTTGGCAGGGAGCGTTCTTGTCATTGCTAAGGCTTCCTCTGTGTAGGGCGTAACCACAGATTAGAAATAATGTATCTGTCCTCCAGCATTTTTTCTCGTACAACCAAAATGAGAAACCTTTAACACTTCGACATTTTTGCAATACTCGGCAGCCCACAAAATAACTTTAAAGTGTCCCTTTTTGGTACTCCCAATCAATCTCTTTAACCTCACACTGGTTACTAAGTGGAAGTATGGACATGGCAACAATTTTAAAACATAAAACATGATTTTATTTGCGCTCATTTTTATAGCCATGAATACTCATAATTTTGCGTTTTTTCGAATTGCCCATTTTAAGGTGTTTCAAAGTAGTTGTTGACGCGCTACACCTCTCATTTTAAATTCGCGATTTCATGGACTTCTTCTCGTCGGATCAAAATATCCTTTGGACAAATTATCAAGCAAAGATTGAATTTTTGAATGATAGTAATTTTAAGTCAATCTGTGTTTTACAGCAAAGATATCAATGATCGTTTAAATCAGTCTTTCTAAAATATCTCCCGTTTACGATGAGCTTTTGAAAAACGAAACATAGGCCTAAAACTTCACATTCATGCACACATACTTATAGTAAAATCAGAGAGTTTAAACAGAGCGATTTGAGTACTAGACGCAAACATTTTTTATGCGTATTTTGCGTCGCAAAAACTAAGGGTATAGCTTGTCATGCAGAAAAGAAATACTCGGGCGCTCAAACATATGCGCCAAAATACTGAAAACACGTTGCTATATTGTTGTTCTTTCTCTCTGGTAAATTGCACTGGTTTAAGTGTTCATTTGGCGGAGTTATGATTTTTCTTCTGATAGTATATGGGATTCACTAGCTGCGACAATTTTAACTTTCAAAGCGGCGTAAGAGATATCTCTTCAAGTCATCACTGTTAGAGCCCAAAATCACGGCTATACTTACTCAAAGTATCATAAAACACGCAGCAGAAATTTATTAAATTTGATATGTAAAGCAACATTTTTAAATTTCACTTGAATACAGTGCTTCAAACGCGCCGGAGTCGAATCAAACCCGTGTGTACAAATGCATGACGATGGCGTGATGCTTGCTGATTATGTCACGCTACATTCCTTCGCACCCGTGTTACGATGCATTTGCATACCGCGGTTTTATTTGAACTAGGATCACACAAAACTCGAAATTGGAAAAATTAGTTGCGGCTCCTCCATCTTTTTTCTCTTGCCAAACGTGCAGCAAGTCTACGGTTTTTCTTACTTCTCGAACTTTTAGTTGCAGGCATTGCATCGAAATGAAGTGTAAAGGCACTATATGCAAATGCGTCGTAACACGGGCGCGAAGGAATGTACCGTGACATAATTAGCAAGCATCACGCCATCGTCATGCATTTGTACACACGAGTTTGATTCTACTCCGGCGCGTTTGAAGCACTGTATTCAAGTGAAATTTAAAAATGTTGCTTTACATATCAAATTTAATAAATTTCTGCTGCGTGTTTTATGATACTTTGAGTAAGTATAGCCGTGATTTTGGGCTCTAAACAGTGATGACTTGAAGAGATATCTCTTACGCCGCTTGAAAGTTAAAATTGTCGCAGCTAGTGAATCCCATATACTATCAGAAGAAAAATCATAACTCCGCCAAATGAACACTTAAACCAGTGCAATTTACCAGAGAGAAAGAACAACAATATAGCAACGTGTTTTCAGTATTTTGGCGCATATGTTTGAGCGCCGAGTATTTCTTTTCTGCATGACAAGCTATACCTTAGTTTTTGCGACGCAAAATACGCATAAAAAATGTTTGCGTCTAGTACTCAAAATCGCTCTGTTTAAACTGTCTGATTTTACTATAAGTATGTGTGCATGAATGTGAAGTTTTAGGCCTATGTTTTCGTTTTTCAAAAGCTCATCGTAAACGGGAGATATTTTAGAAAGACTGATTTAAACGATCATTGATTATCTTTGCTGTAAAAACACAGATTGACTTAAAATTACTATCATTCAAAAATTCAATCTTTGCTTGATAATTTGTCCAAAGGATATTTTGATCCGACGAGAAGAAGTCCATGAAATCGCGAATTTAAAATGAGAGGTGTAGCGCGTCAACAACTACTTTGAAACACCTTAAAGAAATGATTGTATAAAGGAACCTTTGATCGCGCGTCAGTATATGAATTGTGCTAATGAATGTCTTTTATGTACGGATTAAGTGCAGTCACTATAATAGATCAGAATAGATGGTTATATAATCTTAAATAGACTTTAATGAATGAGTCCCTGGCCAGGGAAAGTATGTATCTAATCATAACAAGCTACATAATCTGATTGTGCGTGAGTGAATTGAAAATGATTCTTTTGTATGATTCTTTTCATATTCTTTTTCATACTCCGGCAAACGAGCATAAATACAGCTTGAAATACGAAGAAACCCATCTTTTGCTTGTCTTTCGCTTGGTGAATGATGGCTGACAAATCTACGGTGAGTGAAAAAGTGAGCTACAAACGAATGTGCGATGCATGGAAAGTTCGTTTTAACTGGGAAGCTAACTGTTCTATCAGTGAACAAATGTTTATTTCCTCATATTCCCAAGCAATCGGGTGTCCTGAAGAGTTTTTTTACTTCCCACTCCTTTCGTGTTCAGCAGCATGCATTGGTCTGTGCGCGAAACTCAAAATAAATACCACTTGGATCGAACCTGCTGTGCTGTGGACCATTGTGGCGTCGAGAAAGGGCGAGAAAAAATCTGTGGCAGCAAGTGTTGTGCTGGATGGCATCCAGAAGCTGGAAAGAAAACTCCAAAGCACTGAAGATAAAGACGATGGGAAAGCAGAGCCAAAGAGATTATACATGAACATTTTTTCATTTGAAAGACTTCATCAGCTTATGCTGAAGAATGATGCACAAATGCTGGGTTTTTTCGATGAATTTAGTATGCTGTATGAGCTTATTGCCAACATTCTATCACATGACTCCCAGAGTGGGAGATCCCATGAGATAGCACAGCGCATGCGCAAGATCATTGCATAGCTTGCATTGCCAGCAAGATCACGTTTAGACACAGTTGATAAGAATTTGGTTAAAAAACTCGCTGAGACTTACGCAGTAAGCCTTAAATAAGCGTACATTGAGTCAACGTAGTTGACATTATCCTAATCTAACCGTTAACGGTTTGTTAGTAGTCACGCTTCAACGTAGTTGAAGCTTAACGTTTTCCCGCTCAAACTTGCCAAACATGTCGGACAACGAAGAAGTCGACTTGCGAGAAGAACCTTTAGCAGAAACTGTAGACGCAGGAGCAATGTTTGCCGCTCTCCTCCAGGAGATGAAAAAACTGAATGAAAATGTATTGGCAAGGGCCCAACCCGCTGAGATTCACGACGAAGAATCTCAGGAGAGCGAGAACAACACCTCGAACGACGATACGAGGTCATTAGATGGCCAAGTTGCCAGCCTCACGGAACAAAGTCAGCCAAGCGAGGCACCTATTTTGGCCGACATTGCCCTTGATCTGGACGCCAGTGAGAAAACTGGCCCAGATGCCAGCGAAGGACTGGCGAAAATTGTAAATTCTCTCTTGAAAGAGAAATTAACGGAAGAAAAAGTTCAATCGAAGATTGATCTTTATCCTCGACCGAACAACGTGACCGGGCTAAGGACACCTCGTGTGAACCACCTAATATGGAATCAGCTCTCTGCCCCGTCGAGGACGCAGGATTCAAAATCCCAAAAGTCACAAAATGCCCTGGTAGCAGGGATAGTTGCCATGGTAAAGGCTACAGAATTAGTCCTTAAAACAGATCATAAGGACAACAAAGACCTAATCAAGATCATGACCGACGCCATTGCGTTAACAATTCAAAGTCATCATGACTTGAATACAGCTCGTCGCCGAGCCATGAAAAACGACCTGAATAAAGACTATGCAGCATTATGCAGTAGTTCATCGGTCGACCAAACATCTGAGTTTCTCTTCGGAGACTTATCAAAGTTGGCTAAGGATATCACAGACGCCAACAAATTAACAAAGAAAGTGTGCCCCGCAGCCCCACAGGCTAGTTACAGCCGGGACAGGCGAAGTTATGGCGGTAAGAAAAACTATGGAAATCATAACAACCGCTTCACTCCCTATCGGGGACGAAATGATTTTTTGTCCAAGGGCAATCATCCAAAAAGCAGGAAAAAAGAGGGGCCGACAAGCAAACAATAAATATTGAGGTAGGCACAAATGATATATTTTTACACGACCTTACGACCTTTAGCACGGGCAAACTCAAAGAGTTTGTTCCCATTTGGCGTAAGATTACAAGCGATAAAAACATATTGAATTATGTTTCCGGTGTAAAAATTTCCTTTGAAGAGGGCCTTGAGCCTAGCCAGGCACACTACAGGCCAAGTGTTTTTAATGCTCAGGAAGAGATTATAGTTGAACAGGAAATTAAAACCCTTGTGGCCAAAGGGGTGATTAAACAATCTCATCATGAACCTGGAGAGTTTATCTCCACAATTTTTCTTAGGCCCAAACCTGATGGGTCTTTCCGCATGATTCTAAACCTAAAAGAATTTAACAAATCAGTGGAATACCATCATTTTAAAATGGACACCCTAGACACGGTGACAAAACTGATAAAGCCTGGTTGTTATATGGCGTCTGTAGACCTAAAGGATGCATATTATACGGTGCCTATACATAGAAACCACCAAAAATTCTTGAAATTTGAATTTAAAGGACATCTTTATCAGTATACATGCCTTCCCAACGGCCTATCTAGTGCCCCACGAATTTTTACAAAACTCCTCAAGCCTGTCTACTCAACATTGCACAACCAGGGCCATGTGAGCATAGGCTATATTGACGACTCTTATTTACAGGGAGATACCATTACAGAATGTAGGCAAAACATTGTCAGCACTGCTAAATTATTCACTGAGCTAGGATTTTATATCCACCCTCACAAATCAGTAATTTGTCCTGCACAAACTCTTATATTCCTTGGCTTCATTCTGAATTCAGTAAACATGACGGTCTCACCGACACCTGAGAAGATCGAAAAGACAGTCAAAGCTTGTCATCAGCTTGTCAAAACTGAAAGCCCCCAAATTTTGGATGTAGCTCGAGTAATTGGCCTTATCATTTCACTTTTCCCAGGGGCTGAATATGGTCTCCTCCATTACAGGGCACTTGAGCATGACAAAACCAATGCACTTGCAACTAACGCAGGGAATTTCAATATGCATATGAAACTGTCAATGGCATCAGTTAGAGAATTGCACTGGTGGATTACACATGCCTCTCAGGCCCAGAAGCGCATATCATATCCTTCACCCTCAATGATCATACAGTCAGATGCTTCAAAAAGAGGGTGGGGAGCAGTATTTGCAGGAAGGAAGATAGGGGGAAGGTGGACTTCCCCTGAAGCATTGAAGCACATTAATGTACTAGAACTACAGGCAGCAATGTTTGCCCTGAAATCTTTTGCAGAGCATGAAAAAGGAATACATATTCAGCTGCAGCTGGATAATACAACCGCAGTTGCATATATTAATAATATGGGGGGCTTTCGTTCCTCAGAGCTAGATGACCTAGCCACGGAAATGTGGGAATGGGCAATTCATCATGATATCTGGGTCTCTGCTGTTCATATCCCTGGAATATCTAATGTGGACGCAGATGAACAGTCTCGAAACTTCCATGACAAGCATGAATGGGCTCTGAACAGCAAAGTTTTCCAGGAAATAAGGGCAGAAAACCCTGAGATTAACATAGATCTTTTTGCGACAAGGCTCAATCATAAGTTAGATATGTATTGTTCCTGGAAACCGGACCCAGGATGTTCCTTTGTAGATGCATTTTCATTAAATTGGAGTGCTTATGCATTTTATGCGTTCCCACCTTTTAGCCTGATCCCAAGATGCCTTCAAAAGATCAACCAAGACAAAGCGAAAGGAATTCTAGTAGTACCTTTGTGGCCCACTCAATCGTGGTTTCCACTACTCCTACAGCAACTTTACAAACAACCATGGCTTCTGTACCCGCACAAGAGACTTATCCAACACCCAGGATTACAGGAGCCACACCCACTCTGGAAAAAGCTCCAATTGATGGTATGTCCTGTCTCAGGAATTCCTTCACAAAATATAACATTTCTGGAAACGTTGCAGACATCATCATGGCATCATGGCGATCAGGTACAAAGAAACAATACAAGACATACATTGAAAAATGGATCAACTTTTGTGGTGAAAGGCAGATTAATTGTTATTCCCCACAAATCAGTGAGGCTTTAGACTTCCTAACAACCTTATATGACAAAAACCTTAGTTATTCAACACTGAATACTGCACGATCAGCCCTCTCATCAATTTTACATATCAAGGACTGTGAAAACTTTGGTTCACACCCACTTACAGTACGATTTATGAAAGGAGTGTTTGAAACAAGAACACCCCAACCTAGATACAGCATGATATGGGATGCTTCATCAGTTCTAAATTATCTGGCCACCCTAAACCCAGTGGAAAAGTTGTCACTGAGAGACCTAACATTAAAGCTAGTCATGTTACTCTTACTGGTCACGGGACAAAGAGGACAAGCCATACATTTGCTTAACATTGGAACTATGAACCTTATCGATACATCTTGCACATTTCAACTGACCAGTCACACCAAGACAAGCAAACCTGGACAACCAACTTCAGTTATCAATATCTATGAATTCAAGCCTGACAATCGAGTATGTCCAGTTCGCGCACTGAAAGAATATTTACAGCGTACAGAAACCATTAGAGGTAGTGAAAAACAGTTGTTTATCAGTTTTGTTAAGCCATACAAGGCAGTAGCGAGATACACAATTTCTAGATGGGCTAAAATAGTCCTAAAAAACTCTGGAATTGACACCAAGCTGTTTACCAGCCACAGCACAAGAGCAGCTAGTGCTTCCAAAGCCAAGCAGAAGGATGTACCTCTTGATGTCATTTTGTCACAAGTTGGCTGGAACTCTGCTAATACGTTCAGAAAGTTCTATGATAAGCCACTCCTGTCAATCAATGACAGTATGGCCTCAGCTATATTGACAAGTTAGAGACTGAAACACTTGTTTTCATGATTTCTTACCGATTCATGTTGTAGTTTAACATATTTTAATTGTTACTGTTCCATTATATGTATTATCTTATAGAGAAATTCTTGTAATTATAACATTACAAAACAGTAAAAAACGTTTGGAAGTACACATGCTTAGGGACTACTGAAGTCTATTATTTGTCCCTTCGCTTATACGTGGGTGTTCGAAGGCTTTAAAGTCTCATGGGATCTCCCACTCTGGGAGTCATGTGATAGAATTAGAAAATTAAACGAGACTTACCTGTAAGGTGAAGTTTGATTGAGATTCTATCACATGACGTACGGAGTGAGGAGATCACATGCCCACCCCTCTGCAATTATCTCCTCCCTTTAGGGGTTATACATATATGCAAATGTTTATTAGCTAGCATGCTTTATTAGTTACATGTATTAAACATACAATTGCTTTGGTGTGGAGTGAGTTGGGATTTCCCTCCCTTCTCAACAACCCTAATCTAAATGATCTTTGCGCATGCGCTGTGCTATCTCATGTGATCTCCTCACTCCGTACATCATGTGATAGAATCTCAATCAAACTTCACCTTACAGGTAAGTCTCGTTTAATTTTCTAAACAAAGGTGGTAAGAGTCAATTAGATCGAAAGGTGTTTTTGACTCTTCTGCAGCTCTCTTCCTGAAATAAGCAACGGTGTTGGATTTATAATTCAATGCAGTGTTTTATGCAGTGGCATGGTAAATTTTGCTTCTTACCTTGGACTGTTACTGTTGTACATTTTGAATTGAACAAGTAGAATAGTATGACGCGATCCGGCAATACGAAGACTAACTGTGTTCGAAGAAGAAGCTTGTTGTGCAATGATGCTAGCACGCTAAAATAATGCGTTGGCATCCAAAAGGTGTTTGTAAAAGGAAGAAGTGTCTTTTATCAAAAGCCGCAAATGGACAAGGAATAAAGAGGCCGGTTCTGTAGGTGCAATTTTTATTGACAGTCACATATACAATAAAGATCTGATACGTGGCTGAATAAGCTCACAGTGGACGTGAATTCGCATATTTTAGTTGTTCGTTTTTGCTTCTTTGGTCATGGAGATTTAGAAGTAGCTAGCATCTACAATTTGTTATGCTTTGTAAAAACTAGTGTATAGAATTTGTCAGAATTTAGGGAAGATGTAGACCTTGACCTTTCACACCATAATCAAATAACTGTGTTAGGATTGGCGTGTTTGAGCTCATATTGCGCATTTCAAAGAAAAGGAACTTTTGTTTTTGAACGAGACGTTTTCCAGAGTTAGAAGAGGGGTATGTAGAATTGAGACAGAAGATGGAGTTTATCCTTTGGACATCTACATATGAGTTTAGTCAAAAAATGGATGAGTTATGATGATTATAGGCGGACTTGAAAATACGATTTAGCTGACAATCCTGGAAGATGGCTCATTGCATATTGATTGTTTTATCGATATTTATTGTTAGGCGAACAATTGTAAAGCATATTTATGTCGTGGTAGTTTATTTGGCCTTGTTACATTGCTGTTCTGTGTACAGAAAACAAAACGCAATGACAGCTCAGTGTATCGTGTTACGTTCAGTGTTAGAGAGTAAGAGAAAATATTTATTTTAGCTATGTTCCCCATGACCAGTTTTCGTTAAATTTCATATGCAGTTTTTATTATGTTTGACAACACAATTTTTAAATTAAGATGTGCTGAAAACCAGCTTTGATGCCAAGAAATTTGATTTGTAAATTCAAATTTCGTGCTTGAATTGAATCCGACCAATGAGGTAGCCATTTTCTAATTGGATTGCAAATTGACTAGAGCAGTCGTTTATGCATTAGGGGGCGTGAATTTGCCTACTTCTTACAAAGTTGTCAACTAACTATGTAACGTTTTTCACAACAGCAACACTGAATGTCTCAGATTATTACAGTACAACTTTTTTCAAAACAATAACATCAGAAATTCTTAGTTTTTTAGGATCTACAGCATTATTGCTAATGCTTGCGAACTTTCTGTTCACTAACTTCTTAACTAAGGTCTGGAAAACCTGTGCAGGAGTAATATCAGTTAAATGCTCTTGTTTTACTTTAAACGTACCTTTCAAGAACTTAATTGCTTCATTTCTATCTAACATTTTTTTAAACATAACCTTTGTTATGACTTGGCAATTATAAGTGTTGAAAATTGGCTGTGATTTCTTGATTCCAATTCAAAACTATCGTTGCCTTGGCTTTGCTCATCTGAGAACAGTGAAATGACCTCTTGCTGATAACTGCTATCTAAATCTTATGTTGAGGTTGAAGAATCTTCAAATGGACTCTGCAAAATAAAATATTTCCTAATCAAACTGATCATTTATTACAATGCAATCTTTGAAATATAGGAGCATCGCATTTCCTGGTCAAAAGATCTTGCAGAGCTTCCTTGCTTGTTAAGTCTTCCCCTAAGTATAAAAGAAAATCATGAATCGCCAAGCTAGATGACATGAACAAATATGGTGCTCAAGGTTGAGTTCCCGCCAAAACATCCAGTAAGAAAAATGCTATTTTAAGACTTGTGAAACATACAGTTAACATTATTATTTACCCAACAAAAACGTAAAATATAAATAATAATTCAGAAAAGATGATTCCCCCCCAAAAAAACAGAAAAATATAACCAATATAAGTAGAGTTTTCCTTGCGGACACAATCAACGGCAATGCCATGTGACTCACTTGTCAAAGGTTTTACTTACTTTTAAAGTTTTCCATGATTTCTTCAAAAAATTCAATTAACTTTGGCACAAACTCATTCTCTATCTTTTAATCTTCTGCAATTTCTTCACTTTTGTTTGGTTCCACCATTTCTACTACTCAAAAATTGTAACCAAATACACCATGCACCTGACACACAACCTGTAGATTGAGCACGCTTCCAGTACAGGCAATGATGTCGTCATTCAGCGCATGCACTCCTCCCAGGAATCACATTCACGCTCACCAAAGGAACTCCGACGTTTGCTTTGTAATTTCATTTGTAAGGATCATTATTTTCTGAATAAATATTTTTTACTAGATTGGCGTTTTTTTTCATTATGAAGGTTATTTCTTTATTCTTAACCAAATTTTGCTTCATCAATGCATTGGGATTCCTGTTAGACAATGGTATGTTGACGCGAAAGTGGAGGTTAGCTTGCCAGAAAGGAGGCAGGGAATGAGAAACATATATATTTAGTTCATGAACGAAGTACAAAATAACTCTTCTATCAAGTCACTCTGGAAGAGAACCGACATTGCAATATGTGAGTGCACTGATAAGCCATACAATTTGCCATGCAACTTGTGTAAACAATTCATTATTCGAGGACAACGAGAAACCCCATCAATCCACAGGTGGACCATCCTCTCAGTTTGTGGTTTGGGCTTCCTGTGTCACGGTCGAATGGCCGTTTGATTGAAACCACAGGCACCCCAGGCAATCATTTAGAGCAGCGCGTAAGTGATCAGCGTACAAAGCAATGCGAAGTATATGTAAGGGTCCGGGTTCGAATCCTGGAATACAAAAAAAAAATTTTCACCTTGTTATGTAGTAAATATTATCTTTTCATCTTTTTGTATGCTTTTTTCTGGTTTTGAAGCGTTTTAAGCTGTTTTTTAATTTTTTTCTCCCCCCTTACATAGAAAAACTAAAGGCCAGTTACTTCAGCCATCACCAGCGAACAACTCCTATTCTTTAACCTCCAAAAAATGCTAGATAAATATCCCAATTACCTCCAAAACCGCCACAGCACTCAAGGCCAGTTATCACTTCAACTAGAAATCGAACTTGAATCCACGCCAGATAAATCAAACGGCAGATTTTTCATGAAACTCGGACTTATTTGGTCCAAATTTTGCTTGTAACGAAGCGTAACCCATAATGCCTGGATATCTGGTAACATGAAACTTGGCTTGAGTTTCAAAGCTCTCACTCTGAATGGACGAGAGATTACTTCCAACTGTGAGAAGGGATGCCGAGAACGTGACCCAAGGTTAGCCGTTAAACCTCGTCCACTCAGAGTGAGAGCTTACGGGTTACGCTTCGTTACAAGCAAAATTTGAACCAAATAAGTAACCGGCCTTTAGTTTTTCTATGTAAGGGGGGAGAAAAAATTAAAAAAACAGCTTAAAACGCTTCAAAACCAGAAAAAAGCATACAAAAAGATGAAAAGATAATATTTACTACATAACAAGGTGAAATTTTTTTTTTGTATTCCAGGATTCGAACCCGGACCCTTACATATACTTCGCATTGCTTTGTACGCTGATCACTTACGCGCTGCTCTAAATGATTGCCTGGGGTGCCTGTGGTTTCAATCAAACTGAAATGTAGTGCTTTTCACTGGCGATTTTACTTGATTGCTCTACATCTTGAAATTCAAAATATTGTGTCAAAATAAACTTCAATCCTTATATTTATCAGATATGAATTTTGTTTTGTCATCCAATGAGTTTTAAGAGGCAGTACGTCTAAGATCCGACCACTCAAATTTTGCATATCAACAGAGTTACTTGATACCTACCATGTAGAAAGACTAACTCATTGGACAAACAAAAATCGCAAATTTTTTAAGCAAATGCAATTATTCGATTTTTGAGCGATCATTCTTTGAACCACCCTCAAATTTGACAAAAATCTGGAACTCTCACAGCGCATGCTTTGCATTTAAGGAACAGATATCTCAATATTTATTTATTTCACCTTTATAGGTCAATTTTATGTTACAAATATTAACATTAACTGCAAATAAAATATTTGGTGAATTTTTGAAAATACCTTGCAGACAGCTAATTGGAAAATGCTTTGAACATACCAACCGTAAAAAGTGATTTTCTCGAAAGTGCAATGAGAACTGCGATCAATTTCACAACAAACATCAACCACTAGGATTGATCTACCGAAATCAAGTAAAACATTTCCGGGCACTCCGGTTTTTGCGTGATTGAGACAGGATGAAGATTGATAATTTTCGTGATTTTAAGGAAAAAAATGCATTTTCTTCATCTCATTAATTACAACATTCCCTCTCTAGAAAAAGATAAGAATTAATAGATAACTTAAAAGGGTACTCGGGCGTATATATGGACATATTTTGAAAATCTTAAATATCTAGTTTTAAATGTTGATGCTTTGCAGAAATAAAGTTAAATAAACGATTAATCACTCTACGAAGTGTCGTTTGGATATTCCAATAGGAAGTATGAAATATTTACGATCTAATTCTGCGCTGCCATTAATTGTTCTTCTCATCGCTTTGGCTCAAGAGAATGGGTTCTAGTTTGGGTCTGTGACGTCATAAGTCCGCACCAAAAGCAGTAATTGAGCTGATTTCATGCATGTGCAAGAAATCTTGCAATAGCAATTCTTGTGAATGTATTCTAAATGGACTGAAATGCTCGGATCTCTGTCAGCTGACAACTTGCACTAACCAGGCAGAAGAAGAAGAAGACATAAATCAACTTTCAGATGACGATGATGACGATTTGTAGCCAGAACTTGATTCATTTTGATAAAACCATTTTACAATTTGTTGAGGGTTCCTCAACAGTTGAGTTTAATAAGTATTGTAAATGTATTTGGGTTCCCTGTGTAATTGTTAATTGTTAAGTGTACATGTCTGCCATGCAAGAGCTAGTGTCTCATCGATTGGTGAGTGTGTTATTTTTGCTTCAAACTTGTAATTTTTACTTTAGACCACAAGAAATGATTACTATGTAATATGTTTTTGTTTTTGTTTAGGATTTTACTGTATTTACTGTATTTACCATGTGCTGTGTGCTTGCTAATAATAAATGGACTTCGATGCAAATTACGAATGTATGTCAAGCGGTAAAACCTTTCGATGAATTGGCTCACATGTCTGCTGTGTTTTTTCCCTCTACATAACGTCGTAAAATCCAATCGTGGATCAAGTAAAGTCTCTTTACCGTGTAAAATTCAAGCAAATGTTGGGTAAATCGAAGCAAAGATTGTGTCAACCTTGACCTCGTGGTTAATTTGCATATGTTGTGAGTTTTGAAAGCTGATAATTATGGATCAACATGGAATTCTCGCCGAAAGAATTCATCACCTCGACAAATCCCGAAGTGGATACACTGCCGCTATCACGAAATTGTGTAACGAGATCGACAGAGGTCTCGATTGTAAAGATCTAGATATCTTACGAGATTTGAAGGCCCGTCTGAGTGGCGCCTTCGAACGCTACAGCCAATGTTGTTATCAATACGACAATCTTCTAGACCCTGATTGTGAAAAATATCGTCATGTTAAGGAACATTTCGAATTACAAAAACAACGAGTACTAAGTTATGACAGAAAGATCGACATTTTTACCGTTAATGCGGTCATGGAACTTCAAGTCACTATGCTACAAGAAGAGATAAAGAAAAAGGAACTAGAGCTACAAAGGACCATAGAAGAAACCGAAAGGAACCTGTCCACAACCAACTCTGAAGGGATCTATGCTGAGCCCGTGAGTAAAGATGATCTATCTAACATCATGATTCCTCCTCCTCAGATGTTTAAAGATGTACCTGAAGTGCTGGACCCCCTTCCCGTGGGGGGACAAGTGAAGACATCCACACCCCTTGGGGACATAACGAATCAAACACGCCCCATTGAGGATCTTTCAGCAATATTGCTACCTCCACCGATGTTTGCCAGCCCGGAAATTCTACCGGCGCCCGCACTATTTGTGCTAAGGAATGAAAATGACGACACAGAGCGTATGAATTCCCCTGCAAGGCCTCTTGGTGATGTATCGACTTCACCCATGTTTTATAGCCCTGTCTCCCCTCCGGGACCTGCACTGCACGTGCCAAGCAATGTGAACGACAACCTTGAGCACAAGATTGATATGATGATTCCCCTCTCTGGTGATACGCCTTCACCCATGTTTTCCACCCTGGACGTTCTTCCGGGGCCCGCACTGCAGCCCGCACTGCACGTGCCAAGAAATGTAAGCGACAAAATGGGGTACCAGAACGAACTGCCGAGGCCTATTTCTGGTGATAAAGGTTCACCCATGTTTTTCACCCAGGACGTTCCTCCCGGGTCCGCATATGTTGTGCCAAGAGATGTTAATGACTGTAGACCCAAGTTGACTTTCAACTTGGGAAACTATGATGATGCTGAGTACAAAAACAAATCTCCTTCTGGTGAGATACCTTCACACATGTTTTCCATCTCTGAAATGCCTTCAGAGTCCGCACAACCTGTGTCAAGAAATGTAAATGACTACGCACCCAAATTAACCTACGATTTGGAAACCAACGACGATGTGAAATACGAAAGGGAGCTACCGAAACCCCCTTCTAGTGAAATATTGACTGTTCAACATTCTGTGAAAACCCCGCTTAAAGATCCACCAACCTCAAGTCATGATGAACATGTGAAACAAGGAACAACCTCTAATAATGTCACCCTACAAGAGGGATTACTTACTACAATTGTGTCTACTATGGACAAAATTAGCATACCACATAATTTACCAAGTGTAAAGATTGCAAAGTTTAGTGGCTCACCTGAGCAATACCCACGATTTCGACAAAGATTTAAGCAGGTCGTTGAGTCGAAACCCCTCGACGACAGCGTCAAGATGACAAGATTGTTACAGTTTCTGGAAGGACCAGCCTTGTCGGCTGTCCAGCAGTATGAGACACTCCCTGATGGGTTATCAAAGGCCCTAAGGGTTCTAGAAGATCGTTTTGGTCGTCCCTATCAAGTTGTGAGAGCCTGTGTTGACGCCCTAACCAAGGGTCCGGCTATTCAAATGCACGATAAGCAAGGATTGCAACATTTCGCGGATGTTGCTCAAGGAACATATGACACGCTAGCCTCACTTGGCTATCTTAATGAAGTGAACACTGACAGTTTAGAAAAAATGATGGCGCGACTTCCAAGGATTGTTCAAGCAAGATTTGTGGAACATTTAAACAAACTCGAAAAAAGGGGGCAATCCCCAATGCCTACCTTCAAGAATGTTGTGGACTTTCTGAAGGATAGGGCAGACGTAATAAATCACCCGTTTCTCTCTAAACCTACTGAGAATACCTTGACACCCGTCAAACCTAAAGGCAAGCCAACACCTCAGAGAGCAAGTTCCTATGTTGTCACATCCTCCACTACAGAACCGTGCTTCCTGTGTTCGAAGCTACACAGACTCTATCAATGTGACGCATTCAAGCTGAAATCTGTCAAGGAACGTTTTGAGTTTGCGAAAAGCAAACACGTTTGCTTTAATTGCCTCAGTTCAACCCAGCATGCTGCAAGGTCATGCAAGTCTCCCACAAGATGTCGTTCTCCCGGATGCAACAAGCTTCATCACACACTTCTGCACCGTGAGGAGAAAGGGGACTCGCCGAGCGGGTCCAACAGCAGCAAACCCGATGCTAGTAACGCTAACTCCAACACAATTACTACTGATAGATCTTGTTCAACTGCCTCAAGGACTGATGCTTGTGAAGTCCTATTGCAAATCATTCCCGTGAGAATAACAAGCAACAATGGTAACTCAATTACAACTTATGCTCTATTGGACTCTGGCTCTGACGTTGCTATGATAGACCCTTCTCTAGCTATCCTACTAGGGATGAAGGGTACAGCCAGCAAGATTTCTTTGTCCACCGTGAGCGATAGCGAATACCAACAAAGTGGAACGAGAGTTGACTTTAAGATTTCTTCCGTGGAAGGCAGTGGTAACAACCAAGTCATTCATGTTAACTCTGCATGGGCAGTAAAGGAACTTAACATTCCACTTAAACATCGAAGAATTCTTGATTCTACTAACCGCTGGCCTCATCTAAAGGAGATTCCTTTCCCTGATGTAGAAAGAAGGAAAGTATCTGTCCTGTTGGGCACCAGTGTCCAAGAAGCGTTTATCCCCTTAGAGGTGCGAAAGGGAGAGCCACACGAGCCCATAGCAATTAGATCATGCATAGGATGGAGTGTATTTGGTGGAGCGTCCACAAAGGGATTACCAAGGCAAGGAAATGTCAACTACGTCGATATCGATGATCGAACACTGGAAAATCAACTTGAAAGATTCTGGAAAGTGGAATCGTATGGCACAGAGAAAGTAGAGACCAAGCCGATGTCGCTTGAAGACCGCAGAGCTTTAGACATCATCAACGCAACAATGTGCAAGGATGGTGACCATTACTCGATGGGCCTCCTTTGGAAGGATGACAAACCAGACCTTCCCTACAATCGACCCTTAGCCGAAGCGAGGCTACACTGTCTCAAGAAACGTTTTCTTAGAGACCCAGAACTGATGACTAGATATACTAACGTCATTGAGGACCATCTAACGAAAGGATACGCGAGAAAGCTGACAAGGCAAGAAGCTGAAAGGGTGGGAGACAAAACATGGTATCTTCCCCACCACCCGGTGAGTAATCCAAACAAGCCGGGCAAGACACGTGTTGTTTTCGATGCTGCAGCGAAGTTTAACGGCGTTTCACTTAATGATCGGCTCCTACAAGGACCAAGTTACATCAACGACCTTTCAGGTGTGTTAATCCGCTTCAGACAAGACCGAGTGGCCTTTACCGCTGACATCGAAGCGATGTTCTACCAGACGAGAGTTACTGAAGACGATACTGACGCTCTTCGGTTTTTGTGGTGGCCGAATGGCTTAGACAACCCACCGGAAGACTACAAGATGTTGGTACACATCTTTGGAGCTAAATCCTCGCCCTGCTGCGCTAACAGAGCTTTGATATGTACCGCTGATGATAATGCGAAGGACTATGACCCTGATGTAATCCACTCAGTCAAACGTAATTTCTATGTTGACGACGCGCTGAAGTCCACCGCAACCGTCGAAAAGGCAATCTCTTTGGCGACTGACCTTGTTACGCTACTGAAGAAAGGCGGATTCAGACTTACCAAGTTCATGAGTAATTGCCGTGAAGTGCTAACTTCAATCCCCCCTGAAGAAAGAGTGACTCTGGACTTAGATCTAGACAAATTACCCATGGAACGAGCTCTGGGAATCTACTGGGACACTGATTCAGATATGTTCAAGTTCAAGGTCCTGAAGACCGACAAACCGATGACTAAAAGAGGAATACTGTCCGTGGTTAGTTCTCTATTTGACCCACTGGGTTTTCTTGGCCCTCTCACCTTAACTGTGAAGATACTCCTGCAAGACTTGTGGCGAACAGGAGCAACTTGGGACGAAGAGATCACCGAACCCTTCTTGTCATTATGGAAGAAGTGGTTACGAGACCTACCGCTCATTGTAAACGTCAATATTCCTAGATGCTATAGGGGTCCCTGTATGGGTGCGACCTCGTCAGTGCAGCTACACACCTTCTCTGACGCCTCAACTAGAGGAATTGCAGCTGTGACATACTTGAGACTGATTGACGAGGATGGAATGACACATTGTGCCTTTGTAATGGGCAAGACCCGAAACGCTCCCCTGAAACAATGGACCACCCCTAAGCTTGAGCTGCAAGCTGCTGTGTTAGCTGTCAGACTGTCCAAAATGGTCCAAAGAGAACTAGACCTGGCACTGGATTCAGCAACCTTCTGGACTGATTCCATGACAACTCTGCAGTACATTAGAAACAAGACGAGAAGATTTCCTGTATTTGTGGCGAACCGTCTCACAGAGATTCACGACAACACTTCAACAGAGCAGTGGCGTCATGTTCCGGGTCTACAGAATCCGGCTGACGAAGGTTCGCGTGGCGCTGACATCCAGTACTTCCAACCAGGCTGCCGTTGGTGGAACGGACCTCATTTCCTCTGGTTACCTGAACGACAATGGCCTGTAGAGTCTTGTAGCGGCGACGAAGAGCCAGAGGAAGAACCAAACAACGTTGGAGTAACCATGCTTGTCACCCCAGGCTCACAAGTTGACCTTCTACTCAAGCGCTACTCTTCCTGGTCTCGTCTTCTCAGAGTCATGGCTTGGCTGTTACGATTTGTACAACGCCTAAAGAAAGAACAGCCGACCGAGTTACCAAGTGCCCTCACACTTGCTGAATTACGAAATGCTAGAAACCACATAGTGCGGTTGGTTCAACGCCAGCATTTCCCTGAAGAGTACGCTGCCTTACAAGCAGGCCGACAAGTAAAATGTCAAAGCAAGCTGGCCAACCTGAGCCCCATCATGACGAATGGGACTATACTCGTAGGCGGAAGAGTTCACCGTGCACCGATCACGTTTGGCTCCGCGCACCCGATGATCTTGCCTAAAGAACATCCAATATCGGAGCTAATCATCACCTACTACCACAAGTTGTCGGGTCACACCGGACGTGAACACGTGCTGTCGTCCCTACGCCAAACGTTCTGGATACTCAAGGCCAGATCATTGATACGCCGTATTCTACACAGATGCATCAGCTGCCGCAAGAGAAATGCACCGACCATGCAGCAGATGATGGGAGATTTGCCCAAGGAGAGACTGATACCTTTCCTACCACCATTCTCTTATACGGGAATAGACTTTTTTGGCCCATTTAATGTCAAACGCGGTCGTAGCACTATCAAGATATACGGATGTATATTTGTCTGTTTCAACTCTCGAGCCATACACCTCGAGGACGTTAGCTCTCTGGAATCGGATACATTCATCCAAGCTTTGAGAAGATTTATGTCACTGCGTGGTTGTCCGCGAGAGATATGGTCAGATAATGGAACAAATTTCACCGGCGCGGAGAGAGAGCTAAGAGAGTCTGTAAATGACCTCAACCAAGAAGCTATAAGAAGAGAACTCCACCAGCACAATACAGAATGGCACAGCTGCCCCATGCCAAGGTGGCGCTTCCAGACGCCGTATGCAAGCCATATGTCCGGAGTTTGGGAAAGGCTCATCCGGAGTGTGCGCAAAACGATGAAAGGCATCTTGGGAAACTCTAACGTCGCTCTAGGACACGAAACCCTTCGTACTGTATTTTGTGAAGCAGTGTCAATTCTAAATAGCAGACCACTCTGTCCCTGCAGTGACGATCCTAGAGACTATGAGCCTCTCACACCAAATCACTTTCTTCTTCTTCGTGGCAACTCAACAGAAGCACCGGGTGAATTCACAGACTGCGACCTCTACGCAAGGAAACAGTGGAGGCATGCGCAAGTACTATCCAACCATTTTTGGTCACGATGGATCCGGGAATACATCCCTATCCTACAACAACGACACAAGTGGACCCAGAAGAAGAGGGATTTGAAGATTAACGACCTCGTACTTGTTGTTGATCCCAACCAACCAAGATGCCGATGGCAGCTCGGAAGAGTGACGAGAGTATTTCCGGGACAAGACAACTGCGTGAGAGCAGCTGAAGTCAAGACGAAGACCAGCAACTTTCTACGCCCCATCACCAAGTTGTGTCTACTTGAAGAATCTGAGTAAACTGAAGATTACGTAACCAAGTGGTCACACAAGGACTTGTCAAACAACATGGAACATTCTAGTGAACACTGGATATTATAGTAAACTGAACATTGATCTGAGAACTGATAATTGTTTGAACTTTTAGATAGTTTCACCTGGGCCCCCCAGGATGTTGAGGGTTCCTCAACAGTTGAGTTTAATAAGTATTGTAAATGTATTTGGGTTCCCTGTGTAATTGTTAATTGTTAAGTGTACATGTCTGCCATGCAAGAGCTAGTGTCTCATCGATTGGTGAGTGTGTTATTTTTGCTTCAAACTTGTAATTTTTACTTTAGACCACAAGAAATGATTACTATGTAATATGTTTTTGTTTTTGTTTAGGATTTTACTGTATTTACTGTATTTACCGTGTGCTGTGTGCTTGCTAATAATAAATGGACTTCGATGCAAATTACGAATGTATGTCAAGCGGTAAAACCTTTCGATGAATTGGCTCACATGTCTGCTGTGTTTTTTCCCTCTACACAATTGTTATGGACTTTCCTGCCAGGAAAAATATCTCAGAAGAAAGCCGGAACGATTCTCAATTCTTTGTGAACAATAGTCGTGTTGCTTTGTATCCTGTTTGAATATATATACATAAATGGACAAAGTATGACACATTACCAATGACTATTCAAGAACTTTAAGATATTTTTTGAATAGCGGAAATGACGTCATCATATGACATGCAGGTAAATATATTTTAGTTTCATATTAAAGCCAACTTTGCTGACAACTATATTCAACAGTCTAGTGCATCACTCTTGCACAGAAAACACGGCAAATTCAAATATTTAAATGCCTGTTTTCAGAACCGCAAGTATCAAAAACGCACTTCCGGTCTTTAAAACACGCCCAAAATGTGAGGAAAAACATCCATGTTAATAACGTTTTTACAATTGAAAACAAGAAAAAGTCCAAGAAAATGTCCGATCATGATATATATTTACTGTTCATTCAATAGCCCTTTCCGAAAATCGAGAGAGACTGGTGACCATTTTGCATGGGAGCGAGGCTATCCCTGCATCTGCCAAAAATGGCGGGCATTGGTAGCCATGAGTAGTTTAGGAAAAGAGTGCGCTGCTTTTGGCTGCACATCAAGGGAATACAAAAGAGAAAATGGCAAAAGGGTCAGGACAAACATAAGCTTTTTCACATTTCCTCGTAATCGTAGAGATATCGACAGGTGGTGTAATTTAATTAAGCGTCATGATGGAAGAGATGGATTCCACGTTAAGCCGCGGCTACACGAGCGATTTTTTGCTTGCACAGGCGACGCGATTTTCTGAAATGATCGGCGCGCGGTGGTGGCTACACGAAGCAACAAAATCTGACGATAAATGTTGGCGATGAAATCCAAAAATATAAATAAACAAATCGTGGTTTTGTCGGTCAAAATAATCTGGAAGAATTGAAGAATTGAAATTTGGTCGCGTCGCGAGTGCAAGGAAAAAGTTGCAGAGTGGCTACACGAGCGACAAAGTCCACGAATACGTTGCGAAAAATTCAACTCAATTAATTTCTCGCAACTTTGTTTGGCGATTTTTTCAGCTGTCGCGTCGCCTGTGCAAGAGTGGCTACACGTGCGATTTCCTCGTGCGTTGGCGATTTTAAAAAATCACGTCGCCTGTGCAAGCAAAAAATCGCTCGTGTAGCCGCGGCTTTAGTCGCAGAACGGTTTTGTGTGATAAACATTTCAGACAACAAGATCTTAAACGGGTCCGTGTACCCTCCGGCCATTCGATTTTTGGAAAATACCAAAATTGGATTTGCTCGATATATTTGCGTTTTTCGTGATTTGGAAAATTGTTTATTAGCGAAAATCGGACATTTCCTTTTTTCAAAAATTGTAAATATACCTCTTAATTTTTAACTTTAAAAATGGATTTCAATTTTCGTTTTTCAAAAAAAGGAAAATTGGAAAGATACCAAAGTTGACTTGACCGGGGGAGGGGTAAAAGTTGTTATTAAACCCCAGACTTCTCTCCAACAACGTAAAATTTACATAAATTAAAAATGGCCGACCGATAAGAGTGATTTACGAAAATCACAAGGCTTTTGGCCTAAAATTGCAACGTAATTCTATGATTTTGCTTAACCAGCCTCCTTGGATATGCAAACCAAACACAGATAAGCAAGGCACTTTATAAATTATCGCAGTTCATAAATTGAGGCGAAAGATTAAGCAGGTTAAAGATGGATCACGAACCGGTTTTTGGCCTAAACTGTATTCTGCCTCCTAATGGATATGCAACCCAGACACAGATTAGCAAGACACTTTTTAAATGATTGCAGTTCATTCGTAACAAGATAACATTCGTAAGAAGACTTCTTTTCATCAGATAAATCGAGGGGATGGATTTATAGATGGATTTGCTAAGGATGGATTATATTTACTTTAAGTCTTATATTTTTACACCTGGTTTTGGCCTGCAAGCCTTTCATGGATTTAATTAAGCCCCACCAAGACTAATAATTATTGGCGTATTGACTTGATCCTTATACAAGGAGAGATTTAAAGACAACTGATAATGCAGACGAGCCTACTCTAGCACTCTAGTAAAAGATGCCATAGAATGGATAGATTTTAACCCAGTTGATCCAAACAAGTTAGGATCCTCGTAGCCGTATATGGTTTAAAACCAAACCAAAGCAAAGATAAGAAACACTCAAATAAGATGACACAACAACTTTTATTGGAGAGAATCAGATAATGCAAACTACATATTTACTGTGGTTTCGTATCAAACAATTCTTACTGATTACAACTACTGCAGTTATCTGAGAAACTACAAACTACCCTATTCGGGAAACTCGTGGGTTTTTTACAACTATCAATCATCTTTCTCAGTATGTAACTCTAACGTATTTTTTTGTATTGTGTCATTCTACAATGTACTGTTACTAACTTGTTAATATGTTATTATTGGACAACCCTCTTACACATATCATTTGTAGGTTGGTGAAATATTCATCAAGATGTCAGTGCTATGCACATCATTTCATAGTTGAGTTGACAAAATATTTCTGACATCTAGAGGCCAATACAACACTGCACAGTAATACAATTGTATGATTTGTTGGTTGATTAAATGAAATGATGTGCATAGCACTGACATCTTGATGAATATTTCACCAACCTACAAATGATATGTGTAAGAGGGTTGTCCAATAATAACATATTTATGCATAGCATTGTATGGTATGTGACCATAACAGTACTAAGTTAGTAACAATACATTGTAGAATGACAATACAAAAAAAAAAAAATACATTAGAATGCTATGCATAAACATATTGGTTGCTTAGACATTTTATGCATCCTGACAGTATGACATTAATTAGAATATTTTATAAAACTCAACAACATTAATAATGTATAATGGAGCTTTGCCTTTAGGTTTCCTCTTCTTCACACTGAAGTATTTTTCTGAACCCAGTGAGGAATTCATCAATTCCTCTAAGTAGGTATGTCTGAGCATACCCTCTTGGCTCCCTACAGTTTGGGCATGTTTTGTCTAGGGCTGTACCCCCACTATACCAATCATTCACACAAGGGGTACAACCAAGGATGGTGTTGCAACACCTTGTTGCAACAATAGGAGGAATCATTGGTACACCTAGACATATTTTACACTTAAATGAATCCTGAACTATTTTCACCACAGAAAAGGGCAAGGGCATTGCCTTGCTGACAGTGGCTAGCTCTTTAATCATTCCCATACATTCAGAAACTGTAAGCTGGATACTAATCATCTCTTCTTTCAGACTACCAATCTCTTCCTTCAAACTATCAATGTTCCTGGCAAGGTGATTACTGGCTTTCTTCTTTTTAGGAGATTCGAAATCATTTTCATCCTTTGATTTCCTCTTGTTACCTTGGGAAGATAACACAGCATAGAATTTTCTACTAGGACATTTCCAGAACTTCAGTCCTATTAAGGTATACAAATAAAATAATAATTAATAAGAGTTTCTGTGAAAATGCTTCAATAAATATCAGTGATGTGCTTCCAGTTTTTCTTTTTCAATTTTTGGGTGTGGTGGGATTGGTGTCCCAACTACTTTTTAATGGGCTTCCTTTGTAAATGAATCTTCAAATTCAACAAATTGTGCAGAATTGAATAGTATTAACAGTAATACAGACCAATTAAAGTGCAATGTTTAACCAATTCAATCATGATAGCTATTGAAGGGTTCACTGTGAAAATGACCTAAGTGACTTTTTGGTGGACATCCTGAGATTAATTTTTACAGCATAGGGAAGTTAATTATACAATTTTATGCCACTGAAAAAAAATCATAAAAAATCACTTAGGCCATTTTCACATGGAACCCTTCAATTTTTTGTTAAAGGTGAACATTCTTTCATGCTCTTTTTTAATATCGTGTAATAATAGCTAAAAGTGCCAAAAACTAGCTCCTTTGGAATCTTAAATCAAAATTTTACTTTGGATTATTAAAAGTGGGATTTAAATAGGAAATTTTAAGCCTAAGCTAAATTGGTATATCAAACAAAGAAAGCAAAGGGTTTTTTAGGTTCGTTCGGAAATATGCTTTTAAATAAAGTCACAGGCTATAAAATAAATAACAGTGAAAAATATCAGTATAAAGGTACGTTTTTAGTTGTCGGGGCCTTGGAGGGTTACGAATACCGCAATCCCGCACGGAAAATTCGAAAATACCGCAATCCCGCACGAAAAAAATGGTCAATCCCGCACGAAAAATTCGAAAATACGGCTCACCACACGAAAAATTCGAAATACCACTCCCACGGGACCTCACGTGCAGAAACATGAATCACAGAAACTTGAAATTTTCTATCGAGCACCAGAAGCAAAATCCCGCATCTCGCAGGCCTCAAAAATACCGCATTACCGCAATTTCAAATCGTTTTTCCCGTAATACCGCAACTCAAAAAAGAAAATACCGCATACCGCAGGATTTGAGAATCCCGCAATACCACAATTTTTTTTGTAAAATACCGCAATACCGCACAAAGAAATGGTCAATCCCGCAATCCCGCAAACCCCTAGGACCCCCTCAGAGTGGGAAGATGAGGTCGAAATATACAAACACTCTTCCGTATGAGACAAAAATAGATTGTTTTCATTTACCTCGTGTACCCTCTTCGTCATCTATAGGCAGACCGTTTGGAGACATAAGGCTTGCGTCTTGTCCGGTCTTCTCTTTTATCTTCTCTTGGATGTATGGAACGTTTGCAGTTTCATCCGTCAGCTTTATGTACGTCTGATTTTGTTCCTGAAATGATACACCTTTTGATGTTCGGTTCATGGCAGCCAGAATAACTTTAACGGGAACACCCACGGTGCCGGCCAAGGATTTCTTTGCAAAGGGTCGCATCACAGATTTTGCACTTAATCCAGACGTAGATGGGATTGGATTTGAGAATGGTGTGTAGGACAGGCAATTTCCAGTTGAAGAGCTTTCAATGTTATCGCCCATAACAAAGAAGCAGGATCCGTCCATGTGATTTGCGAAATTGAATTCGCCATTTTCAGACGGCCACACTGTACTATCATCCCACTCTTCTCTTAAAAACAAGCTTTCCTCTTTTACCTGTTAATAAAAGATAGCCAGAAATCAATTTATATGAGATTTTGTAGAAATCGTTTACTAAGCAGCAGGTTGCTGTGCAAAAGGTAATCAATTTCACCGTGGGAATGGTAAATTCTTATTGGCTGTTCCATTCTCTACAGTCCGAGCAGGGAAACAATAGATTGCGCGATGATGGATGGTTGCCGGGCGAAAAATAAGCAAGGGAATAAAATTTGCGCTGCATTCTAAAATGAATACAAGAATTTCGCTTTGTGCATAAAAAAGACAAAGAAATTCGATCCCAAAAACTTGATGCTTTTAAGGAGAGAAGAGGTACTGCCGAGTACTAGTCATGCATGCGCACCCCAATATTCCTGTAACACTTGCACTTGGTTATGAAATAGCACCAATTAAGCCAGGAACGACTAATCCGGAACTCGCGCTAGCTACTGAAAAGCATGATGAATGCTTTCCCTGCTCGGATGGCAGAGAATGGAACAGCGCGCCAAATGATCAGTTGTTTTACCAACCTGAAAGGCCGAGCTTAATCTGCGTAAATTGACATCTGTGGACGAGATAGAAATACGGAGGTCTTTTCCATCTCTTTTGAACTCAAACATTCGTCTTCCGGTGTTTGTTGAAGCCATTTTCTGCTCTCTTGCTGCTAAACTCAAGACACGTGCAAACAGTTCAAGTGACAGCTTCAAATGGCAATTTACGTCATACAGACACACCCTCATATCTGAATTTGCGTTGTTTTTGACTTGCGGTTTCTACCAATAACATTACTTTTTTGGCGCGAAATTATAAAACATTGTGGTTTGTTGTTTATACAGTATGGACCGCTTTATATCCAAAAAACACATGGAAAACCTGGTGTGCTATCAACGGAAAACACATCTTGAGATAAGTGAACTGCTCAAAAAACGATATCCTCAACACAAAGGCTTCAGTGAACGATCGGTACGACGGTATTGCAAAGAAAATGGAATATCAAGAAAATCTGGAATTGAAAATGGAGATTTAAACGTTATGGTTCAAGAAGTGGTTACAAAGGTGAATTAATTGCTGCTTAACCGTAAACATCACAAGCGTAGCGAGTACTCAGGAGGGGCACAGGAAGCCCGTATGAAATATTTCATTGTATAACCCAAGTAACAAACAGACAGATTTATTCATAATTGTTTTAAATGCTTGTTTGTACTTTTCTCCTTTCTTCTGTTTTCTTTGTTTCTTTTTGAACGTTTTGTTCAATTTTTTCATTATTATATTTTGAAGATTAAATTTTAGGTGACAATTCCCTCTCCCCATCCCCTCACACGCCCCTTGCTATGCCCCTGGTAAACATTTGATACTATACATTTATTGGATGTATGCTTTTTAAATAATGTTCTTTACGTGTGCCAGGTTGGTCCCACCTGGGGAAGAAAAATGATAGCAGGCCATCTCCGATCAAAATCCATCCGTGTTTCTGAAAGAAGAGTTGGCAAAGCCTTGGCAGAAGTTGCTCCTACATACAATCAACAAAGAAAAAATAGGGCAGAGCAACAAACTAACCCTGTACCATATAATGCAGAATATTTTGGCCATAAACTCCATATAGACCAAAATGAAAAACTAGGAATGTATGGAGTGGTACATGTGTGTGCAATTGATGGCTATAGTGGTATGATTGTTATCATGCCTTAATGCCAGTTAAAAATAACCTTCTTATATATGATAACATTTATAGGTGAGTGTTTATCTTGTCAATGTATGCACGGCACATCTACAATTATTTCTAGTAAAGGGTGTACCCCTAGCCCTTTTTTGTCCAAAATATTAATATACTTTTCTATCCAAAATAAATTGCTTTACTCATGTTTTAGGCAGTCAGTACTCAAATATGGACTATGGGATCAAATAAGAGTTGATAAAGGCAGAGAATTTGCTCTGATGCTTTTCATGCAGGAACTCCTACAAGAGCATAGGACAAACCCCAATCGTCTCCCATACATACAGACAACTTCTAAATTGGTGAGTTATTGCATATCAGTTCAAAATCCTACCTATTCACATCTCATGAACAAAACATGCAGACTTCTATTTTTGATTACATGTCTTGCATATAATCATTTCAAATGAATAAAGTTCATTTGAAAAGTTAACTTAAACCTAAAAGGCAAAACTACCCCTGCTCCCAAACTCACAACTTATTAATGACTAGCCTCAACACCATCAATCTTTATACTGATTTAGAATCAAAAGAGTTAACTCAGTTCATTGAGAGAAAATGAAGACAATGGTTGTTTCATTTATTAGTACTATACACAGATTTAAACCATATATACATGTAAACAATATGCTGTCTATCATGAGAGTAGTATGGTAAAGTTCCTCTCAAAATAAACTTGTAGATTCCACACAGGAATCATTTGAATTGCTTTTCTTGTTTGCTATAGAACCACAGAATTGAAAGAGTGTGGGTTGAAATCAACCTAAGAATTAACTACCCCATCAAGAGAGCTTTGAACTCAATGGTTGATGATGAATCTCTTGACATGGAGGATGAGATAACGAAATTTTCTGTCTCTTGGGTGACAATGAGAGTTTGTTATGTGGGCTGTTGTCAATATATTGACTCATGGAATTCACACAAAATACCAGGTAAATAAGTTTGTTTATATAATAATCTTGAAGACTCCATTAAAACTTAAAACCTTGGCATGCAAATAAATAACTGTCAGAATTACAAACCCAAAAGCAAAACAGAAAGTAAGCTCTGGTCTTTAGGGTACTTTAACCAAAACACTCAAAACAAAATACAGATATTAATTAATACTTTGATTTGTCACAAGGCAAAGGTATACCAAAAGAGTTACAAACAGAGAAAAACAAAACAAAGAAAATTGCACAAGATCTCCTACCAAAGGCAGAACATGCACCAAAGTTGTATGAAGATAATGGAGGACAACTAACATACTGGCCAGAATTTGGGATTGACCCATTGTCATCTACAGAATTCTACTCTGCACGTCAAAGTGATTTTCACAGGTATATCCCAGATTTCACTACGATTTTTGAGAGGATAGTCCATGGAGACACTCAATTATTTGAGAATGCAGTCAAGCTATTCAGAAATATCACACAGCATTACTCTTCAGTGCTCCAATAAATCAAGTTTTAATTTGTATACTGTAAGTGCTCAATCCACAAACAAGAACAGCTATTACTTTCTCAGGGCTATAGGGCCAAATATGAATACTGTTATACGAGTTTGATGAGTTTCTGCCTGGGTTTATCACGGTTTTACAGAATGCAGAATAAGCAGACCTAAATTTAATTTCATCTTAGACTAGAGTATAGAGTGCTTTTCATAAACCCATGAAAGGAAAACCAAAGGATACAATTTGTTTTGTGGGTTTATGAAAAGCCCTCTAAGCTTACTTGCATTGAGTTACATACTGAGAAAGATGATTGATAGTTGTAAAAAACCCACGAGTTCCCAATAGGGTAGTTTGTAGTTTCTCAGATAACTGCAGTAGTTGTAATCAGTAAGAATTGTTTGATACGAAGCCACAGTAAATATGTAGTTTGCATTATCTGATTCTCTCCAATAAAAGTTGTTGTGTCGTCTTATTTGAGTGTTTCTTATCTTTGCTTTGGTTTGGTTTTAAACCATATACGGCTACAAGGATCCTAACTTGTTTGGATCAACTGGGTTAAAATCTATCCATTCTATGGCATCTTTTACTAGAGTGCTAGAGTAGGCTCGTCTGCATTAGCTGTCGCTCTAATCACCAAGCAAAGTCGAGATTTTAGGCCCAAAACCCTCTCAATTTACGATCAAATACACAATACATTGGGTACTCTTTGCTTGTCAGTCGGCCATTTTTAATTTATGCACATTATTCGGTGTTCGGGGAGGTCTGAGTTTAAGTCAACTAAAAGTCTTCTCCCTCCCCTGGTCAAGTCAACTTTGGTATCTTTCCAATTTTCCTTTTTTTGAAAAACGAAAATTGAAATCCATTTTTAAAGTTAAAAATTCAGAGGTATATTTACAATTTTTGAAAAAAGGAAATGTCCGATTTTCGCTAAAATTCAATTTTCCAAATCACGAAAAACGCAAATATATCGAGCAAATCCAATTTTGGTATTTTCCAAAAATCGAATGGCCGGAGGGTACACGGACCTAAACGAGTACCGGGTGGCTCAAGAGTGAAGCGTTTGAATAATGCAGAGCCCCTAATTCATAATTGGCGACCAGGAGATGGAAAAATTACGAGGAGGAATCCAAAGGAAAAAGTAAGCGAACGAGAGCAAACTGCTGCTGTTGTTGTTGGAGGTAATGTTGACGTTGATTATGTAGCGTCAGACAACTTTGTGGTTCAAGAATCTTCCTCATCTTCATCTACAACTTGTGATTGCTCTGAGAATATACACATACTGAATGAAAAAAATAAGGAATTGGAAAAGGCTAATGAAGAACTAAGACAACAAGTACTTGATCTTAAATCAATTAGAAAGAACTTCCTTGATCATTTAATGAGCTCTGATAGTATTTGTAAACACTACACTGGATTTCCCACTATTCTTAGATGTAAAACACTGTTCAACTATCTTGATCCTGGGAAGGAAGGTGAGAATATAATTTTTGGAGAAAAGGAGAAAGAAGACAGCAGAGGACGACCCAGGGTGTTGACTCCTTTTGAAGGGTACCTTATGACATTGTGTAGACTAAGGTGTAATATTAATCTTCAACACTTATCATATCTCTTTGAAGCATCCCAATCCACTGTTAGTAGCACAATTATTACTTGGATTAACTTTATGTATTTACCACTTGGTTCCATAAATATTTGGCCAGATAGAGCAACTGTGAAAAATAACCTGCCAATGAGTATGAAAGCAAAATTCCCAAATGTGAGAATTATTATTGATTGTACTGAAATCTATGCAGAAGTTCCTCGTTCATTAATAATGCACCGACTTTTGTACTCAGATTACAAGAGTCACGTGACCATTAAGAATTTGGTTGGAATTATGCCAGGAGGTGGATTCACTTTTATATCAGCAGCATTTCCAGGTAGTTACTCTGACAGGGAGATTGTTCTTCAAAGTGGTATTCTAGATCCTAGACTGTGGGAAAAAGGTGATGTTATTTTTTTTTTTTATTTAATCAAGTTTCTAATACATTACATTTAATAAATTTTTATATAAATCTAATGTATCAAGGCAGGACTAAACAGAATTCAATGATTCCATAAAATAGTCCACCAAGATAAAAATAAATAAATTACATCAAATTAAAGACATGCAATACATATATAGATATAAATGATAAAACTGTTAAATTTAGTTAAGTTCTAAGTAAATTATATTATTCAATATATTTGTTCTTATAGAAGTTGTACAGACGTTTACGGAAAATAGATAGAGAGTTAACTTCCCTAATTTCAAGAGGGAGAGAGTTCCAAAGACGACAGATTCTAATAAAGTATGAATTTTTAAAAGATTCAGTTCGAGAAAAAGGGACATTAAGAGATAAATAGTCAATATTTCGTAGTGGCTTGGCACACGAACGAAACGATACAAATCTTGATAAATCTAAGCTATTTAAGCTCTTATAACACTTGAAAAAAAAATATCAAATCAGCGCATTGTCTCCGATACTGCAGTGGCATAAGGTTCAACTTAATTAGGCGCTCATGCTCGGATAGTTGCTTACCTAGTATTAGCCTAGTGGCCCGACGTTGGACTTGCTCTAATTTAACAACATTCCGCTTAGAGAATGGCGACCATACTACGCTAGCATATTCTAATCGTGACCGCACCCAACTTATGTAAAGTAGCTTCTTGGTTGTAATGTCATTGATGTCTTTACACGTTCTATAAAGCACATTTAACATCTGTTGGGCTTTAGACGTAATAAGGTCGACATGAGTATTCCAACTTAGGTCATTTCTTATAAATACTCCTAGATCTTTCTCTACGGTGACACGTTCTAATTTGTGTCCTCCCAAAAAATAGTCTCTTTCAATGATGGACTTGATACGTGCTATCCTTAGTACTTTACATTTAGATATATTAAAGTCCATACCCCAGGTACAAGACCACCTAAAGAGTTTATTTAAGTCGTCTTGCAGCTGTTTACCATCCTCTTGACACATAATTATCCTAAAGCATTTGGAGTCGTCAGCAAAAAGGGGAAGGGACGTTTCCTTTGAAATGACATTAGGCAAGTCATTGATAAAGATCAAAAACAGAAGTGGTCCCAAATTGGACCCCTGTGGGACTCCAGACGTAACAGGCAGAAAATCAGAAGATTCGTCGTTTAAGACGACTCTATAGAGAGTGTTAGCATTTGATGACGAGTACGAGAACGAGTACGAGTTTCCTCAAAAACCATACAGCGCATGCGCACGGTGCTAGACACTTGTTGAACTCGCTCTGCCAGGTCGTACTACGACGAGATTTCATCGAAAACTCGAAGTGTTGGCTACGACTTTTTGAAGGTAAATAAACGTGATAATAGCTTGTTTGTTTTCTGTCATACATGTGCTCATGAGAGCTCCAGCTCTTTATTGAAGGGTTGAGAATGTCTTTGTTTTTAAAAGACTGAGATGAACGACGTATTTTGGGAGGATTTTTGTGTACTTGAATCAGTTGACTGGAGCCCTTGTCATTCTAGAATTATAGCGTATTCTTGACTCAAGATTTTCATTTTTTCCTGTTACAGTTCACTGATGGCCGCACCAGAACCGTAAGTTAGTTGTCTTTTATAATTTTTGATTCAGCGTTATCAAATTATTGCTCATTTTAACCTGTTTTAGCAAAATCAAGTAAAATAAGTCCGGCAATTCACGTGGTTGTTTTTCTTTCAGGAAACGAAAACTTTTTATTTGGAAAAGACAGCATGAGCTTTATCTCCTCAGGGAAGTCCTGCATTTAGAGCCCTACATGAAGAAACAGTCTGATAGAGGAGAAATATGGAGAAATATTGCCATGAACCTAAATGCAAACTCTCAACTCGAGTTCAAAGCAACAGATCGATCGTGCAGAGATACCTTTAACAAGGTCATGAGGGAATTCCAAGAGAAAGATAAGGAAGAAAAGAGAGCATCAGGAATTAATGCCGAGTATGATGAGTTCATGCAGTTGTGTCAAGATATAAAGGAGCGAATTGAGGAAAGTTTACAAGTAACAGAAAAAGAAAAGCAAAAACAAGCTCAAGAAAAAACCCTTGCCAGTGACATGAGACAGAAAGCAATGGAGACCCTGGGTAGTACAAAGAAAAGAAAGAGTGAAAGTGATAAGGAAAGCCCAAAGAAACCAAGCCGTAGAAAAAGCGGGGATACTTTAGAGTATCTAAAAGAAAGCATGGCTGTGAAACTGCAGCAAATAGAAGCCGAGAAAGAGCTTAAGCAAAGAGAGCTTGATCTAAGAGAGGCTGAGCTAAAACAACAGCAACAACAGCAACAGGTACAGAGTCAGTTTTTAATGCAAATGATGCAAAATCAAAGTGCTATGTTCAAGCAGCTTACAGATATAGTTCAGTCTAAGAATGCCTAAACGAGGTTTTCTTCACTTACGGTTTGTTTGTTTGCTTGTTTTAGCAAACCGCTTATAGATGTTTATTGACAAGGTTTTATGTATTGTCTTATTTGACTTTCACAAGCTTATTTTGCTTACAGTGATTGCAATAAACTGGTAAAACAGCAGACTAACTAGTGAGACTAACAAAAAAATCGTTTTCACTGTTTTCTTTTGTGCATAACAAGCTTGACACTAGCATTTAAGTTCAAATATTCTCAAATATCAATTATATTCACTGGTTTAGTGCAATCACTCTAGACATCAGTTAATTACAATATAATAAATTTATCTTGCATTTTATAAGAATGTTTATAATAGTTTCAATAAACCTGCATTTGGTTCAGTCTGGACAAAAAGACTAAAGAGAACTGTTTAGTTTGTTGACTTGAAAAAGACTAAAGAGAACTGTTACAGTTTGTTGACTTGAGATTTAAAAAATATTTTTGTCATTTATTTACCTTACTAGAGTACAAACACTAAAAGCATAAAGCATATAAATATCACTAAGCAGAGCTATTTTTTACCAATTTTATTTTGTTTTGTTTGATATTTATGTACCACTACTTATACACTGCCCACCTGAAAAACAATCTGATTATAATCAAAGGACATAAACATAGTCAAGATAAATACAAATAAATAAAGCATACAAATCTTATCATTATTTAGTGGTACATATGTATATCAAACAAAAGGAAATAGAATTATAATTATGCTCTATGCTTTTAGTGTTTGTACTCTAGAAATGTAATTTTAGCTTGTTATGCAGCAAAATCATGTTCTGACAGTTAAAATTAAATGCATGTATCTCAGCAATTTAGAATTTTTTCATTGGAAATATTCATTGAGAGATGGAGGCTCTAAATCAAAATAATCACACACTTGACTACCATAGCAACATGTTATCGCATTACGTAACAGGGTTCCCACCAAGTACATTTTCCCCACTGCACTAAGACAAAGTTTCAAGTTTTTCTTGAAATCCAAAAATGCCCAGTTGGTCACAATTTCTCCAAAAGTCCATTCCACAGATGTTCTCACTTCTGACATAGAAGTGTTGAATATCTGTTGCTGGGGGGTAAGGTTGGCTCCTTTAAAACCAGTCTGAAGATGTACTCTGTGTGGATATGCTGGGTCACCATATATACATAGGGCGGTGCCATCTGGTGCCCAGGAGTGGCGCTGTAGGTCTCCATATAAGCCTGACATCCTCATTATGCCTGCATCATGTCTTTTGCCTTCTGAAAGTTTAAAACTTACAGGTAAGTCTAAAATGTTTAAAATGTTTAAAATGAACTAATTTGGTTGAATATAACTCCATATTCGAAGTTATCCATTTTACTCACCAACAGGACCATACATTCTGACTATAATACCATTTGCAGCAAGAACTTGTTCAAATTTGAGAGCATGAACTCTCTTGTGTCCATTATAGAATAAGCGCTGAGCTTGTCCTGGTCTGCTTATAGGGCGCACCTAATCATTACAGAAGATGTTTAGAATGGTTTTACAGTAGGCTAAAATCTTTAAAGTGTACTTACTGTTCCATCAACGAATCCCCAACAGTTTGAAAGAGCAGCTCCTTTAGCATGCACAGCATCTGCCATCTCCCTTAATTTAACTGATGTTAGCCAAGGGTGATCGAGAGATGTCAACAAGTATCCATGGGTTTGGTAGATTGTATCCATCACTTTATTTGTTAAGAGACTTAATTCGTGTATAGACCTGCCAAATTGTGGCATCATGTCAACATATCTATTCGGGTATGCAAAACGTCTAAGAAGAATGCACAAAGCTTCTTCTTTTCCTGCTGCTGTGCGATTAGCACACTTAAAACTGTTTGGGAGCTGCAAAATATGAGTAAGGTACGGAATGTCCAGCTTTTTAAAGCGAAAATTGATTAAACTCTCTTCTTCTGAGACTTCATTCAGTGAAAATCTTGGATATTGTGCGTGATCAAACGTAATACTACTGGGTTCGTTGACATCATAGAGGAGGCAAAATTCTTCTTCGTCTAGCAAATCAAGCTCATAGCAACTCAGAAGGCACTCTTGAGTTGTTTTTAGCGACATGTTGCCACGAAACTACAGACCAACAAACACACAGACGAAAAAAACAAAACAAAACAAAAATGTTCAAAAATGGCGCCAAAATGAATTTGTATCCCATGATGCTCTACACTATTTTACACGTACTCGTACTCGTACTCATTGCATGTTGGTTGCTAACTTTGTATTGGTGTACTACGAGTACGAGTACGAGTACAACTGCAACTCGTACTCGTACTCGTACTCGATGCGGCTGCTAAAAGTCTCTTATGTCTTCTGCCAGTCAAGTATGACTTGAACCAAGACAACAATGAGCCACTGATACCAAGGCTTTCAAGCTTAAATAATAGCTTACTGTGAGGGACTCGATCAAAGGCCTTGGAGAAATCAAGATAAATGACATCGATTTGTTGTCTCATTTCAAGAGCTTTAGAGAAATCATGTACAACCTGGACTAATTGGGTGACAGTGGATTTTCCTGGAAGAAAACCATGTTGCCAATTAGATAAATGAGATATAAAATCAAAAATCTCATTGTAGACTAATTTTTCAAGTATTTTAGAAAGAGTATCAAGAAGTGATATGCCTCTATAATTGGTAACATCGGACTTAGATTCAGATTTATGTATAGGCACTAAATTAGCGTCCTTCCACTTACTAGGGAAGGCTCCAAGAAGTAATGACTTATTGTACAATCGACATAAGGAAGGTGCAATTTCGTCTGCACATTCGCGTAAAAGCTTGGTAGGAAAGCCTAACGAGGCTTTACTGACATCTAGATTTTTTAAGAGGTCTAGAACTTTATCAGTACTTACAACAATAGTGTCTAATATACGATCATTGTTGTATTCAAGCTCGAGTAAGTCATAAGTCACATTTCCCTGATCAGCTGGACCAAAAACTGAATGAAAAAATGCATTAAAAGCGCTGGCTTGATCAAAAGGAGTGCAAGCTTCAACTGACTCGAATTTGACTACACTTGGAATTCTTTTAGTTTGAGTAATTGCTTTGTAATATGACCAAAACCTACGAGGATTTTCTTTAAGAGTTTGACTTAGGTTAAATAAGTGAGCGCGCTTCTTATATTTAACTAAACTCTTAACTTGACGTCTCAAGTGACGGAATGTGGCCCATAAGTGTTCAGTGTCCCTCAATTTAGCTCGTCGCCGTACTCTGTTCTCTTTTTTAACTAGTTGTAGCACTTCATTGTCAATCCATGGAGGCCGATTTGCATCTCTGATTTTGACTTTTGGAACAAATTCATCCAAGCATGCAGATAATAAGTCACTCCAGTAGGTAACAATTGAATCAATGTCATTGTCAATAAAAGCTGTATCCCAGGAGAGATATTTCATGGCTTCTTTCATTCCATTAATATCAGCCTTCTTAAGATTGTAAACAGTTCGAGGTTGCTTTTTAAGTCGCTTTATTTTGGATGCCAGTGAAAAACTGACTAGCAGATGATCAGAACTAAATTCATCTTCCACATTAACGTCAGATATTTCTTCAGGGTTAGTGTAGAATACTAGATCCAAGACTGATTTTGAAGATTGAGAGATTCTTGTTGGTTCCAGTACAACTTGAGTTAGGAAATGAGAATTGATCAAATCACAAAATTCATTACCCACATCAGAATCGCTTAAATCGGTAACCAGATTCCAGTTAATGTTCGGCATATTGAAGTCTCCAACAATACACACACGCCTAGCACCAACATCTTCCAATTTCTTCAGTAGGCAATCAAAATAATTAAAGAATAGATCACAATTGGGTGGCCTATATGCAACACAAAAAGTCATTTTAAAGCTGCTTCCAGGGAACAATTCACAGACCAAAATTTCAGAATCTAGTGGTTCGAGATCGGGTCTTCTGTAGGCCAGGATATCCCTCTTCACAGCCAGCAATACACCACCGCCCCTCTTATGTCTTCGATCCTTTCTGAATATCGTATATGCATCGGGAAGAATTTCATTGTCTAGATAATCATCTCGCAACCAAGTCTCGGTTACAGCGGCAATATCAAAATTATTTCCATAAATAAGCCCTTGGAATTCAGACAGTTTATTGCACAGAGATCGGCAGTTAAGCAAAGCACATTTCAACGTACCATTTGGTCCAGGATTACGATGAATATCTCCGCTGAGAATTAGTCTGGATTCTTGAAAGGTTTTAGTTGAGTTAGCGTAGTAGCTTCTTCTTGTAGATAGGAATTTACGTCTTCTTGGGGCTTCGAAACCAGGATGATGTCTTGTTGCGTAACTCACCAAGCTACCACTAAAAAGTGGAGAAAATACACGCTTGGCTACTCTAAGTGTATTTGAGGCACAGCCCGCGGAGCTAGGATCGTTAAAGCTCTTAAAATGACGACAATTCCTTAGTTTAGAAATATTCTGTGACAACAAAATGAATATGAGCACAGAGCCCAAGAAAGCGTGACCGTCCGCCATCTTGTTCGAAAAATGTAAAATGTTATAATGGCAGATAGAGGGTTCACTGTGAAAGACCTTTTTGAACCTCTTGGAGTTGATGTCATCATGCCACATTTTTTAAGTGGCAGGGATCAGTTCTCAAAGGAAGAAACTGTTCTCAACCAGCAGATTGCTAGTGAGAGAATTCACGTTGAGAGGATGATCGAAAAGTTGAAAAACTTCCACATTTTTGATTGTCCTATTCCTGTTACAATGTTTGGATCTGTTAATCAGATTATAACTGTCTGTGCCTTGCTTTGCAATCTTCAGAGTCCTATTATTGCACCTTGTAGTCCTAACAAATAATTGCTAACAAATAATAATTATTTATTAAGACTACAAGGGGCAATAAAATGAAATTGGTAAAAGGCATTTCCCTCTAGTGCTATAACAAGGGAAAAAATACCCTTTACTTAGCAAAACGTTCTATAAGAATACCCTCTAGAAGCTTAGAGACTAGGATGTTAATAATAATTTATTAACCTCAAAGTAAAGAGTGTTTTTGCCTTGTTATAAAACCAGAGAAAAATAATAGCAGCCTTCCTTCGCATGAAAATAAGATAAATTCTACCTTGTCATTAGAGTTATTTAGTTGTTATGGTAATGTAACAGTGATACTGCAGTTTAACATTACCTTTTCCAATTTTTGTAGTTGCTCATTAATCTGTAATTTATCATGTTTGCTAAGTTTTTCCTTTCAATTCTTTTTTATGTACACTGTATCATAGGAAAATTGAAAAAAATCCCAACGTGGATCAAATATGGGGCTTCCCAGGCTCAAACCTGGGAATCTGTTCTATTTTTATAATTCCCAAATTTGGAAAAATAGAGCAGATTCTCAAGTTAGACCCAGAGAAGCCCTATATTTGAACCAAATTAGGAATTCACAAATAGGTTTTCTGTGTATCTTACTCCTGATCTCAAATAACACTGTCAATATTTTCCTGAATTTTTCACCTGCTTATGAACATTATGAATTTGTTTTATAACTTGATTTCTAGGATTGTACATGAAGTGAAAAGGAGTTTATTTCTCAGTAACCCAAATAGAGGGTCACATTTTTGTTTGACATTAATGTGTAAAATCAAAGCAAAAGAAACTTTCCAAGGAACATCTGTGTTCTCAATAAATTTTACTGTGCAAAGATGAAGTTTATTGACTAATAAGAAATATTTACAACTTAATAATGACAGGTGACAGTTACATGCAATGCAAAACACTTTGGCAGGCTGTAGTTATTTAAATACAAAATATACAAACTATTTTCTGGTACTTAATACTAGTGTGCCAAAAATAGAGGCATTCATGGTGTTGCTTGGTTTGTAGCCAGAGTGGGGAGAAAGATATCAAAATAAAAATGATTGATTTTGGAAACTAAATTTTGCCAGTGGCATTTATCATAGTAAACCCTATCAATGATAAGACCCTTAAAAGTATAAACAATGAAATCACACCATTTAGAGCCTGAGAGACTTAGTTGCATTTGGATTTGGTCATAATAATGATGTGTCTTATTAATATGAACAGTTTCATCATCTGAAATAATCACACAAAAATCTTTTGCAACTTTTGCTGCATCACAAGGATCATACTCTTTGTATTCTTCAGGACACTTAACCTCACAAATTCCATAAGGTTGTTCACTATCACTAAAGTCTGTTACCCTACCATCTGGAGTAGCACCATATGTAGAGTTATGTGGATTCACTATCATTCCACACCTTTCAACTTTAACTGGTCTCCCACATCCCATCATGTACTGCTCATACTTTTTAATGGCTATTGGCTCATAAAACTTTCCATGATCTAATTTCTTTTTTAAAAATGAGTTTATATTATTTGTTTCCATGGAAACATATTTACTTGCTAGAGTCAACAGCCCCCGGTCTGTTTTCTTCTCCCTTAAGTCTTTACATAAAGAAGCAGTGAACCTCTTGCTTCTTTCATCATGCCATGTTTTACAAGCTGATTGACCACGAGTTTCTTCCTCCAGACTAGTAGCCTGACTGTAAGTAAGATGCAGTGAAGTGATGATTTGTGTTTCAAGTGGGTCTGTCACCCTCCCCTCTTTCACAGCAGTAAAACTTGGTACTGGAGATAATGGAAAAGCAGGATAATCACCAATTTCCCCATTTGTTGTAATATCAGTTGAGCAGTCAATTGAGCAGTACACATTAAATCCAAACTGGAAAGGCATACAGTGAAAACTAAGTGGGGACCCAAGTGGGACACTTCCCATTGTAGTTTGACAGAATCCATGACAGGCATCTTCCATGAAAATTGTACAAGCTGGGACAGAGCTATCCTCCTCTGTTATGTCATCTTTCAATTTTTTTACAGTTGCCGAGTTAAATGTTCGCAGACATCTTGCTCTGGCTTCAAACAAAGTACAACCAATCCCTTTACTCTTCTTCCTTCCATCTTTCCCTTTCCCTGGTGCATTAAAAGTGAGATTCATTATCTGTGTCTTTTCAATCTTTTTCCTTCCCTTTGGAACTGACCACACACAAACCTTTGATGTGCATGGCTTATCTGATGGCAATTCTGTTGCCCCCTCTAGACACCATTTAGCCATAAGTTTCATCATTGCATATGAATGAGAGCAAAGTCCTCCAGCTCCAGCTTCACAGCAACAGTAACCATGTTCAATTTTGCCATTGGTCCTGTTAAGAGCCAGACTTATCCACTTGTTTTTGGATCGCAAACTAGATGCACAGAGCCCTTTAATGTAGAAGTAGTCTTCATCAAATTTTGTACCAATCTGATCGACATCTATAAAATTTTCAGCTATAAAGTGGTCACCCCTCGCAAAGTTCTTTCCTATGATTGTAGATGACTTGAAAACTGACTTGTTAGATTCTTCAAAATAAGATTGGATTTCTCGAACAGTAAACATTGGTAATTGGGCAAGAGAACGAGTCCAACCAACATCGTCTTTGCTGTAGTCTCCTACTATCAAAGGTTTTGTGACTTCTTTCTTTGATTCTGTTTCTGTATGTTTGTTTACATTCACGTCAATACCTAGCTCATGAGCTTTCGCTTTAAGCCACTTTTTTGATGGTGTTGGATCAATCACATTTTGATCTTGTTGGTTTTTGAAATACTCTAGTACCCTGAAAAATAATGATCAACCAATGAGAAGAGTTAAATAGAAAAAAGAGCTCTTCAACTCAATTCTTACTTGAATCGACAATCTTTTGCAGTACTTGTGTTTTTCAACGAATCCCCTCTAAATCGTAACCACTCGATAAGAGTTTCTCTGTCATATTCATAGAGTTTGTTTTTGTCAATCTTTATGAATGGCTCTTGGATGTCATCAACGGATAGTACTACATCTTTAAATTCTATAAAATTTACGTGAAGGAAAATAAATTCGGTTACAAGAATCCGTACTAAAAACGCGTGAATCTCTATGTAGACTGTAAGTAAATCGAAAAGAACGTCAAATATTCGTTGTTTACAATACATACCTACAATCTTTTTCTCATTTTCGTCTTTAGAGCTTTTCTGGGCCATTTTTTCTATCCAAGTATTTCAAAACGCAAGGTCATGGCTGCCATTTTTGGCATTTTGTCAAGTTTGTGGAGAATGCAGGGATAGCCTCACTCTCATGCAAAATGGTCACCAGGCTCTCTCAATTTTCGGAAAGGGCTATTATTTACTGAAATCGTCAATATTGACGTCATAGTCACGTGATTTTAGTATACTTAAAGCATAGATAACACCCTTGATCATGTTTAAGAAATTTACATTAGGAAATACAAGAAAACCAGTACATTTAGTTTTTTTTTTAATGTATTATGCTAATTTACATAATTTCCCAAACTTTTGCCATTGCTATCATATATTTTTGAAATGTACTCATGATAAGCTTTAATTTGATATATGATAGCCTTTGCCATCTCAGGTGGTACCAAAAATCGTCTTGGCTCATGGACTATCTTTACTACTGCGGCTTGTTGAACTACAGGCAGCCAGTGTACGCTTCGAGGAGCGTCTTGTTAAAAAGTTTATTAACGACAACATGTCAATCGCTCTTACTCTAGCGGCAGCTAATCTAAATGTCCTTTTTAAGCCGATTTTGGGCTTCTTTTACATGGGCACGAGTGAACGCACGAGTGCATTTGGATATCTTTCGGGTTGACGCTTCCTGTCTACTTCGGGGATTCCCGAATTACGCACGCACGCATGAAGCCCATAGCATAGTGTGTTACTGGCATAAAGCCAGTAACCACAAAAAAGTGCTTTTCAAAAGCCAGCCGTTTCTTATAGAAAGTGAAGTCCTGTGTAAAAAAGATGACTGCCGCTATTCGTTTTCAGTGAACACTGTCTTTCCCTAGGAAAGTGTCACAAAAGCGTTTGTTATTTTATGTCAAAACAAATGCGCTTGAAAGAAATGAAAAATTCCAGATGAAGATTGAGATTTCGCTGAAATTATTCGATGAGCGAACAACTTAAAGTTTAACCTTGATCTACTCAAGTGATACATACTCATCGCTCACTGCTGTAAGTGTATACATATCATATGCCAACTAATCTAGCTGAACATCCACATATATTATTAAAACAGGTATACAGCAGGCTGAAAGGATGAGACTGAAGTATATAAGACAAACACATGCACACAGACAAAGAGAAAATAAAAATACAAATATTACAATATAAGATGTATTGATACCAGCTGAAAACTCAGAAAATATTTTAGTGATGTTTAGAGGCTGGGAATGAATTGCCTTATTTAGTGATATGACTCTAATACAAATAATTTTACTTTAGATTTGAAAGATTTTACACGCCGGGTCAACTGGCTTAAATTTTGCGACATCCGGTTGAAGCCAAATTCTTTTGTCTAGACCGAGAATATTTTAGAAGGGACTGGGAACTATTTCCAAAGGGTATATAAAGAGCTCGCTACGGCGTTTGGGATAGGTTAGTTTGTATTTTAGCGGGAAGATCGAAGCAGTGGAAGAAATAAACTTTAATTTGATACCAAATATCACTATATTCTTTTAATTTACAATGCCCTGGATGGCATATAACTAGATGAATGATCGCGCGTATATGATGTAGCCGACAATTATTCATTTTTGGCTTGTATAAACTTTTTTATTATAATGAATATTTGTTCGAAATGTGTTGATTCCAGTTCTTCAATGTTAAGGTAAGAATCGTATGTTTTTCATTTTTCGTGATATTGTGGGTACATCGAGTTATTGTGCTCAATTGAACATGCTCTCGTCAAGCTGACGGCTTAATGTTTGACACTCTGTAGTGAGTAGGGATCATGCCAAAACAGACGCATCGACGATTTAATGTTGGATCTTATATGAAAGCAAAGAGGGGTATTTTGAAAGAAATAGCCGAACAGAAAGCCAAGATATCAAAAGAAGTCAAGTGTGAACAACAAAAGCTAAAGCGATTGAACGACAAGGTAAAAATATGTGTTCAAACAATATTGATTCGAAGCTCACGTGTGCCAATATTCCATTACTATAAAGCACGCTTTGTCTACGAATTTATCTTTCTATTTGCGAGATATTTTTGGTGGTTTTACCCCTTCATTTAGAGTACGTAATTGTTAGTTTCCTTTCTGATCATAAAATGCCCCAGTGTTGTTGTATTTTACGAACAAATAGTAATCTTTGATAACGCAATCGTTGTTGATTGATTGTAAAATTCTCCTTACTATGACCCCACATGTTATTGATATTTCTTAGGAGATACTTAGAAACGATCAGTCGGAATAATACAGCTTTTTATTTCCTTCACAGGAAAATGCAATTCGCGAGCAAACTGTTGTGGATAAATCTTTCCAAACACCACAAAGACAGCAGGTACTACGTAGGAAGTTAGAAATAGTGTAGTTGTGAGCTTTACAGCACAGAATTTGCTATATAAATTTGGCCTAGTTAGCTGTTGTTGTTGTTGTTTGTGAATGTCTGTTTCCAGCTAGAAAATAAAAAAGAATTCAAACAGCTTGTTTTATTTTTTTTATAAATATATAATTTAAATTATTATTGATTTTATATATCTTTTTCTTTCCTTTTCAGGAGCTAACAAGAGTACGTGTGTAAGTATTTCAAAACGCAAGGTCATGGCTGCCATTTTTGGCATTTTGTCAAGTTTGTGGAGAATGCAGGGATAGCCTCACTCTCATGCAAAATGGTCACCAGGCTCTCTCAATTTTCGGAAAGGGCTATTATTTACTGAAATCGTCAATATTGACGTCATAGTCACGTGATTTTAGTATACTTAAAGCATAGATAACACCCTTGATCATGTTTAAGAAATTTACATTAGGAAATACAAGAAAACCAGTACATTTAGTTTTTTTTTTAATGTATTATGCTAATTTACATAATTTCCCAAACTTTTGCCATTGCTATCATATATTTTTGAAATGTACTCATGATAAGCTTTAATTTGATATATGATAGCCTTTGCCATCTCAGGTGGTACCAAAAATCGTCTTGGCTCATGGACTATCTTTACTACTGCGGCTTGTTGAACTACAGGCAGCCAGTGTACGCTTCGAGGAGCGTCTTGTTAAAAAGTTTATTAACGACAACATGTCAATCGCTCTTACTCTAGCGGCAGCTAATCTAAATGTCCTTTTTAAGCCGATTTTGGGCTTCTTTTACATGGGCACGAGTGAACGCACGAGTGCATTTGGATATCTTTCGGGTTGACGCTTCCTGTCTACTTCGGGGATTCCCGAATTACGCACGCACGCATGAAGCCCATAGCATAGTGTGTTACTGGCATAAAGCCAGTAACCACAAAAAAGTGCTTTTCAAAAGCCAGCCGTTTCTTATAGAAAGTGAAGTCCTGTGTAAAAAAGATGACTGCCGCTATTCGTTTTCAGTGAACACTGTCTTTCCCTAGGAAAGTGTCACAAAAGCGTTTGTTATTTTATGTCAAAACAAATGCGCTTGAAAGAAATGAAAAATTCCAGATGAAGATTGAGATTTCGCTGAAATTATTCGATGAGCGAACAACTTAAAGTTTAACCTTGATCTACTCAAGTGATACATACTCATCGCTCACTGCTGTAAGTGTATACATATCATATGCCAACTAATCTAGCTGAACATCCACATATATTATTAAAACAGGTATACAGCAGGCTGAAAGGATGAGACTGAAGTATATAAGACAAACACATGCACACAGACAAAGAGAAAATAAAAATACAAATATTACAATATAAGATGTATTGATACCAGCTGAAAACTCAGAAAATATTTTAGTGATGTTTAGAGGCTGGGAATGAATTGCCTTATTTAGTGATATGACTCTAATACAAATAATTTTACTTTAGATTTGAAAGATTTTACACGCCGGGTCAACTGGCTTAAATTTTGCGACATCCGGTTGAAGCCAAATTCTTTTGTCTAGACCGAGAATATTTTAGAAGGGACTGGGAACTATTTCCAAAGGGTATATAAAGAGCTCGCTACGGCGTTTGGGATAGGTTAGTTTGTATTTTAGCGGGAAGATCGAAGCAGTGGAAGAAATAAACTTTAATTTGATACCAAATATCACTATATTCTTTTAATTTACAATGCCCTGGATGGCATATAACTAGATGAATGATCGCGCGTATATGATGTAGCCGACAATTATTCATTTTTGGCTTGTATAAACTTTTTTATTATAATGAATATTTGTTCGAAATGTGTTGATTCCAGTTCTTCAATGTTAAGGTAAGAATCGTATGTTTTTCATTTTTCGTGATATTGTGGGTACATCGAGTTATTGTGCTCAATTGAACATGCTCTCGTCAAGCTGACGGCTTAATGTTTGACACTCTGTAGTGAGTAGGGATCATGCCAAAACAGACGCATCGACGATTTAATGTTGGATCTTATATGAAAGCAAAGAGGGGTATTTTGAAAGAAATAGCCGAACAGAAAGCCAAGATATCAAAAGAAGTCAAGTGTGAACAACAAAAGCTAAAGCGATTGAACGACAAGGTAAAAATATGTGTTCAAACAATATTGATTCGAAGCTCACGTGTGCCAATATTCCATTACTATAAAGCACGCTTTGTCTACGAATTTATCTTTCTATTTGCGAGATATTTTTGGTGGTTTTACCCCTTCATTTAGAGTACGTAATTGTTAGTTTCCTTTCTGATCATAAAATGCCCCAGTGTTGTTGTATTTTACGAACAAATAGTAATCTTTGATAACGCAATCGTTGTTGATTGATTGTAAAATTCTCCTTACTATGACCCCACATGTTATTGATATTTCTTAGGAGATACTTAGAAACGATCAGTCGGAATAATACAGCTTTTTATTTCCTTCACAGGAAAATGCAATTCGCGAGCAAACTGTTGTGGATAAATCTTTCCAAACACCACAAAGACAGCAGGTACTACGTAGGAAGTTAGAAATAGTGTAGTTGTGAGCTTTACAGCACAGAATTTGCTATATAAATTTGGCCTAGTTAGCTGTTGTTGTTGTTGTTTGTGAATGTCTGTTTCCAGCTAGAAAATAAAAAAGAATTCAAACAGCTTGTTTTATTTTTTTTATAAATATATAATTTAAATTATTATTGATTTTATATATCTTTTTCTTTCCTTTTCAGGAGCTAACAAGAGTACGTGTGTAAGTATTTCAAAACGCAAGGTCATGGCTGCCATTTTTGGCATTTTGTCAAGTTTGTGGAGAATGCAGGGATAGCCTCACTCTCATGCAAAATGGTCACCAGGCTCTCTCAATTTTCGGAAAGGGCTATTATTTACTGAAATCGTCAATATTGACGTCATAGTCACGTGATTTTAGTATACTTAAAGCATAGATAACACCCTTGATCATGTTTAAGAAATTTACATTAGGAAATACAAGAAAACCAGTACATTTAGTTTTTTTTTTAATGTATTATGCTAATTTACATAATTTCCCAAACTTTTGCCATTGCTATCATATATTTTTGAAATGTACTCATGATAAGCTTTAATTTGATATATGATAGCCTTTGCCATCTCAGGTGGTACCAAAAATCGTCTTGGCTCATGGACTATCTTTACTACTGCGGCTTGTTGAACTACAGGCAGCCAGTGTACGCTTCGAGGAGCGTCTTGTTAAAAAGTTTATTAACGACAACATGTCAATCGCTCTTACTCTAGCGGCAGCTAATCTAAATGTCCTTTTTAAGCCGATTTTGGGCTTCTTTTACATGGGCACGAGTGAACGCACGAGTGCATTTGGATATCTTTCGGGTTGACGCTTCCTGTCTACTTCGGGGATTCCCGAATTACGCACGCACGCATGAAGCCCATAGCATAGTGTGTTACTGGCATAAAGCCAGTAACCACAAAAAAGTGCTTTTCAAAAGCCAGCCGTTTCTTATAGAAAGTGAAGTCCTGTGTAAAAAAGATGACTGCCGCTATTCGTTTTCAGTGAACACTGTCTTTCCCTAGGAAAGTGTCACAAAAGCGTTTGTTATTTTATGTCAAAACAAATGCGCTTGAAAGAAATGAAAAATTCCAGATGAAGATTGAGATTTCGCTGAAATTATTCGATGAGCGAACAACTTAAAGTTTAACCTTGATCTACTCAAGTGATACATACTCATCGCTCACTGCTGTAAGTGTATACATATCATATGCCAACTAATCTAGCTGAACATCCACATATATTATTAAAACAGGTATACAGCAGGCTGAAAGGATGAGACTGAAGTATATAAGACAAACACATGCACACAGACAAAGAGAAAATAAAAATACAAATATTACAATATAAGATGTATTGATACCAGCTGAAAACTCAGAAAATATTTTAGTGATGTTTAGAGGCTGGGAATGAATTGCCTTATTTAGTGATATGACTCTAATACAAATAATTTTACTTTAGATTTGAAAGATTTTACACGCCGGGTCAACTGGCTTAAATTTTGCGACATCCGGTTGAAGCCAAATTCTTTTGTCTAGACCGAGAATATTTTAGAAGGGACTGGGAACTATTTCCAAAGGGTATATAAAGAGCTCGCTACGGCGTTTGGGATAGGTTAGTTTGTATTTTAGCGGGAAGATCGAAGCAGTGGAAGAAATAAACTTTAATTTGATACCAAATATCACTATATTCTTTTAATTTACAATGCCCTGGATGGCATATAACTAGATGAATGATCGCGCGTATATGATGTAGCCGACAATTATTCATTTTTGGCTTGTATAAACTTTTTTATTATAATGAATATTTGTTCGAAATGTGTTGATTCCAGTTCTTCAATGTTAAGGTAAGAATCGTATGTTTTTCATTTTTCGTGATATTGTGGGTACATCGAGTTATTGTGCTCAATTGAACATGCTCTCGTCAAGCTGACGGCTTAATGTTTGACACTCTGTAGTGAGTAGGGATCATGCCAAAACAGACGCATCGACGATTTAATGTTGGATCTTATATGAAAGCAAAGAGGGGTATTTTGAAAGAAATAGCCGAACAGAAAGCCAAGATATCAAAAGAAGTCAAGTGTGAACAACAAAAGCTAAAGCGATTGAACGACAAGGTAAAAATATGTGTTCAAACAATATTGATTCGAAGCTCACGTGTGCCAATATTCCATTACTATAAAGCACGCTTTGTCTACGAATTTATCTTTCTATTTGCGAGATATTTTTGGTGGTTTTACCCCTTCATTTAGAGTACGTAATTGTTAGTTTCCTTTCTGATCATAAAATGCCCCAGTGTTGTTGTATTTTACGAACAAATAGTAATCTTTGATAACGCAATCGTTGTTGATTGATTGTAAAATTCTCCTTACTATGACCCCACATGTTATTGATATTTCTTAGGAGATACTTAGAAACGATCAGTCGGAATAATACAGCTTTTTATTTCCTTCACAGGAAAATGCAATTCGCGAGCAAACTGTTGTGGATAAATCTTTCCAAACACCACAAAGACAGCAGGTACTACGTAGGAAGTTAGAAATAGTGTAGTTGTGAGCTTTACAGCACAGAATTTGCTATATAAATTTGGCCTAGTTAGCTGTTGTTGTTGTTGTTTGTGAATGTCTGTTTCCAGCTAGAAAATAAAAAAGAATTCAAACAGCTTGTTTTATTTTTTTTATAAATATATAATTTAAATTATTATTGATTTTATATATCTTTTTCTTTCCTTTTCAGGAGCTAACAAGAGTACGTGTGTAAGTATTTCAAAACGCAAGGTCATGGCTGCCATTTTTGGCATTTTGTCAAGTTTGTGGAGAATGCAGGGATAGCCTCACTCTCATGCAAAATGGTCACCAGGCTCTCTCAATTTTCGGAAAGGGCTATTATTTACTGAAATCGTCAATATTGACGTCATAGTCACGTGATTTTAGTATACTTAAAGCATAGATAACACCCTTGATCATGTTTAAGAAATTTACATTAGGAAATACAAGAAAACCAGTACATTTAGTTTTTTTTTTAATGTATTATGCTAATTTACATAATTTCCCAAACTTTTGCCATTGCTATCATATATTTTTGAAATGTACTCATGATAAGCTTTAATTTGATATATGATAGCCTTTGCCATCTCAGGTGGTACCAAAAATCGTCTTGGCTCATGGACTATCTTTACTACTGCGGCTTGTTGAACTACAGGCAGCCAGTGTACGCTTCGAGGAGCGTCTTGTTAAAAAGTTTATTAACGACAACATGTCAATCGCTCTTACTCTAGCGGCAGCTAATCTAAATGTCCTTTTTAAGCCGATTTTGGGCTTCTTTTACATGGGCACGAGTGAACGCACGAGTGCATTTGGATATCTTTCGGGTTGACGCTTCCTGTCTACTTCGGGGATTCCCGAATTACGCACGCACGCATGAAGCCCATAGCATAGTGTGTTACTGGCATATAGCCAGTAACCACAAAAAAGTGCTTTTCAAAAGCCAGCCGTTTCTTATAGAAAGTGAAGTCCTGTGTAAAAAAGATGACTGCCGCTATTCGTTTTCAGTGAACACTGTCTTTCCCTAGGAAAGTGTCACAAAAGCGTTTGTTATTTTATGTCAAAACAAATGCGCTTGAAAGAAATGAAAAATTCCAGATGAAGATTGAGATTTCGCTGAAATTATTCGATGAGCGAACAACTTAAAGTTTAACCTTGATCTACTCAAGTGATACATACTCATCGCTCACTGCTGTAAGTGTATACATATCATATGCCAACTAATCTAGCTGAACATCCACATATATTATTAAAACAGGTATACAGCAGGCTGAAAGGATGAGACTGAAGTATATAAGACAAACACATGCACACAGACAAAGAGAAAATAAAAATACAAATATTACAATATAAGATGTATTGATACCAGCTGAAAACTCAGAAAATATTTTAGTGATGTTTAGAGGCTGGGAATGAATTGCCTTATTTAGTGATATGACTCTAATACAAATAATTTTACTTTAGATTTGAAAGATTTTACACGCCGGGTCAACTGGCTTAAATTTTGCGACATCCGGTTGAAGCCAAATTCTTTTGTCTAGACCGAGAATATTTTAGAAGGGACTGGGAACTATTTCCAAAGGGTATATAAAGAGCTCGCTACGGCGTTTGGGATAGGTTAGTTTGTATTTTAGCGGGAAGATCGAAGCAGTGGAAGAAATAAACTTTAATTTGATACCAAATATCACTATATTCTTTTAATTTACAATGCCCTGGATGGCATATAACTAGATGAATGATCGCGCGTATATGATGTAGCCGACAATTATTCATTTTTGGCTTGTATAAACTTTTTTATTATAATGAATATTTGTTCGAAATGTGTTGATTCCAGTTCTTCAATGTTAAGGTAAGAATCGTATGTTTTTCATTTTTCGTGATATTGTGGGTACATCGAGTTATTGTGCTCAATTGAACATGCTCTCGTCAAGCTGACGGCTTAATGTTTGACACTCTGTAGTGAGTAGGGATCATGCCAAAACAGACGCATCGACGATTTAATGTTGGATCTTATATGAAAGCAAAGAGGGGTATTTTGAAAGAAATAGCCGAACAGAAAGCCAAGATATCAAAAGAAGTCAAGTGTGAACAACAAAAGCTAAAGCGATTGAACGACAAGGTAAAAATATGTGTTCAAACAATATTGATTCGAAGCTCACGTGTGCCAATATTCCATTACTATAAAGCACGCTTTGTCTACGAATTTATCTTTCTATTTGCGAGATATTTTTGGTGGTTTTACCCCTTCATTTAGAGTACGTAATTGTTAGTTTCCTTTCTGATCATAAAATGCCCCAGTGTTGTATTTTACGAACAAATAGTAATCTTTGATAACGCAATCGTTGTTGATTGATTGTAAAATTCTCCTTACTATGACCCCACATGTTATTGATATTTCTTAGGAGATACTTAGAAACGATCAGTCGGAATAATACAGCTTTTTATTTCCTTCACAGGAAAATGCAATTCGCGAGCAAACTGTTGTGGATAAATCTTTCCAAACACCACAAAGACAGCAGGTACTACGTAGGAAGTTAGAAATAGTGTAGTTGTGAGCTTTACAGCACAGAATTTGCTATATAAATTTGGCCTAGTTAGCTGTTGTTGTTGTTGTTTGTGAATGTCTGTTTCCAGCTAGAAAATAAAAAAGAATTCAAACAGCTTGTTTTATTTTTTTTATAAATATATAATTTAAATTATTATTGATTTTATATATCTTTTTCTTTCCTTTTCAGGAGCTAACAAGAGTACGTGTGTCACCAACTTCACTGTCAAACAATGCTGTATCATCTAAGACAGCTGAGCGTCGAAGGAATGAAACACTTTCATTTGCTGAAAAAATACATGGTGCAACAAAAAGCAATAAACGCCCAGCAGTTGAAGGTTTATTTGATACTCTCCAAAAAAAATGCAAGACTAGTGAGTTGGGGGAGCTGGTGCTTCAAAATAGTAAGGTTACAAGCTATGTAGTTAGTAACATCCAAAAAAAAGAAATTAGTGAATTTGAATCTTCTAGCTTAAACAAAATTAGAAGCATAGCAGTCTATTATAATTCTGGAGTGATGGGAAAGAGAAAATATCAAGCAGTGAGACTTGCCTCATCAATGATGCCAAGCAAGAGAAAGAGGGGAGGGAAGACTGCTATAAAGTATTTATCAAGTTGTACTATACCAAAACTTTTTACTTATAATAACCTCATGAAAGAGATAAATGATATTAATATTGGTAATATTTATTCAGTAACTGATAGATTCTCATCAAGCATTGAAGACGAAAGTATATGTGGTTGTTTTAGAGATTTACGTGAATATTTACCAAGGCTTGCTAGTTTCTATTTACAAACAAGAAATGATTCACTTAAGTGGTTTGGGCAGACTGAAGGAACGTTTATGGTTGCATTTGGGGGGGATGGCTGTCCCTTTGGCAAAAATGAAACAGCTTGTTCCTTTCTTGTTAGTTTTCTGAACACAGGTAAGAGAGTAGCTTCAAGTAGTGACAATTTTTTAATCTTTGGAGCAAACTGTGAGGAGAACTCTTTGCTGGTAAAACAATACATACAAGATTTTTGTAAACAGGTTGCTGACATAGAAGGTAAAGTATGGGAAATAAATGGTCTCCATGTTACTTTTCATTTTCAAGAGCTTCCTAATGACATGAAAATGTTGGCTATGTTGGGTGGGGAGCTTCCCAATTCTGCAACTTATTTTTCAACTTTTGCTGATGTTAACTACAATGACTGTGGTGACATAGGAGGTAAGTTTGGCTATGATGATAAATGCAAATGGAAACCATGGAATTATGAAGAAAGGCTTTCTGTCTCCAAAAAAGTAATATCTTTCAAAGATTCCCTTAAATTGAGTTTAACAGACAAAGTAAAAAGATCTAAGGTGACAGAGTTTATAGCAAAACAAAGGAGCCGTCAAGAGTTTGAACCACTTGTGGGGAATTTAATTGACAAAGCTCATGTTGAGCCTCTTCATCTCAAAAATAATGCTTGGCAGTACTTCTTTAAAGCACTACTCAAGGAATGTATGGCAAAGACAAGACTCTTACCATCAATGAAGACCTTTGCTGATATTCCAAGTGACACATGCTTTGCACGTGTAATAAATGCACTGCAGTATGAGGTCAAGGCCAAACGTGTAGCAAAAAGAGTGCGAAAGTGGTATGACGAGACGCAGGGGAGCAAAGGTGATCTTCAGTATAGGTTTACTGGAAAAGAATCCCGCCTATTTTGCCACAGCTTCATGGTACTCATCAAGTACTTGAGTAGAGATGAAGACAGCTTAAAGCAGAAGCAGACAGTTTACATTGGTATCAGGCTGAGAGACTGCTGTTCTATTTTTAACCGACTAGAAACAAAACCAGAAGAGCTAGACAAACTACAGAGGTGTGCCATGGAATACTTTTATGCAAACAAATTATTCCTCCCCTACACAATAAACCCAACCATCTGGACCTTAGGACATGTCCTCCCTGTTCATGCTAAGCATGTGTACAGTATGTACAATCAAGGCCTCTTAACAGTAACAATGGAGGGAAGGGAAGCAAAACACATAGCCTTACACAGGTTGAGCTTAAATTCAACAACCAGGACAAGGTGGGAAAATATTTTCAGGCATGAATTTGTTATGCTTATCTGGCTCCCTGAACAAGGCTATGAGTCCACTCCATACACAGCAAGCAAAGAATTGTATATTCCAGCTGCAATCTTCAAAGACAACAAATACTGTTATTGTGGTTTAGAAAAAGCAGATCCTGCAGACACCCATTGCTACTTCTGTGGTAACCCAATCATGTCACTCATCCATGAAAGTGTGGATAACAAATCTTATGCCCCAGGTATTATAGTTTGAATAGGTAAGGTAGAACAGGCATATATATGTAAGACTGCTTATTTAGAAATTTAAATGTAATTTATGCTTATAATTCTAGAAGCATTTTCTCTTTTGATAGTAATAATTATTATCATGTTATTTTATTATAATAATATCATAATTATTCAATTTCATTCAATATATTCTTTGTTCAGATTTAATTTTAACATTTATATGTAATTCAAAAGTAATTGAAATGTTTCAAAGCCAAATACATGTAAATTAAAAATGAATAAAAATACAATTAAAATTTGCAATTTGGTTCTGTTTACTAAATGTTATTACTTAATAGCTATCAGTAAATCTACAGATAAAAAGGTAAGATTTCAAATTATACAAGAAAGGGCAAAAAGGAGCATTTTTTCTAAAGACAAATTGAAAAGGTAGGAAAAAGGTACACTTAATACATGTACAATTTCATGCCTTCTATTAATTTATGTCAAGAGTGTTTGTTTATTAAGCTACTAGTGTACAAACAATAAAATTATACTAAAAATATATAAAACATTGAAAGATTGTTTAATTATGAATATTCTATCATTTTTGTGGTTGCCGGCTTAGTAGCCAGGCAACCACTATGCCATCGACTGTGATAGTCCGTAAATTCCGAAATCCGAAGCGATTACGAAGTGAGGACTGAGTATACGAAATCATTCCGAGATTTAGTCGAACTTTTGTATTCAATTTTCACCTTTAAAACACGATTTTTAGAATTAGATGTCTGTATTTTACAATATGTACATGATAAAACTTCATTTAACATTACTCTTTGACTAAAAAACTACAAAGTTTTATTGATTAATATGGCTGCTTTACTTGTCTACGAACAAACCACGAACACAACCAGTCCGGTTCATATCCAGTTTTGATGATATGACTGGCGTGACAAAATGGTGTGTGTAAATAAGATCAAATTGTCTCTACAATTTCCCTTATTTCTTTGAAATGGCAATGCACAAGACAGTGATGGTTTCGTTCGGGAGCCAACCCAAAAGTGAAGGGGCCAAGACTTGTTTATATTTGGACGGCCGAACTATTTACTCGGGCTACCTGTGGTAGCTCGAGTCTAGGTTTACCTTTTCGGTCTATCAATCTATCAACGTCGCAAATCGGCAAATTACCCAGAAGCCTTTGGGGTACACTGTTGACCACGAGGCTTCCTGTGGTCGCGAGAGATTGAGAACAAAATGGCGGACGCTATCAATCGGAAGTTTTCAGATTTTTCGAACTATTGGCTTTTAATCTCAAGATACTTTGCTTTAATCGTTAATATCGAATTCTCGAATTTAGTGATGACCTTCTTACCAGCTGTTGTAATCAACTTATAATGTATTGATCGTCCAAGAACACGAGACAGATCGATTTGTGGCAGCGAACTTCACTTGAGGACAGACATGTAAGACACGGAGATATTGTCTTTAATAGATCAGTAGTTTGTTTAAATTAATAATATTTCACCACTGCTTGCACATAATATTTGCTTACACGGCCGTTGTCTACAGTCATGCTCTTCCTGAGAGCCGTGTTAAAAACGAACCGTAATTAACTTGAATACTGATCTACAATGTTTATTTTAACTAGAAAGACTAGGAAATTCTTGCCTTTGTGTAATAAGACTAATAAGGTGACTAGGGTGTATTCAATAATTAAGCCAGGAAACAGGAATTAGTAAATGGTGCAAAATTACACCAAATAAACAATGGAAAACAAATGATTTTTTATCATTAACTTATAAACATTTAGTGCAATCTGTATTTTGTACAATGTCATGATTAAGCTTATATTGAATGCACTTTATTGTCAATCATGCTCAATGTTAGCAGATAAAAATATAGTTTAATGTTTATGAGACCTTATATTAGCAACAATTGAAGAATAATTTTAGAATGTACAAAATGATATTTTCAATCAATGAAAAGTGATACTCAACCACAAATTTGTACAAGCTTTGTGCAACCATGTTCACAGAAACAAGATAAAGTGGATTGAATTGAAGATATTACTGTATGTAGTAGTATCAGATTGATGTGCATGGAGAAGCTATATATGGTATCAGTAATAAGCATATAGATATATTGTATGACATTACACTTCTTAAATAAAGCATCAGCAACTGACTACTGCTATAATCATTGATCTGCTCCATATTAAAAACATGGGAATACATGTATTGAAAAGTTGTGTTAAGAAACTGAAATGATTTCATAGAAAGGTAACTGTGGTACTTCTAGAATCTACCAATGTGACAACAGCAATATCAAAATCATTTTAACTTGGACATCGAAACAGTCTGCCACAGTTTGTAAGTTTTGTTTCCATAAATCAAAGTAAAAAAGTACAGAATAGAAATTTAAATTGTGTGAGCTATAATGTATTATCTATAGATCATATTGGATCCTTTGGTAGGCATTTACAAAATAAAGCAGACTGTATACTGTATATGTCTGGCATGATAAAAAGACCAGCAGTATATTAATAACTATACTATATTAATAACCATGATGTGGTACAATTATGTACAAACTACTTTCTCCCCAATATAATTTGTGTTCTACTCTGGGAGTACTTGTCATGCATTTTTGCAATCAAAAGACACTGACAAGTCAAACTGGTTTCCATCAACTTCTGTTCTCCATTTCTCCCCAAGTACTATACACAGGTGTAGCCCGAGTGAACGCCTATTAGGCGTCTAGTTGCAAGTCAAGAATTGTGGCTTGTAAATCTCGAGTGCTTGGATCTCTTTGGATGGCCAAAATCAATTCATTTAGGATTCTTGGACAATCGCTATCGTAAAGATAAAGTTTTGGAGCAGCTCAAGAATTTTTGGGTAGGTTTCAGTAACGATATTTTCGATTGTTGCAAGAGTCATGAGTCGCCGTTACAGACTGACGGCCAAAGGTCATTAATTCAAAGTTAGCAATAAATTTCAATGAACTTGCTTAAATTATTCGACAAATTTAATACAACAGTAACACTAGCCAACAATTGTATACATATTTTCCGGAGACCGTAGCTCTGTAGAGGTAAAAATCACAGCTGTATTGAAATGGTAAAAGGTCTTATCGTAGTCTCCATCGCAGCCGTTTTCATCCTCGTTCCCAGGTATGAGCCGTTTTTAGCTAGTCTCGTCACGCCAGGCGAATCCTCACCTGGCGTGACGAGACTAAAAACGGCTGCGAAGGAGACTAGTCTTATCGGTTCTTTATTTCAAATAACTGGCAACCACATGTCCTCTTAGAGGACTATTTTTTAATATTGTTTAACCATCCCTCTATTGTATAATGCAAACTGAAGTTTATGTCCATGTTTATTGTTTGTACTCTATTCTAAGGTTTTGTTGTAGTTGTGTGTAGTTTTTGTCAAAGATCATGACAGCCATTTTTTGACTTGCCCAGATTTATTTAAGTACTCTGTGCAGTTGCTATCATACAATGTAGGTTCTTTGATTTGATTTGTATACATGTCCATAAAACAAATAAAATGTAATACATGTATTATTGAGGTTAAGCTAATACAGAAATTATGGACTATAGAAATGTCACATATTTTAGTCATTGTCATAAGAAAAACACTGGGAATAATTTCTTTGCATTCTTTAGGTTAAGCATGATGAATCAAAATTAATTTGAGCAAGCAGAAATGGAAAAATAGAAAGTTTACAAGTATCATGTATAAAAGTAACTATAATAATGATACCAAATGACCATGTATAATAAAAATATATTACTTGTAAATATAATTATGGTGGACAATACAAATTCATTATACGCAGTTAGTAAAATAATAATCAGAATTTTTTATATATTTTAACTCTATGAAATCATTATACAAAAATATATCATATATATATATATAATTTTAGAAGATCCATAGTTCATTGATCAAGATTTTGCTTCATCAGCCTTGCATAGTTAATGCTCTATCAATAATAAAGTAGCATTTACAGATTATATAGAAAAGTGTGGTTGCAATTAACAAGCAAAAATTACTGATACACAAACAACAGAGAGTAAAGCCTGTATAAGCTTACATTTACATTAAACTTGTATTAATTGACAGGTTCATTGCAATCACTTTATTATGAACTTAACTAGTTCACACTCGTCCAATAAGTATAAAGACATAAAATACATTTAGTGCTAAGGAAAGGATATAAAATACAGGAATAATATATTTTCTAATAACTGCATATACACGCTAGTATATTCTATAAGCTTAGAGTACAAACACTTAAAGTGTGCAATACTTTGCACCATTTACTACTAAATAGTGTTAATTAAACAATAGAAGATAATAGAATCAGCATAATTTAGTACTATTTATGTTGCACAGTTATTAGAGTGGTTTTCATTAACCCGTGAAACAAAGTGTACTTTAATATAAACGTGTAATAGTTGAATGACAAGAAAATAAAACAGTGGAATTAGGGTATATTAAAGAGTGATACACTAAAGTGAAGTGTGTTTCACAGGTTAATGAAAACAACTCTATAGTATTTGTACTCTACAAATCTATGTAAGCTTATACTAAGTTATAATAATATCTCAAATTTGTAACTTTTACAAATTAATAAAAAATAAGCAATCTACTCATGGAATGAATAGTTAAGCTCATTCCAGTACCCGTAAAATAATTTTATTATGATTTCTACCTTCTTATCATCATATCCTAAACTAAAAGGTTTTGATACCTTCGCTATCACCTCTGCACGATGGTCCTTTCTCTTACCCCGGAACTTTTTCACTATTTGAGCCTTTATTTCCGAAGAAGAAACAGCCGCTAAATTTGAAAAATCACGAATTAAACGCTTAACTTGAGTGAATTTTATGACACCATTCTCGACAGCAATCCCATACATCGAAGGACTCGCCAACACGGCATCTCTTATCGACTCAAAGACAGCTTTAGGTAGGCCACGCTTGAACTCAATGCACCACGGATTACGAGGCTTGGGTGAAGGCGACATTCGTTTCCTTATTATTTTAAGCCAGCTCGTTACCTCAGGAGCTATCATGGTGCCGACATTGATAGACTTATTTAACACTCGTTCTCTGGAGGTAAAGTGATCTACATGGTGGCGTCTGTATACATCAAGCAATACTTCATTTGCTTCCTCGCGAAAAGCAGAAAATACATTTAAGTGCCTTTTTAGCACTCGAAACTCATCAATAGCACTTTCCACAACTTGTGATACTGTAGGATCCCTTCCTTCATCTTCACTCTCTTCACTCTGATCGCCTAAAACTTGCTCAATAACCTCCTCTACTTTCATTCTAGCCGCCATTTTGAATTGTTTTTATGGGTAAATCCGCTGAATATTAAGAAGGGATCGCTGGCGCTAAATGTCGTCTTTCTCGTGACAGCTGACCCGGCGTGTTAAAGAACGTTTTTTGAAATATTCATTTAGTTTAAGCAATAATGGCTGAAAAATGTACGTTGAATTTGCTGTAATTTGTTCTAACAGGGTTTATATAGTAGGACTGCCTTGTATTGCGTTGGTGTACAGAAGTGACAGACTTAATAGTAATTTTCAAAAGCTTTTGGCAGAAGGTTATGATATTCGTACACAAATAAAACATTGTGGTAGTAAACTAGCTAAGTCAGTCAATTTAAGTATATTGAGCTGTTTGAACAGGGATTCTGAGTGTTCATCTGGCTTAGAAAACTGATGTGATTAAACGCACTGCTCTTTTGTCATGTTTTCTGTAGGGTAATAACTGGCTTCAAATTTGATATGTAATTATTACCCCACAGTAATAGGCCATATGTTTAATATGGATATATTAAACTATAGTTAACTAAGTTGAATTTAAAAAAAAAATATTAACAAAGTGTCTTATTTTAGATAATGAGTTAATTAATGACTAAATGTCTCTTTATTCGGACAGCCTTTTCAAGAATGGCTGTATACTGACCTAATTATATGCACTTTACAACGTAGCCTCATTTGATTGCAGGATGATTTTGGAGGCCTTTCTGCCCAGCCTAGTTCTTGTAAACAATAAGCCCGCCATTTGTAAAAGTCGTCTATTGAAAACTACTATCTTAGGGAAATCATGCACATCAAATCTAAATAGAACGTAAAAAGTTTCATTTGAACACTCAAAAGGGAATATAAAGTGGAGTTGGTTTGAACACTTTTGAAAACTAGAGCATTCATTGATCTTCCCTTTTTTTATACAGTACATCTTTTATGACTCGTTGCTTGTCCTTCGCTTGTGGACATACCTATTGCAAATCATGTGTGGAGCGTGTGATGGCAGAACGTTCACCAGCGTGTCCAATCTGCAGAAGAGACATAACACAGCAATTCAGGAACCGTGTCCACGAGGAAACCATCACCAACATAAAGGCAAAGTGCAATGTGGACGGTTGCTCGTGGCAAGGAAAAGTAGGGGACTACCCTGTGCATTCGGCTTCATGCCAATTCAAGCTGCTTCCCTGCTCTTTTCGTCGCAGAGGGTGTCTCTCTCCAGTTAAGAGAGACGCTGCTGTATGTGAATTTCACACGTGGTTGTGCGACGAGTGTGAGGAAGTGCCATTTAGCCAGAAAGAAGTACATTTAATGGATCAATGCAAAATGAGGTTGGTGACCTGTCCATTGTTTACCTGGCCAAATGAAAAACACCAAATAAAGATGTAAGTACAACAAGGAATAAATATCCGCGAAGACTGTTACAAGTGTTATTCGTAATTTTAACACTGAAAAGATATACTGCATTTTGGAACCAAAATTGAAAGCTGTGCGATCACAAGCTATATATGTTCTTTTATCCTGCCATTATCACCATGTTGTCCTTTCCTTGTCCCCACCCTTTCCTTTTTTATGTACATGTAAAATTACTAGAATTATTAGGCGCACAGGGCGACACATAACTGAGTATGATCGTCTAACATGTTTCGCAGGTCTAATGCAATGGAGCATGTGTCGATGTGTTTGTTCCAAGCCCAGTGATGCCCTATTCCAGGTTGTGGTTTTGTAGGGCTGAGGAAAGACATAGAGGCACACGAAAATTCAAGCTTTCGTGTGCACTATGAAATGTTAAAAAGAAGCCACAAGTTGCTTGTCTCCCAAATTCAGACAAGGGTGAGTTTATTTTAGCTTGTAAACTGATCATGTCGACAAAATCATTTGCATGGACACAGTCTAATTAACATTCTTACAGCGTTCACCATGTTGCAATTTTTGGGGGGGATGGGAGGGGGAGTACAGTGTTCGGATAGTTCGGATACTAAGAACAACTGCATAAAATTTTACATACTAGGTGATTATCAAAATGAAATATTTCGAGTTCCTGACTTGGATTTCAAATGTTTCCTTTTATATTCGTTTCTTTCTAAATCATATATTTCTTACTCGCTTACTCCAGCCAACAAAATGTGCAGAAATCTATGGCGTTCCATTCCGGACAAAAATATAAAAACAAATTTTTGGATTGAAAAATCAAAAAACTAAAATGTAAATTAGAAAATTAATTTGAAAAAATAGAAACTAAAAGTATATAAACAAAATTTTGATTCTAAAAAAAAGGAAAACAAAAAAAGAATATCGGTAGATATAAAGATAGAAATAAATACATTACATTTGTGTAAATTATGCATCAAAAGCAAAATAAGAATGGAAAACATTTTCAAACAAACATATTTTTTTGCTTCAAAAAACAAAAAATTGAATCAAGAGAAAACGGAAATTACTTGCAAACAGGAAGTACAATATCACGTGACATGATGTTAGAGCACGGGAATTCTTTCCCTTGCACTGCACACATATGTCCGTCCCATCTTTCTGCAAAAATGGCAAACATTCAGGACATCGTCCGTGCTGTTGTGACTGCTGTAAACTCTAGTGCAGCAAATTCACAGTCCAGTAACGCAAGACAGGAGCTAAATCCGACTCCACAATCCAGTAAGTCTTAACACAAGACAGGAGCTAAATCAAGCTTTCTAAATCCCGTGGCCAGCCACTTCAAATTCCAAACTTACTGCCATTTTCGGCTGCACAAAACTATTCTAACAATACCAATCGATAAAGGGGATGAAGTAGTTCGAGAGAAAGACAAAACAATGGTAGATTCCAGCCATATAGAACGGCACGAAATAGTTATTCGACCGCAAATGAAGAACAGGTGTATTACAAAGATGTCTGCCTGCTTCCTTCACCATCGTGGAGTGATGTCCCAAAGGGGAAAATGAAAGTTTCCTTGATACAGAGAAGAATGTATATTGATGCGTGGCCATTTTACAAAAGCTGGGAGGAGGGAACACTGAAGCAAGAAATCGCCAAATTATTCTCTGCCATACTTTCTGTGAACTACAACGCTCCACCCATAACTATTAACTTACACTGTATATTCATAGCTGTATAAAGTTAGCTTTATATATTTGCTTTTCAATCAGTTGAACAATTTATTGCAGTGTACTTGAAATGCATGGATCGATTTTCCGGCAATACAAACTCACATCGATTTCTCTCCATAATCCTTTTCGGTCTTGCCATGTACTGTACTCATATTATATTCCTAGAAAGCATATGGAGAATTTGTATGCACATGTGTGTATTTTTGGTTTAAAAATCTTTTGCATGTTGAATGTGGGAATTTTATTCTGACATTGAACATTTCATTGGCAATCGCATTCTTCAAAATTATGTTCAAGTGCCCAAATGCTGATACGTAAGCAGTCTACCTACCGCTAGAGCGTTGTGGATAATTATTTCAATCGAAGACAATGCAGATGAAGAAATATCACGGGTCAAACTCAGGCCAAAAGTGGAGAGAGGACCAGAACCTCGTACTTTCGAGTACAATTTTGGGCGCTAAGTTCAAAAATAAGGTAAAGCTGTTAGTAGAAGTTATTACTGACTTGTTAAAGTGTATATTGAATGTGATAAGGACGTTTAAGGCTTCCGTGATCGTCAAATAATTCGCCATGTTTACCTCAATAAAGCATTTTTTGGCTCGAAAATGTCGCATATCCAAACCCGAAATACAAGAACTTCTAGAGTGTGCACCAAAAAAATTATTAAAAGATTACCTTTATTATTACCTTTATCTTTACCTTAATTTCTTATTGTGTAAGTCCTTTTCTTACCATAATGCCAATTAAGGGACTTGTGCACAGGCCCTCACAGTATGAAGGTCATTATTATCTCATTACAATATTATTATTATTAAAACAATAATAAAACAAATAAATATTTATATTCCATTTCTTTGTTAAGATGCCCTTGGTGGTGAGAATCTACATGAAGAAGATGATGATGATGACATGTTAATGCAAAGTGTTTTTGATACAGGTAATAACTTATGAAATACCACTTTGCACAGTGTAACTACCCATGTGAGTTATTCTCAATTCTTTAGTTTGCAAACACTATTTGAATACTAACTTCCAATATCCAAATAATCAGTGTGAGTAAAAATGAAACAAATAATATAATTTACTTTTTAGAAAACCATTCTTTTCTTGGATTGCCAGATGATGAAAGCCCCAATACTGGGAATCAATTAAGTATTGACTCAGGTACTTAAAGCCTTATGAAATACTTAGCTTAGCAAATTCATTAATAATTCATTAGCTATTAGTCTAATGAGGATCAACCATTGGGTAACATGAGTGAGCTTTTAAGACCAGATTGATAAAGCACTGATTAATAAAACATTTAGTGTTTTATCAGATTTAAAACACCAATGATGTTCAATTCATCAGTGTTTTATTATATTTTAAAAACTAGCCACACCCCTTTTCCATTGTTTAATGTAAGTTTTGAATTTCAGGGGAATACTTGTCACAGGGTTTGAATTATAAGACTTGTACAGGGAATATTTGTATATACAATTAGGCACTATTACTACTGAACAACTTGAGCAGCTCGTGTTTCAGCAGATATATTATGGTGTCAACTTGATATGAGAAATATACATACAAGCAGGATAAAATAGAAAGTCATACATGGTAGCATACCGCAATCACTTAAAAGCAATGAGAAAAGATACGGTTGTTGGGCATAACAGGAGAGTTGGTTGTCATTAACTAAAAAACCTTTTGGAACATTTTACATTAATTTTATGATCTCCCTTTCCTAATTTCAGTCCATCTTGATAGACTACTCTATTTGCACAAAATGAAGTTCATAGACATTACCAAACGTCAAGAGATATCAATTGACAGACACAATTTAAGACAATTTAAGCTTCTGAGAGAACTATTCAAAAAACTAAAACGTTCAGAAATTGACGTGAGGAAAATTCCTGATGTTACGTTCATTGGAGAGGAGGGCATTGATGCAGAGGGACTAACAAAAGAGTTCTTCCACATGGTTATGGAGGCACTGACAAGTGGTACTGGTGGTTATAACCTCTTCGAAGGATACACTGATCATATTTTACCTGTGGTAAATGAAGAGTTCTATCAGAATGGATTCTACAAATATGCAGGAAAGCTGATAGGGATGTCAGTAATTCACAGTGGTATTGGCATTATGGGTTTATCTAGGGCACTCACATCTTTCGTGGTTACAGATGACATAAATATTGCAGCATGTCATTTGACTGTTGAAGACATTCCAGATTTTGCAATTCAAGAGATTCTAAAAGAGGTAAGATTTTAGCAGTATTTAATAATGCAGCCCTCAAATAAATGGCATGTTTGTTTTAAATTACTTATGGATACTGAAATGACTAAAAAAACATTGCTGTAAATTGTCTATTTTTTGCTGAAACTGGAGTAAGTTTTAGTACCATTTAGTACCAGGTGGATCTATCGTGGATGCAGTGCAGAGGGTGTGAACCCACTCACCCCTTGCTTGTCTCTATTTGTAGTATTTTGTTATTCTTCTCTTCTCTGTTCACCAAATGCTGTGTTACCATGTTTTTCTTGTGACTTTTGGTCATGCTGTCCCCCTCTGGCGACCATACACGTTGGCAAATTCGCCCGATAAATCTCCCACTCATGCGGGCTCACTTTTTTCAGCGGAATACCCCCAAAACATTGAATCCAATATGGCGTGTAGTAAAAACACGAATGCTTGTTCTCTAGACTTAAAAGCCGTTAATGATAGTGAAGAAAGAGGAGAAACCTTCTGGAATACTTCAGTAGTCGAGATGAAGTGGTCAGCTGAGCGTGAATGGATAAAGAAAGTTAGGATCGCAAAAAGAAAGCCATGTTATGGCATGCTAAACATGGATAATCAATTGGAAGAAGTGATCAGAAACAAGTTAGAGCTTGTTGGTCCCCTTGTAGATGGCTACTTATTTGAACTTGGAAAAAATCTCAAGTCCAAGCTTACGCGATCAAAAGCCACAGGATTAGTTAATCCAATCTCTCTATTTATGCCTTGGTCTATTTTTTGCCACCTTCTCACGCTATGCTTGGGCTATTCTGCAGATGTCAACACTTCAAAGCGTGGCTTAAAGCATGTTATAACACTTACCAAAATGACATCATTGAAGAAGCTATTTTCGCCTGCACGATTTTCTGGAGAAACGTTTTTTGCCTGCAGGCATTTTAAGAAGATTCCATCGAAAAAGGGGGGAAAAGTCAAGTCTAAATACAATGGAAAGTCTACTATTGTTGTTTACTTGTCTCACCCAAGTGAAATTGTTTTCCATTTGTAATTGAATAGGCACTTATTTTTGCCCATTGTCAAAAGTAATTCTTTGTTTTACAGCGATTCAAAACAACATGCTTCAATGAACTTCACACTCGATTGCTCTGACTAGTACTTATTCTCCCCTTGTCAACCTATGCATGAAAACGAGGTATGGTCCGCCATATTGGATTCAAACAAAAACAGGCAGCCCATATCAACTAAACAGCCAGAGAAATTGCATTTAATGGATTGCCTTTTTGAAATTTTTTGTCCAAAAACACTATTTTACATTGATTCAGACCAATTCAAGGACTAAATTAGCATTTTCAAGGACTTTTGCTTAAAATTCAAGGACTTTTCAAGGAAAATTCGAATTCAAGGACTTTTCAAGACAAACCCCCAAATTCAAGGACTTTTCAAGACTGTACGAACCCTGAAAAAGCATTTTTAAAATAAGTTTTGGTTTTGGTTTGTATATTGTATGGGCTTGTATGCTCAGTGATCTTTGTTACAGTAAATTTCATAATTTTCAGAAATAGAAAGCAAAATCTCCAAAAAAATTTTTTAAATTGATACAAGTAATTAAACCTTTTCAACATCCTGAATATTACAGAACAACATATATTGATTTGTCTGTCTTCACTATATTTGTGACATCTTGTTTTTTGTGGTTGTTGTTGTTGTCACAGTGCCAAAACCAGAATTTTCGGACCCGAATATGTTCGAAAACGGATACACAAACGTGAAGTTTTCGTACGTATTCGATTAACTTCAAGCCCGCACGCTTCAAAGTTTTCAATGCGTTTGCGGTACGTAAACATACAGATTTTCCGTTTTCAAGTCGTATACGTCAGTGTGACAAAACGTTTTCATGTTGAATTTTCTGGAATTTGTACGTATACCTAACATTTTCGTGAATATGCAACAAGAAAATTGCTAAAACTTCAGTGATGCTAATGCAAACCATCGTAAACCCTTCATTACATTTTGTGCGACTTGAAAACCCTCGCATTCGTACGCATTATTTTCCGAAAACTCAAGAAAATTTAAGAACACTCGTAATTTTCGCTAATGCAAACCATCGTAAACCCTTCATTACATTTTGTGCGACTTGAAAACCCTCGCATTCTTACGCATTATTTTCCGAAAACTCAAGAAAATTTAAGAACACTCGTAATTTTCGCTAATGCAAACTAATGTAAACCCTTCATTGCATTTTGTGCGTTTTGAAAACCCTCGCATTCTTGCGGATTATTTCCCAAAAACTGCAGAAAATACAAGCACTCTCCCGTTTCTCCCAAAAACGCATTAATAGAACCTTTTAACGTACAAATATTTTTATTTGTTTCTTATTCAATAAATTTTACTAAATTATTAAATATTGTTTGACATGATAGCAATAATTATTACACTGTCAGTGGACTAACAATCTACATCTTTATTGTTGATAAAATCGTTAGAAATCACATCAACAATACTAAAAAAAGTGCCCCCTTAGAGTGATTTTATTTAACACGAGGAAAAAGAAAAAAAAGACAATAAAATCAATAGATATAAATATCTTTAAGAAACACTTGCAAAAAGCAGCAAATTTCCATTAAAACAAAACATGAGATTGTTGATCTGATAAACAATCTAACCTACAAAGAACAACTACTAGGCTGATCATGTTCCAAAATTGAAACTGTAGTTATGTAAAATTTAAATGTCAAAGCTGTTATGCAGTGATAATCAATTTTTGTAACAATAAACATAATAAACTTCCTTATTCAGCTTTGTATGTACCTAAACTTGTAGCTGGTTACATGGTCACAGATGTCAGACTTAGATCTCTGACTGTCAATGTTTTTGAAACAAGTTGGTATGCCGACTAACTAGCCTGCCTTATAGATGAACTAAACCCTGTTGTGGCCATCTGTGTAATAATGAACAAAACCTTGTTTAGACCCCCAGCATAGTTGTAGGTTTATATTAGTAGATTCTGATAGGCTCACATTATCAAGATTTTAAGGAAGCTAGACTTTGGCTAATCATAAAAAGCCATTACATACAAGGATTTGTAAACTCAGAAAATCCTGTGACTAGTAAACCCTCTAGAGGTGATTCCCACAAACAATTAATATAAGACATTTTGAGGAAATAAATAATGCTAAATAATAGAGTGTAATTAGATTAACTCTCTATCTTGTTTCAATGACCAACAACAATAAGCCAGTATCACATCCAGAATATTGTTTAAAATCAGATATAGAGTTAATCTAATTACACCAATGACTAGTTATGAGTAATCAGACCAACAACTAGCCTCCTTAGAACTATATATAAATAGATTATATCTAATCATGAAACTATGCTGGGGGTCCAGAAAAAGGTTGCAGGTAGGCATAACCAGGGTTTAGTTTGTCTGTAATTATGTGGACTAATACTAACAAGCATGTGAAAATGTTGTAATAAGTTCTATAGAATCAAATCAGATTTGAATACAAATATTTAAATCTGACTTGACTCTGACTTGATAGTGTTGATGAATGAAACTACAAGTTCATTTGAAGAGCTCCATGCAAAAATCATTCCAACTATCATGCCTTCGTGGATTCCTTTTAACTAAGGGGGTGTTCACATGACACTAGGATTATCCTAGCACTAGAATCGTCCTAGAAGGTGAATCGTCCTATTTGCTATGCATTTACTGCATTCTATTCGCATGGAAATCTGTGCCTTCACTTTGGGTACTAGGATCATCCTACTAAACAGAATGCAGTAAATGTATAGCAGGTAGGATAATTAACCAGCTATATAGGATGATCCTAGTGCTAGGATGATCCTAGTGCCATATAAACACTCCCTAAGACATTGAAGGACAATACAGACTAAGCTCAAATAAATCACACAACACTTAGGCTGTTCTTCCATTGACCTCTTTCATTTTTCACTAAGAAGAAAATGTTTAAACTCTTGCAAAATATACTTTTGCTTTCTAAAAAGAATTGGTAAAACAGCTATTAATAATAATCATCAAATAATATGAACTGAATAATTTTATGACAGGCAGGACATGATTAAGAGTACCAGTTGATAATTGTGCCACATATTGTTTGCAATAACTGTCCAACATCAGTATCATTCTGTAATGAGAAAGTAAAACAATCATCAGCAGACATGTAGCACCTGCATATAATCTGTGCAGGGCTGTGCTCTTAGCTTTGGGTTCTGTGGTAGGGTAACCTAAGGGCTCCACAAATGAATCTGATCATTTTTAGAGAACAGCCATGATTTAATTCAATATTTTACACTCTTCTACACATGGAGTATACAATATGGAATCATGTCACTATTGTTTACAACACTATTTGATGTCAAAAACAATAGAAAATAGATAGATTAACCAAAGACCAACACATACATTTGAGTTCCTTTTTGTGAGTGTAATGAAAAGGTTTAGCAGGAAAGTGGAACTTCAATTCAGTCAATTCAGTGGAGTTCTTGAACAGTTCAGATCATGAAAGTAAAATACAAGTAACTTAATATATAGCTTTATATCACTTACCAATTACAAGTGATTTGAAGAAATAAACTTGTCATCGCAACCTAGAATGATAAAAGAGTCCATTAATTCACCCTGTCAATAGGATTATTTTACAGCAACGCTGTCATAAATGATAGGCTTTAATATCTCGTTCTAAAGACTCTGCTCTAGTAAAACCGGGTGTTATAGAGCCTATAAATACGCAAGTCCAATAGATGTTATGGAAAGAGAGTTTTGTACTCTGTGAGCAGAGGTATTTTCTTGAACCCTTCCCGAGAAACTGCAAGCTCGAAGGATTCCTATTAAAAGTTACTAGAATAATAGAGCTCAGCGAGTCTCTGCTTTCCTTCACAAGTCAAATGTATAAAATCGATCAGTATATAAGAAAGTATGCCGCTAAAGTAAATCAAAAATACAGTAATCTTACAGTTGCTTACCAGTTTGAAGTAATCGTAATCGTCCTTCACCAACTATGCCCTCACAGACTAATATCCGCCATTTGTCGATCGCTTCTTCTCTCCATTGCGATAAATACGAAGGTTTCACCATTAAAACAATAATGTTATTGAAGAAAAACTTTTCTTAACTTTTCCTTCTCAATTTAACAAGAATAATAAGCAATGTTTGATACACAAGAAGAGATTCTCGATCGAAGTAAAACTTGTCCGTACAGTAGCTAGTTCAACTGAAAATGGCTGCCACGCGCCAAGCAATTCAAATGGTCACATGATAACATACGGTGCTCTCATTGGTCAATTGATAAAATCCCGACATTAGCCACCAGTTTCTCTCGGATTTGTAGAATTTGCATGAAAAAGAAATGAGAGTTTTATTGTTGATTCGAACCAAAAATAAATTGATTAGGTTTTTGTAACCAAATATTTTTGGTGGTTAAAACAACCAGTTGGTTTTGGTTGTAACTAAGGTATTTGAATTGGTTGATTTAAACAATGCAATCAGTTTGCCCAGTGACAGCATATAGAGAATTTGTATTGCGCATGTCTAAAGCTTGGTTTTGCAAACAAGCTTGCCGCCATATTGGATGACATGAGACGGTGTTCCAGTCTTTGAACTATGATCTACGCCCATGTAATCATGTACTAGAAAAAATCTCCTTGAAAGTTTAAACAATATAAGCAGGCGTGTCGATGTGAATAGTTTTTTAGTGATGCTTTGTCGTAGATTAAGAAATATACTAGAGGAAAAATGGCCGAAACGAGGAAACATGGACGAAAACCATGCTTCCTTTAACGATGCTTGTAGTCATCAGAGCAAACTTTTCAAGGAACTGCCAATTCAAGGTAAGAGAATAAATGCTAAATACTGTTATACTTGCGATTTCGCATAAATAGTCATGTTTGTTGTGAATTGTTTAACGTCAAAAACCTGTTCATATTCGAGATTTTGCATTGACTTTTGCCACATTTCTACTTGAAATTTAGAGTTCTAGCAGTGGCCCCACCAAAGAAAAAAAAGGAAAATTAGAAACTTGAATAACTACTTTATAATGCTGAATAATTAGTTTATATCAATTTATAGTCCTATTGAGTGAGATTTGACAATTTCTGAAGTATGGTCTTGAATAAATTACTTCTGTGTGAATATTGCTGGTTATTGTTTTTCATTTCATGTGATGTTCGGAGTTGTATTTTTTCTAAGACTATCTGAAAATTGTCATACAGCTATTATATTTTTGATTTCTTTAGGTTGATTTCCTCGGATGTACTTATAATATTGGCTAATGATATATTTTATTTTAACATTTCGAGCTGTCAAATTGTTTATCTTTGCAGCACTTCTCCGTATGAATTGGTAGTTTAGAGGTCTTCATAATGCCCCCACCAAAAAGTTATTACTATAAATAATTTTCGTACTAGCTGCAAAATCAAAATTAGTGATTTACTGCTGTCCAACTGTAGTCCTATGTACTCCAATTTGCGATTTAATAGGAAGTGTTCCGTAATGGCGGCCATGTTGGAGCTTTGTAAATGAACAATGGCTTTTTATGCCATATGGCTTTTTGAAAGATTTTCATATGTATATCATTGTTTTTGAAAATATTCCTTCAAATATATTGATTGATAACTACATACAACTTGTGAATTTACATTATGCACATTTATTTATAGATTCTTTACTGTGTACCATAAATAAACCATGTGAATTGGCAAATTCAATCAAATAAAAGTACAATTTTTAATATTTCTTACATGATTATGTAAGTTTGTTTTACATAATGAAAAATACCTTAAACTATCAATATTGCAATTGAAAAAAAATTAGTACTATGCTGCCACAACTTGATGGAGTGATTCATTAGACTTGTGAAATAGTTTGACTAAATTGTGCAGATCACTTGTACATACATGTATCATTATCTCTTTATAGAGAGACTACACACAAATTAACTCCTGCTAATGTGGTCCTCCAATCACGTCAAAGCGCCCTTTCAAGATAGTCCAAATTGTAACCGACAGAAATTATGGCTCCTCTGTTTCCATGACTGTGGCTGTCAAACAAACAAATACTGCAATTGTCAAAGCAAAAGGCCATTGACTTGTCAGGGCGAACAATTTATTATTACAACTGCAAATCTAGAATTCTGTCCTCTGTGATTGTTGATATATGCTTCTTTTAGTATTGTCTGTTAAAAAATCCTGTGTCATCAATTATTGTGAGAGTATTGAGGTTGGTGTTTCCTTTTTGCAGCACTTCTCTGACTTCAAAAGAAGGAAAAAGGGGGTGGGGCAAATGCGCAAATGTATACATGAGGGTGAGGCCAAAACTCGATGATGCGATAAATTTACACTGTGAGTGTGCATTAATTAGAAACGACATTTGTGTTTATTCATTTTTTTACAATAAAGACACCAGCACAATTTTATTGCTTTCTTTGTTCTTTATTTAACAACCTCTCTAAATGAGTAAATACAGATTGTATATTGGAAAAATATGTGGTTTTCTGTAGTTACTATGGAAACGATCCTTCGAGCTGGTCCACAAAGAAAAACACAGGGATCCCATGTAGTGTAGATTCTAGTCTCTTTTAGCTCCTAGATTAGATTTTAGATTCTACATTAGATTCTAATTAGATTCTCCTATCCTATCCTATCCTATCCTATCCTATCCTATCCTACTAGATTTTAGCTAGATTCTAGGATTCTAGCTAGAATCTAGCTAGATTCCAGTATTCTAGATCTAGTATTCTAGCTAGTCAGATTCTAGCTATAGATTCAAGTATTCTAGATCTAGTATTCTAGCTAGATTCTAGCTAGATTCTAGCTAGAATACTAGAATCATCACAAGAACTCTAAATTTCAACTAGTAGAAATATGGCAAAAGTCAATGCAAAATCTCGAATATGAACAGGTTTTTGACGTTAAACAATTCATAACAAACATGACTATGCGAAATCGCAAATATAACAGTATTTAGCATTTATTCTCTTACCTTGAATTGGCAGTTCCTTGAAAAGTTTGCTCTGATGACTACAAGCATCGTTAAAGGAAGCATGGTTTTCGTCCATGTTTCCTCGTTTCGGCCATTTTTCCTCTAGTATATTTCGTAATCTACGACAAAGCATCACTAAAAAACTATTCACATCGACACGCCTGCTGATATTGTTTAAACTTTCAAGGAGATTTTTTCTAGTACATGATTACATGGGCGTAGATCATAGTTCAAAGACTGGAACACCGTCTCGTCATCCAATATGGCGGCAAGCTTGTTTGCAAAACCAAGCTTTAGACATGCGCAATACAAATTCTCTATATGCTCCCAGTGACCTGAACTGTCGTTTTACAATGTAAGAAAGTAGATATATTTGAATTACTGATTTAATGTTTAGATGTTCTGCATTCTAAATGTTTTCGATTTTCAAAATAGTTTTCAAAAAAGTCACCAGTCTACCACTGCACATGCGCATTAGGTGTTTTGAGTCTCCCACATGCGAACGGTGCTTAACCACAGTTAAAGAGTTTTAAGGCCAAGTAAAGTCTAGGCTGCACTTGACGAAAGATAGGGACTATCAATACGCGGCGGCGTTAATAATAGGCTTTGGGTCCTGGTAGTCACCTCCCATGCAGTCAAGTGAAGGCACCGATGGGTTCCTCGATACTCAAAAGACCTTTTAAGGCGCCCCGACATTCGAGGGAGGCCAAAGGTTCGAGCACTCGCTTTGCAGAGAAGAGTCGCGACTTCACCTGTAGCAGAGCTTTTCCTTTGTGCTGTGGTCTAGGGGATCTCCTCTAACTTAAGAAATTAAATATAAAGTTCGCCTTCCATTTTATAGCTCTATATACAAAATAGAGCTGAAATTGAAAGTACTAAAAAAACAATGTTTACAAATAACACTTAACTCGTTAAACCGATGAAAATGATTGAGGTGGCCTGAAAGAAATCGTTCGCTCTCAATTTATCTTGTTTAGTTCTTGATTATGGTAGAAATCGTTTGCCGGTTTACTTGATTTGCAAATTAAAAGTTTGGAAAATTTTTAACTGTCATTAATTTCAACTGTATTGAGTGTATGGTGGAACTTAATTTGCAGTTATGTCATTCGGTATATATAAGTTATTAAACTCATTCAAGTCAGTATCGATAAGTAAACTCTTGAATACGTCCGCAAGACACTGTACACATGGTATGCATCCTCGAAAATCGTTGCGATTTTTAACACGCGAAGTATTCATTAGTATTCAAAACGTATCAGATTCGTTTTGAAAATGCTTGAAAACCTGAAGTCAGGAAGAGGTATTCTACACTAGAATACGCTTAAAAATTTGGCTTTTGGCACTGTGTATAATTTGCAATTATATCATTCGATAAACTTGTCAAACCTTGAAAGTCAGTATCGATAAGTAAACCCTTGAATACGCCCGCATGATACTGTACACATAGTATGCGCCTTGAAAACTCTTGCAATTTTTAACACGCAAAGTTTATGGTGGTATTCAAAACGAATACTCCAGGTTGACGCGCGGTATCGGGTTCATTTTGAAAACGCTCAAATACCTTGAGTCAAGGAAGGATATTCAAGACTAGAATACGCCCGAAAATCTTGCTTTTGGCACTGTGTGTTTTGTTTTGTTATTTAATGTAGAATAGAATGACACACTAGCTAGGTGAATACTTGTCTCCCACTTTTCTCTTCCAGATTACACTGATAATACAATTTAAAGTGATTACAAAAACAGCTAATTGAAATAACAAGAAAACAAGGAATTAAGCATGTTCAGTCTGTATTTTATAAAGGCTTCACAGGGCTCACTGAGCAACTTCATGAATAAAGGTAAAACAACTAGTTTGCATGGCAAAATTCCTTCTTTTTTTCCTGTCAATTGTTTCACTGTCCCAGTTTAAGGCTTCTCTAAAAAGTACCACCATACTTACTACCAAAATTTAGACCTTGACCATCCATTGCTGTAATTAGCCAAGCTATTTGCAATTAAAATGATTAAAGATTAAAGATAAAGATTAAATTCCAGACCAAAACTTGAGCTGTATTTACAGAGGGTGTTAATGGGGTTAACAGTTACCTGAGATTTGGCCAAAAAAATTAGTAGTTAACTGATAAATGAAAATTTAGCAGTTAACTGATTTTTGAGTACCATTGGGACCTTTAGGTGCAGTTAACGTGATTTTATAGATTTATTGATTTGACCAAGGTTCACCCTTAAATGACTTGACCTGCTGAAGTTAAGAACAATTCTAGTCATTATTTTTTCGCTTTAAGAAATAATAGTTAATAGTTAACTTCAATAAGTTAATGATTAACTGCAATTAGTAGTTAACTGAGAATTGGCAAAAAAATTAGTAGTTAACTGATATTGGGGTACCCCCATTATCACCCTCTTTACACATTAGTGGGGTTGAAATAAGTTCAAAATCAATTTTTTTACTAATTTTATTATTATTAGAACTAGTGCAAAAAGTTCACCGTAAAACAAAATGTCGTTGTACATTTCATGCAAGGCTTGATCGAGTGTTTGTTTAAACTTGGCCACAGTTCAACGTGCATAAAAGTGTTTTTTAAGTCATCAATCCCAAATAAAAGATCAAATATAGGTACAAGAGACTTTTTGACATCATTTTCTGGCCAGGGTCTTTACCTTGAAGTGCTTTCCTTGTTATCTTTTCGAGGCATACTGGTCCTTGTTTCACGCTCAATGCAGACGATTCTTGATTTATTTCCAACTTTGGCTAGATTTTTAAGCAGCTTTACTGAAGGCATCTTCACGAAACGAAGAATACACGATCCTCAATGACTCATTCATTATGAGGAATTTTTTTAAGCTATGAATCCAACTAAAATGTCGTTCAACTTTGAAAATATCCTCTGTGTATTTCGTCTTTCGAGCAGTTTTTGAAACGACACAGGGCCCGAAAAAAAATCCAACGTACATTTTTTACGCTTTAACCTGTCAAGATTGGCACAGATTAATGTTCATGAAAATCGCTAAATTTTTACGAGGTTTCGAGAATACTATTTTTAAGCTTTGCAAGTTAAAACTGCAAGGAAACTTGTACATTTTCAGTTTTCAAAGTGTCAGCGCGCGTCAAGTTGGCGGCAAAAAGCAATCAGCCAATCAGCATCGCGATGTATACGGACGGACGGACGTATGTATGTATGTACGGACGGACGTACAGCCGTTGGGCTCCCTGTGTGTCCATGAAAAATCAACTCGATGGGTTACCATTTTTTCTTAGGTATGGTGCTCCTTTGTCTTGTCAATTGTGACTTTTACTCAACATTTTTTTTTCTAGGGACCTCTTGGAACGTTGCGCTCAGATCAAATGCAGGTAAAGTTGCTGTCTAAACAATTGTATTACAGAAACTCATTAATACACTGATGGGAGGGTATCCATATATAAATGAGATTAAACATTCGCCTCGTTGAAAGGCTTTAATCAGCGAAAAGTTCACTTACTACATTTCACAAGAACATGGCGGCTAGTAAAGACAAATCCGCTGACATAAGTTCATGGGCTTACCACAGGAACCCCGAATATAAATTTCAACAAAAGTTAGTAACTTAAACTATTAATTGTCACTACATTCACCCCTTCCTATAAATTGAGTCTATCTACGGGGCGACGCTCTCTCTGTGATCTTCTCAATACAATAGGTTCTGGTTCTTTGCTTGGTTCAGGAATTTTATCAGCATGATGACCTTTATCTTGAAGGGGTACACACGGGACTTCTAGATCAACACTGGGAAGCTGGGTTGAGGTGGATGACTCTCGATGATCCTCTTGAAGTTGGGTGGGTGTGGATGATTCTGGATGTTCCACTTGACCATAAGGAGCAAGATGTTTAGTTGAAACTGTTGTTTCTCTGCCATCAGGATATCGAATATGAGCATAGTGAGCATTAGCATGGAGAACATCAGCCTTTTCAACCAAAGGATCAAATTTGCTGGGTCGTACATGACGCTTTACATAAACAGGACCAGGCTCAGCAAGCCAAGTAGGAATCGAACTGCCTGTAGATGAACGACGAGAAAAGTTCATGAAACGTTCGTGAGGAGTCTCATTCGTCGCCGTGCATAGTAGAGAACGGATTAGAGCTATTCCGTGCTAGACGCTTTCAATGCAGTTGAGATGCAAATGTACAATATGTTATCCTAGCGCATGCAAATGAATAATTGTTGGAGGAGTTTTGCTGCTTTCAAACAATAGTCACAATATAATTAAATAAAAGATCAAATATGAGTCTCAAAATCTGATTTCAAATTTTTTGTTCGTGCCTTTATGCATTTTATACTTTTTGTTTTAGAATTTTAAACCGATAGGCGCGTTTCAAAAAAAGACAAGGCAACAACATCAATATAACTAACCAGATAACATGGTGTTTAATAAAGTTCCAATAAACTATTACATTTTTATCTACCCTTTTTTGTTTAAATCTAGTAATAAGCTATTACATTTTTTTCTGAATTGTGCTCTCAAAAGCTAATTAACTACAGCTCTTCAAACTAAAGAAATATGGCGTTCCCTAAGCAAAAACCAATTTTAGAATTGACATCCTCATAAATTAAATTAAATTAAAGTAACTCCGCATGTTGGAATATGGCCGTTCTTAATTCCGATGAAAATTTAGAAGTCATCTAACTTTCTGTCGAGCTTCATGAGGATATTGGTCATCAGACCCATAGTTTTTTGGGCCTGCTCACACATATTAGTGTGGGCTCTCTGTGCCTCGTACGAAGCCTCGCGTACATTTTTTTTCTTTTTCTTGGGCTGATCCTCGGTTTCATCAGACGACACATCTGAGTCTACGAAGTGACGTAATTTTTCTTTCTTTCGTTGTTCGGGTGTTCTTTTCTTCGAGTATCGCATTTGAGCTTTCACCATAGCGCCAGCAACGCCGTCATCTTCCTCCTCTTTATCAACTATTGCTTGGCCTTGACTGTATGGTGGTTTTGCCTGTCTTTTCAGCACCGCCTCGCTCTGTGAAGCCTGATCTTCTAGTTCGTCGTCTTCAGAAGACATGTCAAAATACACTTTCTTAGATGTAACACCAGCAACAGCCACAGTGGTCTCCTTTAACTCGATGGCGGGCTCGTTGGACTGGGCCAAACGATACAAGTCTGCTTGCTTCTTCTGCGCCTCTCTGACAATTCTCTTGATTCGTCTCGTGGAGACAGCATCTTGGCCTTCAAGATAATAACTAATTATCCTTGAATTAATTGGGATGGTTTGTATCTGGCTTTTAACCTTTTCAAGGACTGCTCACCAGCCATGATCACATCTTTCCAGAAAGGCACTCATGACGATTTTAGATTCCTGTTTGCCTACTTTAATTCTCATCCTTTCTTTTTTCACTCCTGATCCAACTGTATTGATAGTTTGTATGCTATCGTCAACATCAAATGGCCTCGACAAAGACATGGCGAAAGTTATCGAAGTACTCAGCTATTACTTCGGATTTTATAACTAACTCGTGCTTGCATTATATTTTTTATGAAAAACATACCGACGAGAGTATATGTAAATATCATCGATATTGCTTAACCATTTTTGCTATACCTTACGCATGAACTTTGCTACAATGGCCCTTAATTGATTTAAGTAAACACTTAAGTGATTTTCATCAAACTGTGAACTAGATACTACTCTATAGTACTCGGAAATAAACGATAGGAAATGAGGAAATTAGGATTTGCAACTCACAAACGAATTAATCCAGAATACTATTCTTTACATTCAAATTCAAATATCATATTTATAATAGATGTTAAAAAAGGGGCATTCTGTTTCCAGGATTCGGGGGAGGAGTTTCAAAATATCAGGTGTAGGTTAATTTGAACACAATTGAAAAGAGGTCAAAATTCAGGCCTTGGCAGCAAGTTATATAATTCCACTTTCTAGCTTATGCAAGAGTTTTTCTGGTTTTTGTCCAGTCCATGCACTTTATACCTTTCCGTCGTCTGTCAAAGAAACGACTATATTAATTTATTACAGTCTACTACTAATAGTTTGCCTATTTTGTCACAGATGACAAAATCACTCTAGTTTTTGTACATAGTTCAGTTGTGTACAGTGCACAGGAGGGGTTGTACTTCATTAGATTTCACGTCCATCAAAATCATAAATTTTGCAATCAATTCTTTTATCTTCTGCCAACAGAGGTGAAAAATCCACATGCAGGTGCAAACATGCAATAATGATCACCAAATCTACTGTCAGTTTTGTGTCACTAGAATGATGACGCACTTAGCTAGATTAAACTGTGAAATTACAAAAGCTAAATCGTGTATAAAAACCTCTGATCTGTTTTCTATCATTAATCGGTGCTATTTTTCACAATTTAGCTATAAGTACTGCGTTCATTCGTACCATCGCGGCCCGTCTACATCCAGGAATTTCATTTATCGTTCCTTATTTACCAGTCGCACCTGCCATGGATAACGTACAACTGCGTTTATTGTACATTACCTTGCTAACTGTGCAAGCAGTGACCCTGATCGCTAGCATCCCTCAAATTGTACCTTTACCTTATGTGGCATGGACCAGGACGAACAACAGCTTATTAATTTATTACTGAACATTTTGATGCAGCTTCTCTTGTTAACTTCATCCATACCGCCTTCCAACCATATCAATTTGACACTGAGAGAACGATTATTCCCTAATTTTCACAGACACCACTTCAGAGGACGCGATGTGTTTGCCATGATGTGCCAACAGCGCTACCTATTTTGGCTCAATACAGGTGAGACCCCGGAATCACTCCTAAACATCGTTTACCAGGTTGCTCCCCAGCTGTCTCTTGTGACAAGGGAAGGACGCCTGAGGCGCAGATTGGGAAAGTATAAGCTAAATATCGTTATTCGTGTTTTGTTAGTTTTCATATGGGTCAGAAAATACCCGCATCTAGACACTCTTGCTCTGTTATTTGATATCAGCCCTCAGACTGTGCAAGCGTTGCTATATCAAGGAATTCTAGTTTTGTGGTGACATTTTCAAGGAATAGTGACATGGCCCAATGTAAGAGAGTGGAACAGTATGCGTAATACTTGGGGGAAATTTCCTAATGCTCTTGGTTGTATTGACGTCACCCCTCATGAAATATATATACCTTCAACTGAACCTCAGAGGCAATTTTACAGCGGACATAGGCACTATCATCTTCTGAACACTCAGCTTGTTTGCGATAATCAAGGGCATATTCGCTTTGTTCAAGCTGGATTTTTAGGGAGCACGCATGATGCTCAGAGTTTTCGGTTAATGGAACCAATTGGGCCTGGCCTTAGGCTCGATTTTCCAGTGGATGCCGTTCTGCTTGCTGACAAAGGATATCCAGACATGGCTCCATTACTTACACCGTTCAGACAAGTTCAGATGAGACGACTTGGTCACAGGGAAAGACGTCAGGCACTCCGCTTTAACCGTGAACTTTCTCAAAAACGTGTAAAAATCGAGCACATATTCAAGATTCTAAAAGATTATAAGTGCATAGCTGGGATATGGAGAGGAGAAAGATGGCTGTCACCATTAGTGATAGAACTGTGTGTTTTGCTGACCGAACGCCATATTTCCTTGTTTGAAGAGCTGTAGTTAATTGGCTTTCGAGAGCACAATTCAGAAAAAAATGTAATAGTTTATTACTAGATTTAAAGAAAAGGATAGATAAAAATGTAATAGTTTATTGGAACTTTATTAAACACCATGTTATCTGGTTAGTTATATTTATGTTGTCGCCTTGTCTTTTTTTGAAACGCGCCTATCGGTTTAAAATTCTAAAACAAAAAGTCTGAATTTCATGAAGGCACGAACAAAAAATTTGAAATCAGATTTTGAGACTCATGTTTTGATCTTTTATATAATTATATTGTGACTATTGTTTGAAAGCAGCAAAACTCCTCCTTCTACACTAACCGTCCTCAGTTGAATGATTCTTTTCATGATAAGATTTGACGCCCAGAAAGAATTATTCATTTGCATGTGCTAGGATAACATATTGTACATTTGCATCTCAACTGCATTGAAAGCGTCTAGCACGGAATAGCTCTATTGAGTGCAATACATCTGGTAGGACCAATTGCCATTGCTCTCGCTTGAGATTCTTTGATTTAAGAGACGTCGTAATAGCCTTCCAGACAGTGTCGTTGTACTTCTCAACTTGTTCATTACACGTAGGATTGTAGCTGGTAGTGCGACTTGTAGCTACACCCTTGCTAGTGAGGAATTCTCGCAGTTCTTGACTCATAAATGAAGCCCCTCTGTCTGAATGCACATAAGCGGGCATACCAAATAAGGAAAACAATGTAGTGAGGCACTTGATAACGGTTGGAGTGGATACATCAGGACAAGGGAAAACGAACGGAAACCGTGAAAACTCGTCGACAACATTCAGGAAGTACTTGTTCTTATTGTTGGTGGGAAGTGGCCCTTTAAAGTCAATGTTGATTCGTTCAAACGGTTGCGTAGCCTTGATAAGGTGAGCTGATTCCGTGTGGTGAAATGCCGGTTTACATTCGCGGCAGATTGGACAGGTGTTTGTAGTCCTCTTAGCATCTTCCAGCGAATAGGGTAAGTTCTTGGCTCGAATGAAGTGCCAGAATCGAGTAATACCAGGATGACAGAGCGAATCATGAAGCTTGTAGAGAGAATCATTGGCGCTAGAAGCACAAGTGGCTCGTGAGAATGTGTCTGGTGCGACGTTATCCTTGCCAGGTCGATACTCTATGTCAAAGCTATAACAACTCAGTTCAATCCTCCATCGCATTATCTTGTCATTCTTGATCTTCCCATGATGACTCTGGTTGAACATGTACGAAACAGATTTCTGATCAGTTTTAAGAGTGAAGTGAGACCCAGTAAGAAAATGTCTCCAGTGTCTAATTGACTCAACTATCGCTTGAGCTTCTTTCTCTACAGCAGAATGTTTCAGTTCACTCCCCTGGAGAGTGCGTGAGAAAAAGGCAACTGGCCTGCCTCTCTGGTTGAGGGTAGCAGCTATTGCCACATCTGAAGCATCAGTCTCTACCTCAAATGGGATACTCTCGTCTATGGCAGAGACAGCAGCTTTGGCAATGATATTCTTGATCTTCCCATGATGACTCTGGTTGAACATGTACGAAACAGATTTCTGATCAGTTTTCAGCTTAAAATGAGATCCAGTAAGAAAATGTCTCCAGTGTCTAATTGACTCAACTATCGCTTGAGCTTCTTTCTCTACAGCAGAATGTTTCAGTTCACTCCCCTGGAGAGTGCGTGAGAAAAAGGCAACTGGCCTGCCTCTCTGGTTGAGGGTAGCAGCTATTGCCACATCTGAAGCATCAGTCTCTACCTCAAATGGGATACTCTCGTCTATGGCAGAGACAGCAGCTTTGGCAATGATATTCTTCAAATCATTCAAATGCTTGTTCTGCCTCCGAGGACAAGGGAAATGATTTGCAGCTTGTAATGGGTTTAATTCTGTCAGAAAAGTTAGGCACCCATTGAGAATAGTAAGAGAAAAGTCCCATACATCTATTCAGAGACTTTGAGTTGTGCGGCAGAGGAAGCTCCAACAGAGGCCTCAATCTTTCGGGGTCTGGACTAATACAACCATTTTCAATAACATACCCCAGTAATGGTAGTCGTTGAGTGGAGATGACACTTTTACTGTCGTTGAACTTCAGATTGGCCTTTCTGGCAGCTTCCTGGAATGACTTGAGGTTGGCGTCGTGTTCATCTTGATTTTGTCCACAGACGGTTATATTGTCAAGGTATGGAAACACATCCTTGAGATGATTATCTTCGACAAACTTCATCATCTCCCTTTGGAAGCAAGCTACTCCATTGGTTACCCCAAAGGGAAGTCGAGTGAACTGATAAAGTCCACCTTTAGCTTCAAAAGCAGTGTAAGGCTTATCCTCTTCTTTTAAAGGTATTTGATGGTAAGCACTTTGGAGGTCCAGAGTACTGAAGACTTTGTATTGTGCTACTTCGTTGACTGTATCACTGATCCTTGGCAGGGGAAAAGCATCCAGCTGAGTAAACCGATTGATTGTCTGTGAATAATCTATCGCGAGACGTTTCTTGTGGTTCTCATCCTTTGTGACGACAACTTGGGCTCGCCATGGAGACTGACTTGAGTGTGCAAGCACTCTTTGACAGCGGTAGTAGTGAAAGTTACATACATCCAAGCCTAGTTGAAGTCGCTGCCATTTCTGTCAACCCTTTGGTCAGCCAGGTATCCATGGCAACATCTACACTCTCCACAAAAACCATAGGATCATGCTCTGTAACCATTCACTACCAAGGACAAACTTATAAGGACGTTCATCTGGCAGTTATGCCGGGACTCTGTTCTGATCTGATTTTGGGTCTCGATTTCCAGTCTCAACACGACAGTGTTACATTCAAGTATGGTGGCACGAAACCACCGCTGTCAGTATGTAGTCTAACCACTCTCAACATTGAGCCGCCATCGCCATTTTCAAACCTCACTTCTGACTGCCATCCTATTGCTACAAAGTCGAGACGCTATAGCAGAGAAGACCTGACCTTCATTAGCGACGAAGTGGAACGATTGCTGAAGGAAGGCATTATTGAGCCAAGTCAGTCTCCATGGCGGCTAGTAAATGCATCACGTATATACTCTTCACAGTATTTAGCAGCAGTAACAGCTTGAAAGTTACATTCTTTGCTGAGAGTTTTAAGTGCTTGAAGATATTCGTCTAGGGTTTCACCAGCCTGTTGACGCCTTGTAGCAAGCATGTGCCTAGCATAGATTTCGTTGGTCGGTTTCACGTAGATATTATGAAGAGTTTCGATTGCAGATTCGTAGGTTTCACATTCTTCCACATATTCGAATACTGTAGGCGAGACGAAGTTTGTCAGGACTCCAAATTTACTGAGGCCTTCTTTTGGCAATACGGCGAGGAAATTTTCGAACGTGCGACGCCAGTGAATCCAAGATTTTGATGCTCCAGCCGAGCTTGGATCGGTGCTGAATCTCTCAGGCCTTAAAACTTTATCCATTTCTTTTCGCTGATTAAATTGTAATAAATGAGATTAAACATTCGCCTCGTTGAAAGGCTTTAATCAGCGAAAAGTTCACTTACTACATTTCACAAGAACATGGCGGCTAGTAAAGACAAATCCGCTGACATAAGTTCATGGGCTTACCACAGGAACCCCGAATATAAATTTCAACAAAAGTTAGTAACTTAAATTATTAATTGTCACTACATATCTTAGGTATAGCAATGCTTTTATGGTTTGAGGACTGACATCAAACAGCAATGAAAGCGTATGTAAATGTGGGTATGTTCGTAACCACATGAATACTACAAGCAGCCTATTTACAATGCTTAATTTGAATCGTCCAAGTCGTTGTCTAACGTTTCCTCGCCTTGTTAGTGCAAAAAATCGCGGTGCAGTCTGTCTAACAATTTCTAAAAATGATTCTGGTGTTTTGCCAGTGTTAAGCCAAAAGAAATAGCACTGTCGAGAAAAGAGAGCAAACACATCCCTTCCATGAAACTGTTCACCATGAAAATTATAAACCAGTCGATCCCTTAGTGGTAGTAGAACATCTGCACTCGGAGGAAAAAGGAGACCCAGCAAACCAAACAGCTGTAAACAACAAGTCAGCACCACGGCAAGTAATGCATAGATTTGATCATGGCGATTCATTTTTATAGATAATCGGATATGAGAGTCTCGAATACTTTCTTGTTGCAGCTGATTTGAATCAGGCGGACAAAAGGTGACAATCCTATAGCCCTGGTTAATTACCCAATACAAAAAGGGATTAGTGCTCGTAAATTTCCAGATTTTTTCCTTTATTCTTTCGCTCTAATTGGACTGTGATGTTTGGCAGTGCTAGCGTACTATTTGTCACCTAAAGTGAAATATTTATCCAACCGCACTATAAAAAGCTTTAGTTCACTCATGGCATTTCTCTTCTGAGTTGCCCTACGTTCGTTGTTGCAAGCAAATGAAAATGGCCAGTAAAAGACTCAAAATAACAGTTGGCGAAACAGAAAAAAATATCGTCATGGAAGCATATCTTCACCTAAACTCAAAAGGATGGACTGAAGTTTTAAACAAAGTCAAAGAACTTATTGCAAAAGAACCCATAAATCCACGCTTGTTGGACTACTATACTAATATGCCGACGACCACCTCTGTTGGAAGAATACAGAGAATAATAGTACGTAAAGAAATTCAGAACAGTTCTATGAAAGCCACATCAAATACAACAGTGACCAGTGCTGTAGATAAGGTGACAAAAGGACAAATGAAATACGCTGCAAAAAGAACTCCCGAAGAACGATTTGACGAGAAGTTATTAGAATTCATAGATAGCAGTAGTCAGTCTGAGGAAGAGGAAGAGGCAACAGACGATGTGGCCTCAAAAAAAGGAGCCAAAAAAACAGAAAACCACTTGAGAGACAACTATGGAAGCACATGAGGCACATACTACAATGTGCAAGCAAGCAACTGCAAGCATAAGTTTGATGGAAAGAGTTCTTACTAAACTGGAGTCAAAATTGGATGACTTGTAATATTCAGCTGCTACAACAGTTACAGAACTTTAGCTTCAGTTTATAGTGTTCATGGACTGCATGTAATGTTATGCTTATAAATAAATTCAAGTACGCACAGCAACGTTCCTTAAATTTTTTGTTTGTTTGTTTGGTTTTGTAGCACACAAGAACTACCAAATTAAGACCAGAAATAAGAGGTTTCAACTGTAATGATTGCTTTTTTTGTTTGTTTCGTTTTGTTTGTTTGCTTGCCTGGAGTGTTTCCTAAAATAGCACCATAAAATATTACTTTTTTCGAAACGTCCTCAAATTTTTTTTCTCCGTTGAAATAAAAATCACATGCATAGCGTTTTCTTTCCAAAAATCACTGTTTTCTGACCGACAACCCCGTTCACATGCGGTTGTAATGAGGTAAAAACGAAGAAAAAATATCTGTCTTCAGAAATATCTGGACACGTGTGGACGGGGCCTAATTTGCATCTCTAAAGTTGATTTACATTTGTAAAGTTCTTATGCGGAACAGCTCTATTAAGTGAAGTTTATATTTCATTTAAAAGTTGGTAGAGTGATTTCATTTAAACCCATGAAATAGATACTAAATTAATACACATTATTAGACCGCAAATCAATTGTTTTCTTTTGTTCTCATTTGACTATTACACATTAACTGCTAATATTTATTTCTCGGGTTTATGAAAACCACTCTAAACTAGAGTGACAAATAAGCCAAAAGACTGTCCAAAAATTTTCATGATCATAACACGTACTACATAAGCATGTGAAAGCTTGATGCAGAAAAGGTAAACAATTATAAATCAAAAATCCCATCATCTTAAGATGTCCAAAGAAAACAGATGAATTGTGCTAACTTGATTTGGAGCTACATGTATCCCATCAGGTTCTAGGCTCCTCCATCTAAAAGAGAAATTAGTAATGCAGAAACAATATAAAAAATAGGTTTTAAAAATAAGGAATTTAAAAGCATCTAAACTTGTATCACACAAAAAATGCACAGATGTAAACAATACAACAAATTATCATATGACCCGTTTTCGGTTTCCCCACTCGCACGCTCTTAATAAAATCTTCAGGAAAAGTCACATGATGGGGTCCGAACAGGTTGACGTGAGCGAGTCCGTAAAAACCCGTACGGCCCTGCTTATTTCCGTGTGCTGTATTTCTATTTGTATTACAGAGTTTTTTAGCACTTTTTAAAACAGAAAAAGAGGTCATATGATAAAATGCTTATTGACTGAGTTAGGTCAGCCTGCACGGGAAAATATTTGGCTCTTGGTCATTTCTTGCTGCGCTCGATCCGTATGCTATAATCTCGAGCCAAATATTTTCCCGTCCGGCCCTCCAACTCAGTCAATAAGTACATAGTACTTATTAGTGAGTCAGTATTTTGATAAAGAAAGACCTGATTTGATTTTAATCAAATCAGGTCTATTTTATGAAGCAATTAGAAATAAAGGGAAAAAAAAGAATTTTATATAAGGAAAGTACTAAACAACAAGTATAAGTGCTTAAGCAAGATAAAAACTGCCTGAGTATGCAAACTGTATAGAAAATGACATTATTATATTTAAATAAATTCAGAAATCAGGCAGAAATTAAACGTCATCGTTATTCCTGTACAGAAATATCATTACATTATATTTTCTTCTGACTAATTTCTGAATCCAATAAAATTATCGTCTAATTTGTCATGCCTTTTTATTTTACATGTACAATTCAAAAAACCTCATAGGACATACTAGGTGATATCATAACAAGATATACCATATACCACTACGATAAATAAACTCATGTTACGGTCAAACCAGCTCGTGCATTCTTATCGAGGTTGGAAGGTTCAGTTTGTTATTCGAAATTTGAATTTGAGTTTTAAATTCTAAGATATTCTTGTTAGTTAATTCTTGAGCTTGTGGGACTTAGCAATGGTAACTAAGTTGAGTCAGAGCCATGAATTATAGCAGCCTGAATTGAAGAGCTGTCGGATGGGTCACACCATTTTTGTGCAAAAATTAATAATAATAATATTTAATTTAATTCTAGTGCATTCCATAATCTCAATGCCCTTACAATACTTAAATAAACCCCTTCTGGTGGCTGGTATATCGAAGGATAATGTCCGAGGATTAGAGATGGTCCAAAAAATAAACATTTGGCCGAGAAGCGAAGCTTCGAGGGCAAATGAGATATTTTGAGGACCATCTCTAATCTGAGGACATTATCCTTCAATATACCAGTGAGCCAGAAGGGGTTTATTTATTTTATAACCCTCCGATAAATTTTCTGCTTCATTTTTGAAAGAAAAACAAACTTTTGGCAAAACCCATTCAAGTGCTTTTGAAAACGATTGTGATTGGCTCTTACAAATTTTATCAGTCTTTGATTGGTGGTTTGGCTGGTAAGCTAAGCTGTTGTCATGACTACAGTTAAACTTTTCTCACTACAGAAAAGTTGAGGCGAACAGAACATTTTTTTGACAAAATGCATCAAAAATTCAGCAAAATTCCCTCTGATAAGGTGGAAAAATATATGATATTACTATGAAAGCTTTGGAGGCCATTCAGTAGGCATTGAAAGAGGAAGTTATAGATGTTAAAAGCCGAAAAAAGCGAATTTCGAAGCGGAGGATATGGACTGAGCTGACTTCGGACCACGCCAAATTATCTGCTTTCAGAATTTGGTTGGCTAAGTTATCTACTGTAGAGGATAGCTGAGGATGATTTCTGAATTCTCTGTCTCTCCCAAATGCTGAAAATTGCCGTGGTAGCTTTTGAAATCCATCGCTGTTGAAGCTGCAGTTTACACGTCGAATTTCAGTGCCATTTCATTCACCGATAAATGCTCCTGTTTTATGTTGAAATCAAGCTGTCTAGGCGAGAATTTTGAGTGAGAAATGTAGGTAAAAATCATTCTTTTTTTATAAATTGTTATAGTTTCATTTAACTTCAAGCCAAAAATTTTAACGACACGTCAAAAACTTAATCTTAAGAGCGAAACGCCAGAATTTTTCACTATAAGTATGCAAGATAGAAAAACCTCAATTTCTCATAATCCGTCAAAATAAAGATCTTTACTAACTAGTTCTGAAAATATAAGTTTTGGCCTGTCTAGACGTTTGTTTAATTTTTGGGACATGTTTTCATATTTTACGCTCTGGTAGCACTCAAAAATCAGTTGGAATGGCCACAAGTATCAACAGCTCGCTTGGAAAAAATATAATAATCCGACAAAAACTGAAACAACACGGTAAAAGTACAGCTTTTAATTAAGGTTTTGCTGCTATCAGATTTGAATTTGGATGAGACTGGATCATTTTACAGATTTTTGAATTGAAGCGTTCGTATAGCAAAAATGTCACGCCACAATTAAGGCTAAAATAAACACCCCCAAAAACGTCTTGGTACATCGCTTTAGTATAAATGACTATATTCGCTCTCATGACTAGCCTTTCTTTTTCGATTTTGTGAAATAAAATTTTGGGGTAAATCAAAATTTGAATTTTGGAGAAGCAAAACACTTATGGTACTTCAACAAAATCATCGACCTTTGGCCCCCAGGAAACATTCAAAATAGATATATCTAGATCGGCTGAAATCAAATTATCTGTCTTTGTACAGCCTTTTAAGAACTGTGGAAGACTAAAAAAATTGAGAACATAAAAACCAGAGGATTTCTGGTAGCACATGGGCATTTTACGTAGCGATTTGGAGATTAATTGACCGTATTTCAAAAGTGTTAGTGTAAACATTTACATCTACATGGTACAGGTGCGATCTAAAACTCGATCAACTTCTCTAAAAAATACAAACTAAAGAAAAACTGTTCAAAATGAGCTGTTATGAAGTACTACATACCTTTTGAAACTAGTTCCTGAGAAGAAACAACGACATATTTTGAGGAACGTTCGCTCGATGTCAATTTCCAAAACAACGTCTGGAAAATGAATGACAGATATAACACAGGAAACCCATGCAGTTTTGGATTAGCTGATACAGCGCGGTGGTACAGTCCTTGACTGTTATTTTGTTTTCAGACTATATTGAAGTCAATTAAAAGAAAGTATGCCAATCCCATATTTCTACATTTATACCAGAAACAGGGCCGATACACAAGTATGACACTGAAAGAGGGAAGGGCGAACTGAAATTGATATATTAATCATTTTCTTTAAGTACACAAAAACTAACATTTCGCTATAATTAAAGACTAGCACTTCACGGCCTTTTTGGCGGATCATTGGCCACCTTGGTAAAGGGTATATCCTGTAAAGTATCTTGTCAGTATCAATTTATTCTTTTCGATAACAGTCACATGATTCAATCATCTCTTCAAGTAGAGAGATGTAAGGGGCTTTGCGCTTCGTTACAATATCTTCCACTGGCAAGTCAAAGTGTGTACAAATTGTGCGTAACATTGAAATACTTAATTGGTTGAGTTTGGTTGATTTCTGTAGCGCACAGAGATTATAGGTGTCATAGAGGATTGGATGGTTTAGTTGAACTTGATTCATTATTTCTGCGCAGACATCTTGGAATTCATGCTCTTCCTGGGCTGCAATCTCGTCATCTTCATTGTATTTCTCATAATCAACCTTGCCTTTACGGACTTTTGCAGCCATTCTTGAAAAGTAAGACTGTACCTGTTGTCGACTTAGGAATTCAGAGACTGAAAACATTCTTGTTCCTTCTTTGTTCCTTGCAAACCGCATGTCTCTTGCAACAGCAGCTGGATCTAACTTGATTCCTGAAGCCTGACCAATCCAAAACTTTTCGTCTAGGTAATTTTTCTGTGCTTCATTAAATCGGGTGGCCTTTTTAGATGACTTAAGGGCCCATCCTTCAGGAAGAATGCTTGCGGAGCTTTGCGTCTGTAAGACGTCTGATTCGATGGTTGGCACGGAACTTTCCCCTTCAAGTAGTTTTACATGATACAGTTTTTTAGCCTTGTCCAAAAGGGTTTCCTTCTCTGGAATCAACTTGCATTTTCCAAAAAGTAGGTGTTTCTCGAGGGCAGGGTGACTCTGATATAGTTTAACACAGCCTTCATTTGGGCATGACAACAGAACGCTTGAAGCTGTAGCAGCATTACTCTGCTCATCCTCTTCCTTTGGTGGTTCTCCTTCCTTAGTCATTCTTGGTTCTAGTTTCTTGGACCTCTCTTGGGATACATCAACAAAATCTCCAAATGAAAATTGACGTTCAAAACAGCAGCTCTGCAAGTAGTCGGTAACTGAAATTAAAATCAGGAGAATTAGACATTATTCTCAAACATGTATAAGAAATATGGATAATAGATACAGCAATGTTAACTCTTGAAAATATTTGTTATAAAGAAATAAATTTTAAAGTTGCAAAATGTCTCCAAAAATATTTTTTTACAAAAAATATTTGTATTTTTTTATTTAATTCTAAGGGGCTAAATGTCTCCAAAATGATACACCTTATTATAGACTATACCATACCTTCTATTTTTGATACATCTATAAACTTTCCTTTGCCTACGTTGAATGCTTTCCAGACTGTAATACCTTTCTTCGAGTACTTGAAGTTATGAAGTACACTCACACCGTCCCATTTGATTGGAGGCTGGATACACTTTTTGGATGCAGCGTCAACTAGGGCAACTCGAACACCTGAGATACCACCTCTAGACAAGATTGCTTCTTTAAAGTCTTCAGCAGTTTGCACGTCATGCCCTTCATTGATGTATCTTCTTACATGGGCTTTGATTGTCGCAGCCTTCCTATCACAGCTCCCCTTTCCACCCTGTGGATCGCTGAAGTCAACTCTTCCGATACTGATCCCTGTTCTGACTTTCATTAGACTGCAGGCTGACAGCATATCGGCACTATGGTAACACCCTGCATTGTCTTGACGTAAGAAGGCCGTTGTCAACTCAGGATGCTGGCTCTTTAATGCGCGCAGTGTATGGTCAATGATACGCACAACAACTGAACTGTCTTGATTGCAGTTTTCCACGATGTGAACAAGGACTTGGTTCTGTAACTTGCCTTGTCTTTTCCTTGCGGCAACACCAATGTGCCATGAAATTCCTCTCTTTCCAAACCAGTCAGATTGAGCTTCTCGGTACTTTTGAGGGAGGAATTTCATGGCCCAGTCTTGTGTTATATGTACTGACGTATCATCTAAGTCACGTAAGATCGATGTTCTAGCAATATCCTGCCGTGTACTTCGTAACTGATGTGCCTTCCATGACTTGATATCTTCAATGGCGTGGCTACATGTGTAGTTAAGGTTGTCTAGCTCATCTTGTGTCAGTTTTAGGTCGACCAAGTGATTCTGAATGGATTTAAGCGCATCATTTAAACTCTGGCATTGTGCGCAAACGTGGTTGTGGTGGTGATGGCAAGCTTTCCTCAGGGAGGGCTCTTTGGAATCGTTCAAAGCGTACGTACTACAATGATCTGCAACCAACGAGGAATCTGTTATATGAACCTGAAAGACAACAGTTTCATCAATCTACCATTATTCTACATTAGGTACTTTTAACATTGAAAGACATCTCAAATGCGGCGATATACAATTAAGTGCGTTGTATCAAACGGCAGCGCAGCAGTTTGCAGCATATTAATCGAATTGAATGTTACCTTGTAGTCTGATTTAAGATACTTTTTGCCTTCTTTCAGAGTTTTCTCCAAGTTGACTCTTATTTCTCTTGACATGACATCACATTCTGCAATCTTTTCAACGACCCGACACAAGTCATCAAAAGCCTTTGCTCCGTCTGCAGCTATGTAATCAAGTCCTTGCAGTGACGTTCTTACAGAGGCGGGACAAGCTGACAGTATACGTAACATCGTTGCTTGTCCAAAGGGCTTGAACTCTGTTTCCTTGCAGTATTGCTGGTATTGTTTTACAATCCGATTTGGAATCATGGTGCGGATGACATTGGGTGTTTCAATCACTTGACCTGATGTTAGATGAAGGTAACGCTGACCGAATGGCAGATCTTGTATGACGTGAGGACCTGTGATGTAGGTTAGAAAGTGTTCTAGCTGATCCTGTGTTACTCGCATTCTTGGACTCTTATTTGCTAATACTTGCGCACCTCGGCCATGTTCCAACCTATGTTGTCTTGCCATTTTGAATCTATACTCGGTTAGGTCAGGAAGATAGTGCTTGAGCCGCTTAAAAGTGACTAGATCAGCCATGATCGAAAGGATTTGTCTTTGTGTCCCCCAAGTGGATGCATTCTTACAACTTTCCGCCAAGGCCTCCAGATATTTCTTGTCCGCTGGTAGTTCTTCTTCCATCCCTAGTGATCTCTCGACAACACATGATTCTTTAAGGGCCTCCCACAAGTCACATGCATCTCCTGGTGCAATAACATTGAGTCCAGCCACAACGAGATCTTTTGCTTTTGCTATGTGGGTGTTTTTTGTACGCACACTTGATTCTTCCCATCTTTTCTTGTATGCACCAACTTTATTGACATTTCCGCAGCTACTTAGAAATTCATTCAATTTTCCCCTTTGTACAACACGATTGTCTCCTACTTGCACTCCATCTAAGTTCTCGCTGCTGCTGGAACTAGCTTGGTCTAGATCTGGCACATAGAGATCGTCTTTCAGAGAGAGGTTCATCATTGCACTGGTAAGCTGTTCCTCATAGTCAGATTCAAGTACTGATAGTTCATTTAGAGAAGTATCCGTCACTGCTATTGTCTGATTTTCATCACTGGCATGATCTTTGTCCTGTGTGTAACAATTTTTTTACATTAGGCTTGGTGGACTGGTTTCTTTTCATACCAAGTGACATAACAAATCGTCTGGCAGGTAATAGTAGTGAATATTGTAGCTTACTCACCAAAGCAATGTTTTTGGGAGACTGTGCGACTGGTGGTGTGCCTCTATGTTCCAGGTGCACAGCATTACTATCTTCTGATTTCACTTGTCCAATTTGTGAGGTTAATAAACTTGTTGAGTGCGTTTCATCGCCATGTGCTTTCTGGTCCAGCCTCTTTCTACATTGTCTACATATCGCTGAAAAATAAAGTGGTATGATTATTTCCACTCCCTAAGTGAAGGTACCGGTACTTTTTAGTTTAAACATTGCATCAATGGAGAAACATCATCTTTTCCTTTCTCAAGTACTTGATATGATTGAAGGATACTCGATTTTACCCATACTTTTTTGAAAGGTTCGAAAATCGCTTTAAAAATTCACTTAAAAGACGTTTTGAACAACGTTTAAATGAATAGTTTTACTTACGCGAACCAACATGAAGTAGTACTTGAGTCTGCTGGAACAACTTTTCTGACTGTGCAAGGGTTATCCCACGATCTCCTTTTACATAACGTTTATGGGATACCCACGTAGTCGGACAAGCACAGCTCTTTTTGTTGCAACGCCACCTGATGCCGAACGCTTCACGATGTCGTGGACATATAGTGACTGTTAGATGGTGCTCAAGGATCTCAAAAACACCTTATAATGAATAAATATGAACAGTTAAAATAGGTGGCCGTAGGTATGAATTATAGGGCGTGGACAGTCTATAAGAGACAAGACGTCTATAGGGGAAATTCTCTACAGCCGAACATGATTTTGCATCTGGACTGTAAATTCTTGATTGCATCCAGTTCATTTTGATTAGATTTTTGGTTGGAAGTCTAAGGCGCTGTATATTTGCAAAAATAAGTTGTCTCGGGTACCGGAGATACGCATCTCCACTGATACAATTTAACAGCGCGTTTACATGGATTTTCATAAAATCTGGGCCAGGTTAAACATTTGAAAAAATGGCTAAAATGATGCGTGTAGTAATTTTTTGGTTTTACATTTAAGTGTGACATTTTTTATTATGCAGACCGAACTTTGGCTTTCGCTGGAAAATTATCGTGCACGCGCATCTTATTATTGAGCTGCCTCCCCCCGGGCATGCAAGTTATGTGTTGATATGAGAAAACATTCGTCCCGCCTGCCAGGATTACTCCACAAACCGAACCCAAGTTGGCTCTACTACTGGAGACCTAGGGGTAGGTGGAATTTTAATCAGAAATATTCAAATTAAAATCACCATCCACCATCCTCCTCCCCGGATGATGGATAGAAAAAATATATGTATGAAAATAATAATGAAAAAAGAAAGAAAAAATAAAACACAAAATTAAAGAAAATAGCTGCACTTGCGCGGGTTAGTAGAATAAATAAACAAAAGAAAATATAAATATATCTACTTGAACTTTTGTCAAAACCAAAAGTTCTACAAAATCCAAGGATAACTAGAGTAAAAAAAGTTAAAGGAACCATTTAAATATATCAAAGGACTAGTAAATAAACGTAGTCTCGCAAGGAAACACCAGCATTCCTTGCACCATACTGATAACAATAATAAACATTACTATTAGTTCAAGCAACTCAAATACCTGCTCGTGCCAGTAAAAGACTTGATTCTTTATCAAGTGCGGAGTCCCGAACATCATACCTCCTTAGGTGTGTTCGCATGTCTTTAACACAACTTCCAACTGTAACACATTCAACATTTGCTGGGTTTTCTGAGCTTGGGCCACAAATACCTCCAACAAAATCGCCATATCCGCACGAAGCCATGCGGTCTCGGCGACTATCTGCCTCCAATGCAGCCGCTCCTTTGTGTAGCCGACTATACAACACCAAACAAGGAACCGAAAAGTATTGGCAGTCAGAAACACCGTTCTGTCAAATTCATGTAAATCCTGATAACGTACTTTTGAAGAACAACTTAATAAAAATAAATTGGAACTATAACGGAAAGTGAGTTTCCTGGATAACTGCAACTACAGCCCTGGGTTTCCTGTGTTATATCTGTCATTCATTTTCCAGACATTGTTGCTTTGGAAATTGACATCGAGCGAACGTTCCTCAAAATATGTCGTTGTTTCTTCTCAGGAACTAGTTTCAAAAGGTATGTAGTACTTCATAACAGCTCATTTTGAACAGTCTTTCTTTAGTTTGTATTTTTTAGAGAAGTTGATCGAGTTTTAGATCGCACCTGTACCATGTAGATGTAAATGTTTACACTAACACTTTTGAAATACGGTCAATTAATCTCCAAATCGCTACGTAAAATGCCCATGTGCTACCAGAAATCCTCTGGTTTTTATGTTCTCAATTTTTTTAGTCTTCCACAGTTCTTAAAAGGCTGTACAAAGACAGATAATTTGATTTCAGCCGATCTAGATATATCTATTTTGAATGTTTCCTGGGGGCCAAAGGTCGATGATTTTGTTGAAGTACCATAAGTGTTTTGCTTCTCCAAAATTCAAATTTTGATTTACCCCAAAATTTTATTTCACAAAATCGAAAAAGAAAGGCTAGTCATGAGAGCGAATATAGTCATTTATACTAAAGCGATGTACCAAGACGTTTTTGGGGGTGTTTATTTTAGCCTTAATTGTGGCGTGACATTTTTGCTATACGAACGCTTCAATTCAAAAATCTGTAAAATGATCCAGTCTCATCCAAATTCAAATCTGATAGCAGCAAAACCTTAATTAAAAGCTGTACTTTTACCGTGTTGTTTCAGTTTTTGTCGGATTATTATATTTTTTCCAAGCGAGCTGTTGATACTTGTGGCCATTCCAACTGATTTTTGAGTGCTACCAGAGCGTAAAATAAGAAAACATGTCCCAAAAATTAAACAAACTTCTAGACAGGCCAAAACTTATATTTTCAGAACTAGTTAGTAAAGATCTTTATTTTGACGGATTATGAGAAATTGAGGTTTTTCTATCTTGCATACTTATAGTGAAAAATTCTGGCGTTTCGCTCTTAAATTTCTTAGCTGTTGGTTAGCTGTAAAAGTATTGTTTTGCCATTAAAATTTTTCCTTGAATGCCTTGTGGATTTGTTTGTCTTTTCTGGGACAGTTTTCCTTTAAAATGTTATTCTTTACATTTAACTTGCCTGGGAAAAATGCTTTTATTTCTCCATTTTTGTCTTGTTATTTCTTTTTTTTTGCTGGGTGGGAGATATCACTTCAAAATTGGGAAATATCGCCTGATATCCGTCCAGCTAGAGTGTACCACGTGACCTGTTTTAGCCAATAGACGCACGTAAAAATTTATCGGTGGGTTATAATAATAAAGGGTTATTAACCGAGCAAGCGAGGTTAATAACTTATTTATTATATGGCTTTGAGAAGTCCCGCTAAAACAATTGTCAAAAGCAAACTTTTCTTTTTATCCAAGACAGCGGTCCTGATATGGCAAAATACAGACCATGCGTTAGCCAATCAGAAATCAGGAAATTATCAAGTCATATAATAATATCAAATATACATATTACATGTAAATAATTTATAAAGAATAAAAAAATGCCTCAATGTCCTTAGAATCTCATATACATACAGAAGAAGGATAAGAAAGTTGCGAGGAAGATTAATTCGAGCGCCTTAAATAAAAAATAAAAAAACAAGCATTCAGATTTCCTTTTCTCATCTCTCTGATAAAGTTCACAAAAACAATTATACTCTTTAAAATATGCTGAACAATGATAGGGAGTCAATTCAAAATTAGAAAGACAAAATATCTAAATTGAAAAGATTAGTTTTGAGTTCTTTCTTAAAGCTTTTGGTGTCTTTTGACTTTTTTAAAGCCTGTAGAAGCTGATTCCACAATCTCAGTTTGCATGAAGCAAACACGTTTTCCATAAGTTTCAGTTCTGCAATGTGGCGTAGAAAGACAGTGGCGGATCTAGGGGTAGTGCGACGGGGTCCGCTGCATTCGTTTTTATTTATTTATTTTTTTTTTTGTAAGGTTTGAACAGCACTCATATAGTAAAAACAAAGAAGTGAAAAATCTGGACCCCGTTTTGAAAAATCCTGGATCCACCACTGAAAGAAGAGTGACATTGTTGCTGTTAGAGCATAGTGTCTGTAGTGGTTTCTGCACAACCAGTAGATCACTGAGGTAAGATGGCACCATTCCATTGAGTACTTTGAAGGTCATCAACAAGATCTTGAATATTATTCTCTTCTTCACTGTCAGCCAATGAAGTGAGCGTAAAATAGGTGTGATATGGTCATATTTTTTCTTCAAAGTAACTATCCTTGCAGCCAAATTCTGGATATGCTGCAGTTTTGACAAGTCCTTATCAGGGAGTCCATACAACAGACTGTTGCAGTAGTCCAACTTGGATGTTATAAATGCATGTACCAGCTTTTCTGTGGCAGCAGCATCAAGATACTTTCTGATCTGATCTGACCAATACCTCTGAGAGAAACAGAAGCTGATTTGCAGATATTGCTGACATGGGAGGACATCTTGGGATAGCGATCCAAGATGACCCCTAGATCACACGCATCACATATTGGCTCCTTTAAAGATTCACCAATGGTGACATGCTGGATGGCATCAACTCCAAGATACCGTGATTGAAAATGCAGGGCCTCTGTTTTGGTGGTATTACACAGCAGCTTATTGCACTTCATCCATTGTACAATATCGCTTGCACAGTCTTCAAGAACTTGGGTGCTGATAGATCTTTCAGAGCTCTGTGCAGTGATCAAATACAGCTGGGTGTCATCAGTGTACATCATGGTCTGTAAATTGTGTGCATTTACAATATCCTCCAGTGGAGAGACGTACAAGGAAAACAATAAAGGGCTGAGTACAGACCCCTGTGGGACACCAGACATCAAGTAAGATGGTAACCAGTTAAACATGTTTAAAAGTGGTTTAACTAAACAAGGTTAAAAATTAGTTGCTCATGGCATGTGCAACTTACCACTAAAAGAGGTGAAAACTTGTTTGATTAAAATATTGTGGCAAGGTTGTTTGAAATGTGTCTTGTGAAGGTGACATGACAGGGTTATCAACATATTGGAAAATCCGAAACCTGGTTTAGTTAAACTAGTTTAGTTGGTGTGAATGCAGCATAAGCCATTTAAGTGCAGTACCATTCAACCCAAAGCAAGATTTCAATCTTTCAATCAAGATGTTGTGGTCGATGGTGTCAAAGGCGGATGAAAGATTGAGTAAGACCAGAATGACCTCCTTATGTTGATCGAGTGCCAAGTTGATGTCATTGTATACGCAAAGTAAGGCAGTTTCAGTACAATGGTGAGGACGGTAGGCAGACTATCTTTGAGTGGAGATTGTTCACAAGCAGATGTTCACATTAAGTTGTGTCCCCACAACACGCTCAATAGTCTTTGACAAGTTGGAAATTGGTCGGTAATTCTTGAGATCCTTAGGGTCAAGGGAGGCTTTCTTTAGTGGAGTAACTAAAGCATGTTTAAGGCTTAATGGAAATTCTCCTTGCTGTAGTGACATATTCACAATTTTAGTAATGGGTGATGACAGCTTGCTGACAATTTCTTCAGCAGTGTACATTGTAGATGGAAGTGGGTCCAGAGAACAGGACTTAGATGGCCATGGAGATCCCATAATTATTCTGTTGACATCATCAGTGGATACAGAAGCAAACTCAGAGAAACTGCACAGTCAATGCTCTTCCACAATTGTGCAATAAACAGATTTTGATGGTATATCATTAGCATCATTGTGAACATGGCAATGATTTTTCCAGAAAAAGTATTCACTAAACCTCTGGGAAAGTTCAAATAGGCCCTTTGCAGCTAGAGGTCACATGACCTTATCTCCCCTAAATCAAGCAGCTTTTTTAAATTGAAATCCAGAAATGGAAAGAGCACCTCGAAATTAGTAAAAGTGCAAAGTTTTAGCTCAATAAAGAAACAACATGAAAGATGACAGCAAATATAACGTTAGATAAATTCTTAGGATTTGTTTGGAAAAACACACTGGAGAGCAAGGCGAATTGCTCTCCAGTGCTTTTTTTCCAAACGAATCTTAAGAAAACCTCCCAACTTGAACAAGCTGTCATTATGCTTGTTGACATCTCATAACCTGAAATTTATACTTTTTACTAATTTCGAGGTGCTCTTTTCATTTCTAGATTTCATTTTAATGATCCTGCTTGATTTAGGGGAGATGAGGTCACGTGACCTCTAACTGCAAAGGGGCATGAGTAGGAAGTGGCACAGAAGACGTACCTTACTTTAAACAGCTCATCAATGAATTTGAACATCAGCTTCTGATTAAGACCAGATACTTTTTCACAGTAATAACTATTCTAATTGTTAATAAAAGACTTGTTTCTTCAGCCATATGATTTTAATTACCAAGCTTTCGGGCACATGGCCCATCATCAGGGTAAAATGAATAAATCAACAAAAATGTTACAACAAAACCCCCAAGTTGATTGCGCAAACATAAACTCCTCGAGCACTCAGGTATAACAACAAAAATATGAGCATGCCCTATCACAATTGGAACATGTTTGAAAAAAGTTATTTTACATGTTTTAGAAGAGAAATGTAGTTTTCAGGTAATTTTCTGCCAGCAACTCTATTAAAATAATGTTCTTTAATCTAGATATAAAGCAGGCATTGCTCCATTTATGTTGATTGCCATCTATCTTTTGATGCCAAGATCTTAGCATTATCCCAGGATATTGCACGTCCACTATAGTGTACATGTGGTCTGAAAGCGCCGATCTTTCTGTTCTCTAATTGTGATAGTGCGTGCTCCTAGGATTTTGAGTTTTTCTTGAGAGGAGGCCTAGTTACTAAGTTGTTTCCATGGCAACCCTATCAAACACATGAAATTGCTTGTTATCCCTAAAGTACAGTACAGTATGTTAATGACAGCGGCCACAAATTCCAGCGCGCACTGTGTTCTGCGCATTTGACTCATCGAGAGCGCGTGCGACGTCACACAAATTTGAATTTTAAACGTCTTATCGAAGATTGTGTTCTCACAAAAACCATCGTGAAAACAAACTAGTTTTATGACTTTTGGAGAATAAAATTCGGATTTTGAGGGCAAAAGACATGGCTTCTCCTATTCTAAAAGTAAATTTATTCTGAATAATTCCGCACAGCACATTGACGTTTTTTTTTGTTTTTTGTTTTTTTGTTTTTGTTTTGTTTTTTTTTTTGATGACCGGGACTAACGAATGCCGTTAGCCGCCATCTTGAAAATGTCCCATAATGCATTGTATTACTTGCCACTCTCTAGGGAGGGCTGGGGATTTTGTGGTTATTTAGGCAGATTCTAATAAGTTTTCGTGCGTTTATCAGCAAATAAATTTTAAATTGCATGCATACCCCATAATTTTATTTTATTATTTGTTAGCTAAGCTACATCTTACGGTAAAAAAATTATTCGCAATATAATTTTTTTTGCAAAATAGTGTTGGATGTCCGGCTCCCAAAGAGTTAAAAGGAGGCAAGAAAATCGAAAAAAATGTGTCAATACCTTTAAAAAAAAATACGATTTTCTTCCTTTACCTTGAGGGATTCAACCTTTCAAAGTTCTTATTAATTTCATTGGACTTCTTTATGAATGAGCGTTTTAAAAATGTTTGATTGGAAATGCAAAAAAATCGCTGGTCAGTGGTTATTGGCTACATTTAGCATTAATTATCTCCGGTTAAATACCCCCAAATTTTTTCTTTCTTTTTCCCCCCCTTCTTTTTTTCATAAATCAAAAGCCCTAAACACACTATATGAGAACAATGTTGAGAAATTGAGTTAAAAATGGCCACCGTCCTTCATTGAACTTCTTGACTAAATAAAGCGAATAATATTGTAAAAAAATTTACGATTCGAGATGTCAATAGAGCTGTGAAGCTGTGACATATTTCCGGGTTCAATTTTTCACAAAATGCTTTAAAATAAAACCAAAACGTTTATCCACAATTCCTCCTCCACCTGTAATAAACAGACCTATGTACACCAATTCCTACTATGAAGAACAAAGCCAGAAAAATCTTCAAAGAACTTCTGTTCATTTTGGACCCGGAAGTCGTTTTTCGTTCGAATTACATCACACTTAACAGCTCTATACTGAGTTAATGTGTGATGTCATAGGAGGCATTTGAATTAATCCCAGTTTCGGTGCATAAAAAATCCTGCCCATCAATCATATCCTAGAATCTGAATTTGAGATGATTTCACCTTAGATAGTGTTGATTATTTGTTATTGCTCAGCTACTAAAATGCAAAGGTTATTTCATAATGGCCGTACATATGTAGTTATAAAATAATTTTCCTGTTGGTGATTACCTGCATGCAATTGAAAACTAAGGCCTTGGATAAACAATTGATTGTTTCAAGTTAAAAAAAAAACAGTTTGCCGTTTACGGTAGCTCGAAAATGGTAGTAATGCTTTTTTCCATGCTAAAATAAAGTGTCTTTCCACACCATTGTAGTGAGGACCTTTTGGTTTGTGGCGACTAATGAATGAAACAGATATTTTCAATCTCAATCCACTGAATTGAATATGCTTACACATACCGTCGTCCACACCAAGTTGTAAGGACCTTAGTTCTTGTGGGGACGTGACTGTGAAAACGATAAATTACAGTGCTGTTGTAGTTAACGCTCCAGGTAAAATACAATATTCAAGTGAACTATCAACCATAACGTTATAAATCTGTAAAATTTACCTGTTATTAACCAATCACACTTGGTGGGAATCCAGTATTTCAACTGGTTTTTCAGTGTTCATATATAGTTATTGTAGTCTACCAAATTAAAGACGGCTATGAAGGACACTAGTGTCTGAATAAGAGCTCTTATTATCTTAAAACTTGGTTTTAGTTTTTGCCCTTTCTTGGTCCAAGCAAGCAAAAAAATTATCTTTAGTCCCCACAAGATCAAAAGGTCCTAATTGCTACACTGGTGTGGAAACACACTTAAAAAATTTTAGTGTGGAAAGCACGGTGGGCATAAATCACCCCAAAAATGCACAACTTTAAATTTTATCGAAATTTTCAGATTTTTTCCAGTCACATAATATTGTTGCTAAGTAATGATCTCAAAACAGAAAACAACCGTTTTCAAATTGGATGAGTGGAAGTGGAGTTATGAATTTTTTTGTTTCATATTTTTCCCGCGAAAAATACAAAATCATTGGGAAAAATATACTTTTTCAAGTTACTTTTTTGCTTCAACATGTTTTGTTGTGAAACATTGCATGATGAAAGAACTATAAATGGCCTAAAATCGTATGTTTTTAGAATTTTAATTTTTTAATGATAAGTAGTTGAAAATAATTATTGTAAAAACCGTAAACATCATAATGACGTCACAGATATTTTATAATATCTCTAATAAAATCGATATTGAGAAAAATTCTTCGTCTTAAGCAGTAGATATACTAACAAAACATTACCAAATATTTTGGAGCTGACTTTGCCCCATCTATCGATCAAAATAACTTATTTGACTTTTTTCAATGACGTCATCAAAGATTACGTCATCAAAACAGTAATTTCGTTATAACTCTTGTTCCAATAATCACAAATGAAAAAAAATTGTGCCATTATAGAGAATGACAACACAAACAAAACTCAGTGCTTTGTTATAACCTCGCCTTAAAAATAAATTTTGACTGGAAATGTAACATTTTAATATGACGTCACTATGACATCAACCTCGACTCCAACTGCATCAAAATAAAATATCATAATATTATCTACTGGTTACACCCTAAAAATTTCATTTCATTATGTCAAAGATTTTTGAAATTATTTACAGCCTCTAAAATGTGTCACATTTTACTTGGATTTAAGCGCATTTTTGAGGTCATTTATGCCCACCGTGAAAGAATGAGTCAAATAGTTTTTCAGTAACAATGACAGAGCTCCTGATTGTCTTAAGTCTGGCTTCTGAAAAGGCCACAAAAACAGTGTATTTAAGCTGAACCTTGAGATTTTGAAGGTATTAAGCTAATAGCAAGTTTTTTAACAATTAATTTAGGATGCTTCGAATTGGGCATTTATTTCTATCTTTCTAAGTTAATTCCTTAAGGTTCTTTCTTTGGCAATAAAATAAAGTGAACGTGTTTCCACACCATTGTAGTGAGGACCTTTTGGTCTTGTGGGGACTAATGAATAAAGATATTTTCAATCTCAATCCACTGAATCGAATATGCTTACACATACCATCGTCCACACCAAGTTGTAAGGACCTTAGTTCTTGTGGGGACGCGACTGTGAAAATGATAAATTACAGTGCTGTTATAGTTAATGCTTCAGGTAAAATACAATATTCAAGTGAACTATCAACCATAAAGTTATAAATCTGTAAAATTTACCTGTTATTAACCAATAATACTTGGTGAGAATCCGGTATTTTAACTGGTTTTTCAGTGTTCATATAGCTATTGTAGTCTACCAAATTAAAGACGGCTATGAAGGACACTAGTGTCTCAATAAGAGCTCTTATTATCTTAAAACTCGGTTTTATTGTTTGCCCTTTCTTGGTCCAAGCAAGAAAAAAAAAAATCTTCAGTCCCCACACGATTGAAAGGTCCTTGCTACACTGGTGTGGAAACACACTTAAAAAATTTTAGTGTGGAAAGAATGAGTCAAATAGTTTTCAGTAACGATGACAGCTAGAGCTCCTGATTGTCTTAAGTCTGGCTTCTGAAAAGGCTACAAAAACAGTGTTTTAAGCTGAACCTTGAGATTTTGAAGGTATTAAGCTAATAGCAAGTTTTTTAACAATTTAGGAATGCGTTGAATTGGGCATTTATTTTTCTCTAAGTTAATTCCTAAAGGTTCTTTCTTTGGCAGTTTGAATGACTGTAGATTTACTAATAGTTTTAACTACAAACAATAGTATGAGCGGTTAGGTGTAAATTTTACATGTAAGCTTGAGCTTAAATACCACAGTAAAACAGTTGTTCGGTCACTCACCTTGACAGTTCATCGCTTCAAACTTCTATTTGAAATGCATATCCACTTTAAAGATACCTGAACAATAAAGCAGATTAAAAATATCGATTACTGTTAGTAGAGCTCTGGAATTCAAGGCAAAGACCGATCTAATCTTCTGTGATGATTGTTTCGTTTCGTTTATTTTTCATTATTTTGTACATATATGGATGTATTTTTGTTATATCGGTGTTTAAGTAATCAAACATTACCGATTAAAGATTCAGATTCAGATTCAGATTCTGGATGAGATCAAGCTGTCACTACGACACCACACGTGTCTGGATTTCTACATTTATATAGTTGTACTCGTTTTACTTATCTTGTCACTGTTCCTCCGTTTCCTTCGGCCTGAGTTCTATGTTTTTTTTGTTCTTTTTCCGATGACTTGAGCGATATACTTGTTTACTTATATATATCCATGAAGAAATCCAAGGGTCAAAAGATTTCTGCGTACTGCTTCTGCTGTAACGGGCGTTTGGCTCTGTTTGTACCACAGGCAGCCCAAGCAATGTACTTGTGTACACAATATATCGATTTCCTATGATACGAATATTTATTTATAGTTAATAAATCTTGCGAAACTTTAATATGTTGTTTGTTGGGTCTCAACTAGCCACTGCACGAAGTTTGAGCTCTAAATTCAATCATAATTCCCCTCACGCCTAGAGCCATTTACCTTCAAGTGGCACACATTTATAAATACAATTTACTGTTTTGTTTAATTTTTGAATAAAACTTCTCAGTTTTTAATACGTTTATAATTACGTTCTACCAGAATCAAATGCGAGCTCAGTAAGCGGATGTTTTTATTTGTGTGTGTGTGTGTGTGCTTGCGTTTTTTATGCGGTGGTGGGGTTATAGGGTGGTCCCATCGGCCCCGGGTGGAGGGGGGGTACTCCCATATATTTGCTATACAGGTATGTGCCGCTGGATAGGGTATGGTTTTTGGTCCTGCTGTCTTAAACAGGGTATACATTTTACCCGAAATTGTCTTAAACAGGATCTATAATTTTGACAAGACATCCCAAGCCATATCATCTTTTTGTGTCTTAGATAGGGTACTATTTTCGAAATAAACAAGAAAGCACCTCCTCAGCCATGATTTTTTCACTTTCAAGTGTCTTAAACAAGGTCAGGTTTCTAGAACTTCGGTATTTCATGTTTACAATAAATGTAAATTCCTCTATGAATAAGTAATTTTGAAGAGGTGGGTTGGTTTTGGACAAACAAAAATTGCTTTTGAATTAATAAGCAAATTTTCTTCCTTCCTCATTCTGGCTCTCTCTTTCTACTTTATTTTCTTACTTTCTTCTATTTGTCCTGAGTAGTCTTGGTAATCTTGTGTAAATATTTAAAAAATGGTTCAGTAAATCACAACAGTCATTCATATGGTTCCCTGTGTTGTTACACACTTAGAAGAACCTGGGCGTCCCGTCCCGCCAAGATATCGGTCTTGTCCAATCAAATCATGATCAGAGTAAATCCATGCGGTATAAAGAAGGACGTTTTCAGCAATCAACATCAGTGGAGCATCAGTGGGCATTGCGGTAAGAAAAAAGTATTTTTCAACTATTTTTAATTATCTTATTCGATGCTTAAACTCATAATAACTTGCAAGAATATTATTTCTTTTTTAAGTTTCAAACTATATTTTCGACACTGAAATAAATATTCTGACTTTTCTAGATGTTTTTCTGCCAACATCTGCTGTAAGCTTACTGGTAAGAAACACGTTGAATTTTTTACCTTTTCCAATTAAGTTACTATAATCAAAGTTATAATTCCATTCCAATAATGCATCGAAGCACTGTTTATAGAAAATATTAGTTATTTATCTAAATCCCAGGTTCTTTCCAAAACCAGGGAGCTAGGTTGTCTGCTGTTTTCGCGCGCTTATCGTTGTACAAAAAATTAAGTAGAATCCCAGTTGTCTATCTTTTCGGATGTTTGCACTGCTAAAAATTATAGTTTATAGAACTAAATTAGTTATTTTGCCTGTGATTTGTTCTTTTGTTTTTGCTTAGCTTTGCTGACCGTGCACTCATTCATTTTCTTGTCAATTATGAGCTTGAGACAGTATTAGTGAAGTCGCTGAACACTAAGTAAAAAAAGAATGTCCACTTTTTGAATACTAAGGTATACAAATTTAGAAGTTTTAACATTCTCAAATCAGTAAAACGATCAGGTCCACTTAGAAAATCATGCTGCTTTATTTATCTCGTTCACGGTGGATTTCTGACGGAAAATCTTGATCATTAGTCTTTCTTGAAAAGCGACCACATGGGACCACATGGTCATGTGCGACAAGCTAGGTTTCGAAATCACGTTTTATTTCTAAAGGTAAAAGCGTAAATTTCAAGACCTTGCTCTTAAAAAGCACAAGTTTCAGCCAGAGTTTCAGCAAAATCATAGAGACCAACGTTTACTTTTTTTCGGCTTTGAGAAAAGGGCGAGGTCAGTTTTAGATAACGATTGTCTAATCAAAACTTACCAATGTAGTTAATGCTCCAGGCAAAATACAATATTCAAGTGAAAGAACTATCAACCATAAGGTTAAATCTGTAAAATTTACCTGTTATTAACCAATCATACTTGGTGAGAATCCGGTATTTCAACTGTTTTTTCATTTCAACTGTTTTTTCATGCAGTTGGCCAGTGTTCATATAGCTATTGTAGTCTACCAAATTAAAGATGGCTATGAAGGACACTAATGTCTAAAGAAGAGCTCTTATTATCTTAAAACTCGGTTTTATTGTTTGCCCTTTCTTGGTCCAAGCAAGAAAAAAAAAAATCTTCAGTCCCCACAAGATTAAAAAGTCCTTGCTACACTGGTGTGGAAACACACTTAAAAAATTTTAGTGTGGAAAGAATGAGTCAAATAGTTTTTCAGTAACGATGACAGAGCTCCTGATTGTCTTAAGTCTGGCTTCTGAAAAGGCCACGAAAACAGTGTATTTAAGCTGAACCTTGAGATTTTGAAAGTATTAAGCTAATAGCAAGTTTTTTAACAATTAATTTAGGATGCTTCGAATTGGACATTTATTTCTATCTTTCTAAGTTAATTCCTTAAGGTTCTTTCTTTGGCAATAAAATAAAGTGAACGTGTTTCCACACCATTGTAGTGAGGACCTTTTGGTCTTGTGGGGACTAATGAATGAAGATATTTTCAATCTCAATCCACTGAATCAAATATGCTTCATCCACACCAAGTTGTAAGGACCTTAGTTCTTGTGGGGACGCGACTGTGAAAATGATAAATTACAGTGCTGTTGTAGTTAACGCTCCAGGTAAAATACAATATTCAAGTGAACTATCAAATTAACCATAAGGTTATACATCTGTAAAATTTACCTGTTATTAACCAATCATACTTGGTGAGAATCCGGTATTTCAACTGGTTTTTCAGTGTTCATATAGCTATATATTGTAGTCTACCAAATTAAAGACGGCTATGAAGGACACTAATGTCTCAATAAGAGCTCTTTAATTATCTTAAAACTTGGTTTTATTGTTAGCCCTTTCTTGGTCCAAGCAAGAAAAAAAATTATCTTTAGTCCCCACAAGATCAAAAGGTCCTTGCTACGCTGGTGTGGAAACACACTTAAAAAATTTTCATTCTCAAATCAGTAAAACGATCAGGTCCACTTAGAAAATCATGCTGCTTTATTTATCTCATTCATGGACTTCGCAACGGTTTTCGGAAATATTGGTTGCAATTGATATTCTAAACCCTTTAAATTAAACAATATTTTAAATCTATGTTGCTTAGAATATGTTGAGTAAAAGCTCTATATTTATCATTTTGTTATTCGTAGATGAAAAAAAAAGCTTGTTTCCCGTTTTTTCCAGAAAATTACTTCTATTAAATTACTAGTCTTGTTTTAGGTAATAAAAAAACTTAATTTCATTCTTTTATTCACAAATATTTATGTCAGAGTACAACAGAAAAGATTTTATTATTTGCTGCTAAAGTTACGACCTGGGAGTTTAATATATTGAGTCCACTCTTTGCCAGTATGGTAACGAGAGGAAGCACGTGGGGGAAGAGGGGTGGGGGAAGAGGGGAGGGGGTTGGGGAGGTGGCACGTGGCCCCTTAAAAATTACTCTCAGTACTAAAACTGAATTCTTCTGGCATTCCTGTGGATTCGGTATTAAAATGGTGCTGTGCCCCCGGTAGTACGGTTGACATCTCACTACGCCCCTGCTCTTTATTATTAGCTATCATAGCCTTTATAACAAGACTATTTATACCTAGCATATGGTTTGTGAGCTTTGTCTTAGGGGAACTCCTGAAAGTATTTTAGACTCAAAATAGTCAGCCTGCTATTCATAATTTGATTTTATTCGATCATATTTTTAGATAATGGATAGAAAAACAAGGTCTTCATCGGTAAGTAGTAGGACATTCAACTGGTTATTTAAAAACCCTTTCTTAATAAGAAGTCAGGGAGAGCCTAGGAAGGTTGGTTCCTGGGTGAAATGGAGTATCAGGTATAACAGCATAAGTTTAGCTAAAAGGTACCCCATTTAATGTACCTGACAAAAAGCATGAATAGCACTAGCTTGAATGGTATATTTGGGTACTCATGTTATAATTGAATCTTTTTCTGAACTCCGTGTCAAATTCACAAAAGTTACAAATACCCTACCCTTAATATTCAGGCTGCACTCATAAAGTACGGTAGAGGGGGGAGGGGGGGAGGTTTAAATTTGGGGTAAAGGGGATATAAAAATGTTTTAGTTTTGGGGGAATGTGAAAATTTCTGGACCTATTCTAGGGGGATGCACATTTTTTTTTTGCAAATACAGGGGGGACCTTAAAATTTTACTACTGCAAAAAAAATTCACCTGCCCCCTCCCCCCTGCCCTTCAATCACCCTTAGGGAATTGTTTACAAAAGAACGTAGTGTACCAAGCAACAGTAACAACGAAAACAACGAAAGAAACATACGTAGGAATAGCAACGGATTTCAAGGAAAGATACAGAAATCACAAATGTTCACTAAATCTTGAAAAACGGAAAAACGAAACCGAACTTTCAAAATACGTTTGGAAATTAAAACAAGAAAAAAAGAGATACAGTATTAAATGGAAAATTCTAAAACAATGCCAGCCATACCCCAATATTACCAAGAAATGTAACCTGTGCTTAAGTGAAAAATTTATAATAATCTGCAAAAAACACTTATGCTCCCTAAATAAACGAAACGAACTAGCTACCCAATGTAAACACAGAAATAGATTCATACTTAGAAATTATGTAAATTAATACCACTGTAATATAATCTACCTTGTAAATAATCCTGTTTTAAACTGCCAGCACCATAACGGTCGCTCATTCATTGAAACTTGCCTGATGAGTGCAAATTCAATAATGAAAAAAATTAATCTTAATGGAACTACCCACTTGTGTTTATATGCAAAAAAGGACATAGCTCCTAAAGTGGAACTACGGTATGACTATGGAACTGACGATCTTCCTTGGAGAAAGAAAAGTATGTATTAACAAAATATGAAAACAATTAATAAATTTAACTGTTCTAGTCGCTACTTCCACGGAAATGGATTTTTATTATCCGAGCTTTCGGGCTCCTGTATGGTGGCCCAGTGCTGCCATAGGAAAAATAGCAAAAAAAATGAAAAATACAAAAGAAATTTTGAAAAACAAATGAAAATGAAATTGAAATGAAATGAAAAATAAATTATATCAAAAGTAAATCAAAAGTAAATTGCATTTAAAAGCAAAATCAAATTGAATGTAAAAGTAAATGAAAACAATTTAAAAGTTAATTAAAAGTGAAATCAAAACAATTTAAAATCAAATGCAAAGTAAATTGAAATAAAAATACGCCTTGGCCCATTGCTGCCATTGAAAAAAAAATTAAAAATACAAAAAAATAAAGGAAATAAAAATCGAAATAAAATTAAAATCGTCATGGCCCATTGCTGCCATAGACCATGATGCATTGCCAGAGGATTTATCCGTGGAGGACTGGTAATGAGTAGAAACAAAATGGCGGAAAGAATAAGGAATGCTGAATGGGTTTCAGACGAGCAATTAAAGGAGCAGCTTTCAAACTATGTAAGAAGTGGATTTAGAAGAAATGAGATTTTGAGTTTTATGGTGAGGGACTTTGGTGAATACGCCTGGAGTATTCGAACTCTTGATCGTCGAATGCAACACTTTGGTATTCGTTACACAGATACTGAAGTACCTTTAGATGATGTTAAGGCTGCTGTAAAGATGGAACTGGATGGCCCTGGTCGATTGTTAGGTTATAGAGCCATGCATGCAAAGATAAGACAAGAATATCATCTGAAGGTTCCAAGAAACTTGGTACATGACGTCATGTATGACATTGACCCCACTCTACTTGAAAATCGCCGTCCAAATACCAAAGAAAAAAAGGCCAAAGGAAATTTCATTTCAAAAGGTACGAACTGGGTGCATTCCGTGGATGGCCACAACAAACTTATGGGCTTTCAAAATAGTACGTTTCCTTTGGCAATTTATGGAGCAGTTGATACAGCAAGTAGGAAAATCTTGTGGTTAAAGATATGGACCAGCAATTCAGATCCTAAAAGAATTGGCCAATGGTACTTAGAATATCTACATTCAACTAAACGCATGTCTTCACAATTCTGAGAATGGACAAAGGCACTGAAACAGGTGTAATGGCAACCATGCATACATTTCTCAGAGAACAGCATGGTGATATGGATGAGCCCTGTGATACTATAGTGTATGGACCATCAACATCAAATCAGGTATCTATATAGATGAATAGATCTATGTCTATATCTTAAATTTATTGTACAGTTAGCAAACAATTTACATTTTGAAATATGTATTCACTTTTTTGAGAGCACAATATGCCATGTCATTTGACCAGATAACCATCATGATATACACTTATATTTTCAAAAAACGTTGTTGCAAGTCAGGCATCAAGCCAAGACCAAAATGAATGCCGGTTTTGTGATGGTTATGTACTCAAATCACATTTATCATCCACGAAATTAGCAATATAGTAACAAGCATGTGAAAATGACCATATTTTATAATTAGTTCTATAGAAACAAGTGTGATTTGAATACATTATCATCATAAACCCAGCATTCATTTGGGTCTTGGCTTGACACTTGCAGCCTGACTTGCGACATTTTTTAAATAAGTGTATATTTGAAGAGAACCAACACTACTCAAGTACAAATTGAAGTGGTGTAATGTTAATTACAAAATACTGTACATATCCTATTATTTTTTTTTAGAACACAACTCCTGAAATAAATGTATTATCATTTTTCTTTATTGCTGCCTACTTTTGTTAATAGAATGAAAGATGGTGGAGAGAACTCCATGAACGCCTTGAGAAATACTTTAAACCTCAACTTGTTATGTTGAAGGATGAAGGACACTATAACCCTCATGATGTAAGTGACAGGTACTACCTATTTAGTATAGCATAGTCTATGAAAATAAATTTAACTTTGCATTTCCTTTTTATTATCATGCATATATAGCTACAATTGTGGCCAAAACACAATTGGTTCCTTTTGCATGTTTGGACACTTGTACCATTGCTTGCATCTACCGTTAACACACTTCAACAAATCAATGTTTTGATGCGAAACCAAACATCCATGTTTGGCATATCAAAGTTCAAAGTTTTCCCACCATTTAGAAAAGTTTCAGTTCTCAGTGACTTCTAAATATCTTCATCCACTTCTCCAAAGAATTCCTTCAGTTGATACTCTTTCGACTCGTGGTTTTGGCTTTAGAAGTCACTAAGATCTGAAACTTTCCAATGAGGTGGGAAAACTTTGATGTACCAAACATGGAAGTTTGGCTTCATGTCAAAACATGTTTAATTTGTTCACATGCATTAATGGGTAGATGCAAGCTATTGCAGCTCAATTTCCCCTTCCCCTCCAAACACTGAGCAGGGACAACAACCATCTCAGACATCAACATTGGAACAGGGGTGTGGGGGTGGGGATTTACAAAAGAATATACTAGTTAACATTTTAAGCTTTCAAATGGTAAAGATTTAAAGACTGCTTACCAGTTTTAATTGTTATTAAAGTAGGATGTGGTTATCTAGTGGATCAGATTGTGGTTCAGGTGGTGACCTGGGTACCAGCATAATGCTGGGGTACCATTTTGGAGAGGTGGGGCTGGTACCCACCAGAAAAGGGAGTGTTCTGGTTGCCTCTGAATTAGCTGTGTAGAATTCCACTGAATTTACACTGACAACCAAACTGCTAAATTTATTGATTGTATAGTTTTTTTAGCTAATTCACTGATTTATTTGTAGGAACTTGTTGGCATTTTTGTACATTCCTATTATTGGAAAAGAACTTGAAGTGTTTAAAAATGCCATTTGGAATAATCATAGAATTCGGCATCAAAAAAACACCCTTTTACCAGATGGCATTCCTGAGCACATTTACAACTTTCCTGAAGAGTATGGTCTAGAAGAATGTGGTAAGCATCATCCATCGTGTCATGGGCATAACATACTCACATGTACTACCTAGGGGGAATCCAGGGGTAAAGTATAAGGCATGCTTGTTGAAAGTCCTTTTCAACTTTTTTCCAAGACATCAGAAAGTGATGATTGTGCTCCAAAATGATTGTGACACATTTTTAATATATAAATAATTGTTCACTGCTGTTGTATCTGATGACTTATTTTAGAGGCAAGTGAAAGGTTCAAGTGAAATATACATTTATTATAATTTCTGCAATCTTCACTTTGAAAAGCAGAAATAACGTTGCAGTACCATTTTACCATGATTTAAAATGCACTTGTAAAAAAGGATTGTGTGACCAGAATATATCCCAATGTTCAGCCAATCAGAATATGGAATTGATGAGATATTTAAATGGCAAAGTTCAGAATTTAATGGTACAATTTTTAATAAAAACATCAAATGAAAATGGTTCCATTTTGGCCCACGTAATAAGCAAAATATATGGACAGAAGAAGCTTTGTCGTATGACTACATTGTACATATAACTGCAAATAGTAAAATGTATTATTGTGTGGAATCTTATGACCTATTTTCTTATTTTCCTTCTTATTTTTTTACTTTCTAGGATTTCCAGTTACAGAGAAACAAATAGAAGAGGTTGCTCTTTACTCTGGTGTGTTGGACATTGAAGATGACTTCTTAGAGCCAGAATTTAGAACAAAGTGTGAACAGATTATTCCAGCTCCCTGTGAAGTAGAACCAACTGATGGTGTAAAAGCATATCTATACTTAAAGAAGGAATTTCAGAAATTGTTTAAGTGAACAAATTATGCAATTACAAATGCATTTTTATCAACTATTCAATGTTAGTTAACTTTATCTAATATATGAGAATCTTATAAACTGCAACAAATTCTAAATGAGTACAACTTCTTCAGTTCATTGACTGCAATAATAATAATTATAATTATTTTAGTCTAAGTGCTGGAAATACATGTAGCTAAATGGCACTTACATTGTTAAGTATAAAATATAATATAGTTGTGTTGTGATGCAAGAATTGTACATGTAATACAATACTGACAGAGTCATTATAGAGTCATTACTTGAATAGCATCATGTCCCATCTTGTATAACCAAAACTCTAGTATTGAATAAAATTTATAGAACAATTATTTTAACTATAGAACACACCTTGGCATTCATAACAGTAACCAACAGTAATCAATTATGATGTAAATGAACATATGATTGTCACATGAATATGATACCATCATATAAAGTAAAAGCAGATGTCACTGTAGAATGAAATACCACGCTTATGCCAGCTGATCCTTTTCTTTTGAGACTTTCTGAGTGCATTTTCAAATAAAATACAAAATATTGGTCACAAATTTCTCCTTTTGCATCAGCCCCTCTTCTTCCCCATAAAATGACCTGATCCCTTCAGTGGCAGATCCAGGGGGGTCGAAGATGTCCACAGAACCTCCCTTGAAGGTTTTAAGCCATTTTTTGTCAATCATTGACCAAGCAATAGAATATCATACACAGCTGGGTTTAAAAATTGAAAAATTCTGGATCCGCCACTGCCCTTTGATGTCACTGCCCATGTACTTATTGAGGCAATAAATGCATGATTCCCATGCAAATGCATTTGAGATGTTTTCAAAACAAAGTGTGAGACAAAGTGTAACACCTAAACTGTTAGGTGTCAAAGGTGTAACACACCAAAAGAGCAAAAGAAAATCAAGAGTAAATACACTTGAGTGTATTTCACGAGATTTTGAAAACCCCTCTACACTTACATTAACCTTTTTTTCTTGCACCTTACTGTATACACTATAAAACAAGAAACTTTCCTCTATGGGCCAATGTTAATTAACATAAAAACTACTTAAGTTCTTTTAAGTCAAGATAGTTGCAGAACGGATTGCACTTGTGTTCCTTTCTAAAAGTGTCAATTGCCATTGTGGACAAATTACCAGTAGTGAACATAAATTCAGCATCATGCATTAGCTCAGAAGAGGCAATTTCAGGGTCATACAAACTTAACACCTTGAACATCAACCACCATAACCTGTTGATTGGAATCTTCATATGAAAAGTGTACGAGACATTCGGCCTTTTGCTGTAATTCGGTATTCTCAACTCCAGGGCATGGTTTTCTGTCGTTATTCACATACTTCACAATTTCACCTTCTACAAACTCTTCCACTGAAACTATCTCGCCATCTGAAAACTTTCCCATAAAGATAGTTTTATAGCGCATCACCTCACCGAATTCCATAGTCATCTCCTTCGTGGTTACTTTGTTTTCCAATCTGTCAGCAAAGTTACGAGCCAAATGGTGCATTTGGACGACTTTCTTGGTATGATCTTCTACACTTTGATTAGTTTCATTTATTCCTTCCAAAGCTGCCTCGTTATATCGTTTGATCACCCAATCACAATGTGTGAAATCTCTTGTAGTGGATTGAGCTTTGAATGCTTTCCTGAACCCTCCTTCGCCAAGTACGTCCGTAGAAATAATAAAATGTACTGGTATGGGGATGGTAGACCAACTCATTGACTTCAAGTTGAAAGTGTAAATGTCCAACAGAGTTGCATTATCAGCCGGCAATACTCGGCCCAACTTAAGTATCGTTGAGACCGACAAGCTCTTGGGGACATTTGGTGGTACTCGCTTCTCTTGTTTTCTTGGGCTTGGCATAGATGACACACAAGGACCAGCTGAAGGACGAGATACACTGGCCGAGTACTTTCTTTTCAAGGGATTGGAGTGACCTTTGCTTGCCTCAAGTTTAACTTCAACGCACTGATCAGATTCGTTTTCAATGAAGCGGACGTGAATTAATTTTAAATTCGGAACTTGTTTAATATGGGAGCATGACGGTCCCTGTTCCCCAGCAAGTACATCACAAACCATGTTGTTACCAATTTTTGCACTGAAATGTCTCAAACATGCTTCCTTGATGTTTGGGATGTCGAGATCTTTGTCGCCGAAGGGCACAAATTCTCTCGGGCCCACTCTCGTATACTTTTGTGCTTTTCCTGTGACATTTGCACTCAAACGCTGAACTACGATTTCTTCCTTTGAATCTTTCTCAGGTTTCTTTGCAGTGGCTGTCCGTTTGATTTTGACATTCTGCTTAAGCTTCCTCCACCTTTCGATTTCCGACATTTTGTAAACACACTTGACACTTCATCACACGTGTTTCTACTCGTTACCAGTCCTCCACGGATAAATCCTCTGGCAATGCATCATGGTCTATGGCAGCAATGGGCCATGACGATTTTAATTTTATTTCGATTTTTATTTCCTTTATTATTTTTAATTTTTTTTTTCAATGGCAGCAATGGGCCAAGGCGTATTTTTATTTCAATTTACTTTGCATTTGATTTTAAATTGTTTTGATTTCACTTTTGATTAACTTTTAAATTGTTTTCATTTACTTTTACATTCAATTTGATTTTGCTTTTAAATGCAATTTACTTTTGATTTACTTTTGATAGAATTTATTTTTCATTTCATTTCAATTTCATTTTCATTTGTTTTTCAAAATTTCTTTTGTATTTTTCATTTTTTTTGCTATTTTTCCTATGGCAGCACTGGGCCACCATACTCCTGGCCCATCTTCAGGGAAAGAATGGATTTTACAATTTCAGTTATACAATCATGCCGCGGAAAACAAACAAAACAGACGCAATAATAGCGCGAGCCTATGATAGACTAAGCGGGCGCGATTAAAAATGTTCCTAAAAGTGTTCCTAAAAATGTTTCTATTTATTTATTAGAGTGATATAATTTTCTGGGACTTTTAGGAACATTTTTAATCGCGCGCGCTTAGTCTATCATAGGCTCGTGCTATTATTACATCTGTTTTGTTTGTTTTCCGCGTGATTGTATAATTGGAAAATTAAATGAGACTTACCTGTAAGTTGAAGTTTGATTGAGATTCTATCACATGATGGACAGAGTTAGGAGATCACATGAGATAGCACAGCGCATGCGCAAGACCATTCTTTAAAGATGTGGGTGTGAAAAGGGAAATAATCTAAACACACCCCAGCAATATAGATAATATATACCAACCCCATAGGGAGGGACAGTAATAGGGTGGGCATGTGATCTCCTAACTCCGTACGTCATGTGATAGAATCTCAATCAAACTTCAACTTACAGGTAAGTCTCGTTTAATTTTCCAATTCTATCACATGACTACCAGAGTGGGAGATCCCATGAGACTTCAAAGCGATGACACATCCACATTAATCAAAATAAATCACACACAGAATTCTTCCATAGTGTTGCGTTGTACTTTATATAAACAATGAATTTGATATGATCAAAATAAATTTCCAATCTCAATTAAAATAAATTTGATATAACCATTTATAAATTTTCAATCTGAATTAATATAAAATATGCACTTTAAACAGCAATGTCAATAAACATGAACTATTAAATGTCAATTTGATAAACATGAACTAATGAAATAGTAAGTGTACAGGTTTGGATATGCTCGAAATTCACAAACAGTCAGGTTTGATATGCAAGGGCAATCATGTGTCAACACAGCTTCAGTAAACAAGGATTGGTTTGCTATAACAGGCTTGTTATAAAACTTGTGGAATGTTTCCGCAGAAGACCAGCCAATGGTATTCAAAATAACGTCAACAGGAACATCTTTCTCCTTTGCTTTTGATGCTACAGCAGCTCTAGTGCTATGAGTTGTAAAGTGCTGTGTATTAATTCCAGAGTTTTTCAATACCTCTTTTGCCCATCTAGTAATTGTATCTCTAGGACACTGCGCGAAATGAGCTTTTTCCTCGTTGTGTCCGTAAAGATTGCAGTTGTATGTATATACTCCTTCAATGTGTTAAATGGGCATATAGCTTGATAGCTTTGTTTGGTTTAAAAGCTGTCACTCTTATTGGTTCTGATTTCTTATTAGGTTTTCTAGTTTTGTATGTTCATGTACATTAAAAATATATACGTCATGCTTTGCTTGTAGTCCTGATAGTGTTAGTAAGTAGATAACTTGTCCCCTCTGTCCTGTTGCAAGTAAGAGCAGCATGACAGTCTTTAGTGTAAGTCCCTTCAATGATAGCTTGTTGAAAGGGTTTAAGCTTTGCAAATAATTGAGAACTTTGGATGCATCCCAGATGGAGGTATATTTAGGTTGTTGCTTACGAGTTTCAATATACCTTTCATGAACCTTACCATGAACCTTACCATGTTACCGGATGTGCACCAAAGTGATCGCAGTCGTCAGTGTTAAGGATTTCTGATAGAGCTGATCTAGCCGTATTAATGCTAGATCAGCTCTAATCCCTTAGTATAGAGTGACATAACGAAATCCATTGCTTCATTTATTTTTTGGGACCTGTGATTGACTTCCCTTTTATCACAAAATTCCAGCCATTGGTTGATGTATGTTGCGTACTGTTTCTTAGTTCCGTCACGCCATGATGCCATGATAATTCTTGTAATGTCTTCTGAAAATTCAAACTGTCGGAAGGATTGCCTGAGAACGGACACACCATAAAGTGGAGTTTCCTGTGCTGGCAGTGGTGTTGAAGAAGTGTTGTTGATGGTTTGTATATCCAGGGCTGGTTGGAGAGCAGTTGCAGAACTAGAGGATACCATGTTTGAGTGGGCCATATTGGCACTATCAGTAAACCTTTTGCTTTGTCCTGTATAATTTTCTGTAGACAATGGAGCACAAGGCTGAAAGGAGGAAATGCATAAAAATTTTTTTTTTCCAATCTATGGAGAAGGCATCGACATATGCACTGCCTGGATCTGGTTTCCATGAGCAGTACTTATCTAATTGATTCGTTAATCTAGATGGAAATAAATCAATGTTGAGTTGTGGGTATTGTCTGTTAATTTCTATAAATAAGTGTCTGTTCAGCATCCACTCATGCTTATCGCTAAAGTGACGTGACTCACTGTCTGCATGGATGTTCAGTTTCCTTGCTATATGGATTGCTGAAATCCATATTTTTTGCCGAGTACACCATTCCCACATGTCAATTGCTAGTTTGTTTAGCTTTTTACATTTTGATCCTCCCATATTATTTATATATGCAACAGCTGTGTTATTGACAAGCTGAATCTGAATGTTTTTGTTTTGGACATGTTTGCAAAATGATTTAAGTGCAAAAAGAGCCGCTTTCAGTTCTAGAATATTTATGTGATCTTTGGCTTCATCTACCCCCTATCTTCTGATCACCATATGCTGCCCCCCACCATTTGTTTGAAGCATCAGTTTGAAATGTAATATCTGGGTTGCTAATAAGGATGCTTCTATAAGCTGATGGCGTGTTGGACTCTATGAATATGTGGACCGCGTAGCACTATGAAATACATGCATGAACTAGAAATAATGGTAAGTTGAAAGGAGGTTATTCCGGGCCATAAACCCTTTAGAAATAAATTCGGGAAAATTAATTTCCGACCTCGCTGGGATTCGAACCCACGATCTTCGGATTTGTACTGCCGATGCTCTACCAGCTGAGCTACAAGATCAGACTGGGAGCAGGCCGAGGTGAAATAGATGTTGGGTAGCGGAAATTGATAAGTGAATTCTATGAATATGTAGACCGCGTAGCACTATAAAATACATGCATGAACTACAAATAATGGTAAATTGAAGTACTTGGAATGGAGGTTATTCCGGGCCATAAACCCTTAAAAACCATAAACCCTAAATAAATTCGGAAAAATTTTCAAAGAGTTCATAGAGGCTGTGTAGGAAAGCATAGGTTGGTTTACGCAGTTTTGTAAATAGCCGAGGTGCACTAGATAAGCCATTTGGTAAGCATGTATACTGATATAGCTTTCCGTTAAATAAAAATTTAAGGAACTTTTGGTGGTTTGCTGCTATAGGGACAGCATAATAGGCGTCCTTAAGGTCAATAGAGGCCATGAAACACCCTGGTTTCATCATTTTAAGTGCAGACTCTAATGTGTCCATCTTAAAATGGTGGTACTCGATAAATTCATTCAGAGTTTTGAGATTAAGTATTGTTCTATACTAGCTATTTCTAATAGAAAGTGAAGTGCTGCGAGCACAAAACAGCTGGTGTATCCACGTTAGCAGAACTGTTCCCCTTAAACTCATGACGGCTTCACGAAAGTACACCGCTTTCTCTGATATATCAAATGTTTCTTGTCTATATCCTGCGCGTTGTGTGACGAACACTGCTAGTTGACCTTCAATATTAAATTACAAAACATAATTCTTCAGGATCAGTGTCGGACACACACAGTTCAAAATATTTAGTACTTTGAGTAAAGCAATTTTTCAAACAATCACAAACGGCTAGAGTTGGCAATGACTATAAAACTAACTGATTTTAAAAAGCTAGTTTATTTAGGACCATTTAGGAAAAGATGTGAATCGCTGATCGTATGTATCGCGTGTTCGTCTAGTGACATCCTTGAATCGACTCTCGATACGGTATGGACTTGAACCGTTGATCGTATGTATCGCATGTTCGTCTAGTGACATCCACAGATTACACTGTGTTCCGAATAGGAGGCTACTCGCTTCGCTCGCAGCAATGACCCATCTGGCTTAGGTCTAAGGAAAATGGGCGAAATAAATTCCCCATTCTCGCCTGTGGATTGTTTAATAACCCCTTTGTTAACGAGCTTATCTATTTCCACTAAAACAATTGTGTGTTCCGTTTTATTAAAAACGCTTGGCCTTATTCCTATTTGGCTAGGTGCCAGGCCTGATATGAATTCTATCTGAACCCCTTTTACACATTGAATTATCGTAGGGTCATTTGTAATCTCATACCAGCTTTGCAAAGCTGATGATATTTGACCTGCTCTAAAGGCAGTTTGATTTTCAATTATATTAATCACTCTAGTAATTGAATCATTACATGTAGTGTCATTTATCTTGTTGTTAAGCGTGTTTAGTTCTTGCCTTGGCCCTCCTTCTTTACTTTCGATGGAGGGTTGCCTTTGTATAAAAAATCACTGTGTGATTTGGAATACGGTGTAAAACGCCGGTTTCTTTGCCCGCTGGGGGTGATTGGTAGTTGTTGTTGTTGTTGTAAGACCTTCTTTGACCTCGTGTGTTGCTTGCTGGCCGGACTCGCTTTGTAACTTTATTTGCTTCCGATATATCCTTGGTCAGCTTTGACAAGTCGCCAAATAAATATTCGGATCCCGCTTCTACTGCCGAGCCTGAGCAAAGTGCCGCGTAGTCTCGATGTAGGTTGTTCTTCATTGCCTGTCGTCGGATTGTGTTCACGTCATGAAAAGCATTCATTGACAGTGCAATGGCGTCAGTAAGGCATGTAAGTAGCTCTTTGTTGTTCCCGCTACTTTCTTTTAGCATTTCGTTGGTCACTTTTGTGATGGCCGTAATCGCAGCCACAATTGACTGTTGTGTCTTCTGATATTTGGAATCTTGTGTTCTTAATTGGGCTGAAATCTGGTTCCAAATGAGCGGATTCAGCCTAGGTGACCGGAGGCCCTCGACATTGTCGGGCCGTGGGTAGGCGTTAATCTTAGCCTGAGTTTTCTCAGCCGGCATTTTGTCCTTTAGCAGGCTTTTCACAATCTTGGAAAGCTCTTCATCAATAGAGCTCCCTGTTTTTTTGCTGACATCTAGCTCCTCAGCGATTTCTTTTAAGGTTTGGCTACTTTGAGTAGCTGTAGTTTCGGTGTTCGCCCTCGTGGTAAACGTTTTAAGCGGTATCAATAGACACCACTGAGCCCTCGTGGTCTGCATTCTGGTCCTCTTCTTCGTCTTCCAGCTCGCCATCACTCAGTTCTACAGGTCCCATTGAGTCCATTTTTTCATTCATGGACTTAATTTGTTCTACCAGTGCTTGAAGCACCGTAGATATCCCTGGCGCTGGCGTTGTTTCTCCATCGGCTGGCCCCACGGGGACAGCAGGAGTTGATTCGGACATTGTGCCTTAACTGCGTTAAAGCTAATTTTTTCATGTGTATATCGAGACAACTACGTTGCTCACACGATGTATGTGGTTTAGTCTGATTTTGTTAGACTTAAACGCTTGAAATTTTGGCTTTTGTAGACTCGTATAAAGTATGTGACTCGCGATGTGGCGCATGTTGTGCAATGACTATTGGCGCATGCGCTGTGCTATCTCATGGGATCTCATGCCTCCGGTCATGTGATAGAACTGAAATTGTAAAATCCATTCTTTCCCTGAAGATGGGCCAGGAGCCCGAAAGCTCGGATAATAAAAATCCATTTACACGGAAGTAGCGACTAGAACAGTTAAATAATGACACCGACATACAACGACATTCTCAATTTAATTAATAAATTGCCATAAGTGTAGCCTACATGCACTAAATGTGTATAAATAATTATTTAATGCAATTTTTTTCTATTGTGCAAATATCACTTTTTAGTACTAAAAGCTAATATTATTGCAGATTTAGTGCGAGCACTCTGATAGAAATATGCTGATCTGTCATGCTCACTCTTAATCAATCTATGTTACACTATTAACTAGCAGCAACTCCGCTAAACATTGAGCTTCTCCTAACATTATTTTCTCTTGTGTTTTGTCAATCCCAGTATAACTTCAGTATAAGCTCCTGTATCTTATTTATAATTATTGATAATTGACATTCTTCTGTTTCAGCACAATTCACAAAAGCAAAAAAACAGTCTGGTAAGAAGACAATAAGAAGTTAACTGACTGTGCTAATATGTCAACCAACCTGACTTAATTAATTAAAAGTTGCAGCTGATAATCCTATCATGATACTATATCCTCATTGCTTCAGTTTAAACAATAAGAAAAGACTACAACAAAAACAATTATTGTCACTATCATTATTGTTAAATTATTATCATTATTTCAAAATATTTCCTTCTTGCTGTTTGCCAAATAGCCCTTCACTCACTCACAGGTTAATTTGCCATAAAGCAAGGAAGAAAATGTTGTTCTTTCAAAACATTTTACTCATTTCAATTAACTTATTGCAATATCTCAAGAAAAATTGAGCAACCAATTTACTTTGAAGTAGCCAAGAAAAAAAAGGGAGACTGGATTACTTTGAAAATATTTTGAAAAATTAAAAATAATTTTTCATATAATACTCAGTGTCATCCTATATTATATAAATGCTGTCAATATGTCATTCAGCCTGTTATTGAGGTTTTTCAGTCACGTGATATTGGCGGGCAAACGGAAGCCGAGGAAAGTGACAAAAGTGGAAAAATCATAAGGAATGAATTTGATTATATAAACATGGACATTATCAAGCTTTTCAGCAACTTTCTAAATTTCCAACTCTTCAATAAGGCGCCAAAATCATCACAAATTTGCCCGCCAGTAAGGCGCGAACAATGGATATGACGTCACGTGAAAAACCTCAATATGACTTATATTTATATTATTAATTACTGTTTTAGGGCATGAGTTACCAGAAGAGGAAAAAGAGTCTGGTAAGGATGGTTAAGGAAAGCAATCATAGAGCATTATTAGATGTGCCTATGTGTCAACCAACAACCTGTTATCGACTTATATTTATTTAATAATATTATAATTAATAAATGTTCTAGAGCACGAGTTAACAGAAGAGATGGAGAAAGAGTCTGGTAAGGAAAACAATAAGACCATTAATGAGCTAGCCAAATTGCATCAACCAACCTCTTATGACTTATATTGATTTTAATTATTAATAATGTTTTAGAACAACAGTTACCAGAACAGAAAGAGAAAGAGTCTGGTAAGGAAAACAATAAGACCATTTAATTTGAGCCAATGTATGACCCAACCTGTTATGACTTATGATAATAATACTGTTTATATGTTTCAGAGCATGAGTTACCAGAACAGAACGAGAAAGAGTCTGGTAAGAAAAACAAAAGACCAAATCCAAAACTTGTGCTGTTGTAAAGCTTATAAGTTGTGAATAAAGGGATCTGGCAGGATGGGTCACACCTGAGATCAATTTGAATCACGCCAGATCCCTTTTTTACAACTTAAGGTGGCTTGATCGAGTTTTTCATTAGAGCTACCAGTAGCACGGTGGGCATAAATGACCTCAAAAATGCGCAAGGAAAATGTGACACATTTTAGAGATTGTAAATAATTTCAAAGATCTTTGACATAATGAAATGAAATTTTCAGAGTGTTACCAGTAGATGTGATATTGTATTTTGATGCAGTCAGAGTCGAGGTTGATGTCATAGTGACATCATATTAAAATGTTACATTTCTAGCCAAAATTTATTTTTAAGGCGAGGTAATAACTAAGCACTGAATTTTGTTTGCGTTGTCATTCTCTCTAATTTGGCGCAATTTTTTTTTCGTCTGTGATTATTGGAACAAGAGTTATAACGAAATTACTGATTTGATGACATATTTTTTGATGACGTCATTGAGAAAGTAAAAAAAAATATTCTAGTCGATAGATGGGGCCAAGTTAGTTCCAAAATCTTTAGTAATGTTTTATTAGTATATCTACTGTTTAAGACAAAGAATTTTTCTCGATATTAATTTTATTAGAGATATTTTAAGATATCTGTGACGTCATTATGACGTTTACGGTTTTTACAATAATTATTTTCAACTATTTATCATTAAAAAATTAAAATTCCAAAAACATACAATTTTAGGCCACTAATAGTTCTTTCATCATGCAATGTATGACAACGATACATTTTAAAACAAACTAGACGCACACGTGCGTTCACTCGTGCCCTGGGAGCCCCTTTTAGGAGAGGCTTCAATGACCGGCCCCGTTCGTACTCTTCCCAGAGCCGTTTCACGCATTCTTCACTTTACCGTAACATAATAAAGACCTTTATTGACCTTTTTAAAGAATAACTGATTAGTCAATTTGTCTGTCAGCAGCTATTAGTGTTTGCCTTTATGCATGGATATTAAATATCTCCAACATGCAACTGAAATATACCAGTTTATTCAACTTTTTATTTCACTATATATCTCAATTGTTTGCTGTAAAGACCGTCTACAACGACGTTTTTGACAATAACAAATCGTGTATTTTTTCGTTATGATTATACAATTACAATTATGAATACAATTATGAAATAAAGTTTCCATTATTATTATTATTATTATTCGTAATTATTATTATTATTATTCGTTATTATTATTATTATTATTATTATTATTATTATTATTATTATTATCTTACACCTGTAGTGTGAATAAAACCTCCACTCAGGTTGTCTATCTATAGAAATTCCTTATTATTATTATAGAAAGTCCTTATTATTATTATTATTATTATTATTATTATTATTATTATTATTATTATTATTATTATTATTATTATTATTATAATTATGGTTTGATTGGGAAGAAGAAAGGGAAGAAGTTTGACATGAAGAAACCTAGGTGGCAAAGAAGGATTGAAAAGAGCATTGTTGAGTGGCGAAAGGATTTGTCTAGAGTAGAGGAGTTGAGAAAAGGTAATGTGCTGAGTAAGAAGATAATGGACCGGTTGATCAGAAAGTATGAGGTTGTTGCAAAAGGGACAGTAGCTGTGGTTACTTTGCTCAAAGGAAAAATTAAATCGGGAAGCTTGAAGATACAGTGGTATCTGGACAGTTGCACAAAGACTAGACAGAACAATTTGTTCAAAAATAATCAGAGTCAGCTGTACAAGGAATTGGATGGAAAGGCAACCTTGGGGTCAACTGAAGCACCTGATGCTAGGGAGGCAACAGAATTCTGGAGTGGGATTTGGTCGGTGGAGAAGAGGCATAATGATGAGGCTAGTTGGTTTAGAGAAGTGAGAGATAAGACGAGTGAGGTGACAAAGCAAGGTGAAGTTTGTATCAGTGTTAAGGATGTCCAAGGTGGAATCCGGAAGATGGCTAATTGGAAGGCTCCAGGTCCAGATGGTGTGAGGGGATTTTGGTTTAAGAGGTTCAGGTCTTTGCATGGGATGATTGCAAAGAGTTTACATGGTTGTTTGACTAGAGGGCAGGTGCCAGACTGGATGGTGAAGGGTAGGACTGTGCTGATTCAGAAGGATCGTGCCAAAGGAACAGTGGCAAGCAATTACAGACCGATAACATGTTTACCGTTGATGTGGAAGCTTCTCACTGGGATTTTGGCTGAGAAGCTGTATCAGCATTTGGACGTGAATGGGTTGTTGCAGGATGAGCAGAAGGGATGTCGGAAGATGTCGAGAGGGACAAAGGATCAGTTGTTAATTGACAAGGCTGTTTTGAGGGAAGCGCGGGTGAGGAAGAGATGTCTAGCGATGGGGTGGATTGATTACAGGAAGGCATATGACATGGTGCCACATTCCTGGCTTGTGGAGATGTTGGAGATGGTGAAGGTGGCTGATAATGTGATGGGACTGTTGTGTGGTAGTATGAAGGATTGGAGGACTGTGTTGACATCGAATGGGGAAGTGTTGGGAGAAGTGGGGATTAAGCGTGGAATATTCCAGGGGGATTCACTGTCCCCTCTGCTGTTTGTTCTTGCTATGATCCCCCTCACCATGTTGTTGAGAAGGGAGACCATCGGGTACAAGTTTGGAAAGGACCATCGGGTGATGAATCATCTGCTGTTCATGGATGACTTGAAGTTGTATAGTAGATCGGAGGAGGAGTTGGAGAGGTTGATTGAGGTGGTTCAGGTATATTCGAGGGATATTGGGATGGAGTTTGGGTTGGACAAGTGTGCAGTGTTGGTATTAAAGCAGGGAACTAAAGAACGTTGTGAAGGGATTGTTTTGCCTGATGGTCAGGTAATGAGTGAGATGGACGAGAATGGGTATAAGTACTTGGGTGTGTTAGAAGGGGCAGATATCATGCAGAAGGAAATGAAGAAGAAAGTAAGAGATGAGTACTTGAGAAGGGTGAAGCTTGTGGCAAAGTCGAAGTTGTATGGTGGTAATTTGATCAAGGCGATCAATACTTGGGCTGTCAGTGTGGTAAGGTATAGTGCTGGGATTTTGGACTGGAGTGATCGGGAGTTGAAGGAGATGGATGTAAAAACGAGAAAGAGGTTGACAATGTTTGGGGTCTTTCACAAGAAGGGGAGTGTTCCGAGGTTGTACATGAAAAGGAAGCATGGTGGTAGGGGGCTGATCAGTATTGTTGACTGTGTGAGGGCAGAAGAGCTGGGTTTGTTTGGGTATGTTAAAGAGAGTGACGAGTGGATGCTAAAGGTGGTTGGTGAGTCGTTGCAGGTTGGTGAGACAAAGAAGGAGTATAAGAAGAGGGTGCAGAAGGAGAGGAAAGAAAATTTCCTAGAGAAAAGGTTGCATGGAAAATTTATGAGGGATGTGAGCGATGTTGCTGATGAGCGGTCTTGGCAGTGGTTAAGGGCAGGATATTTGGGTAAGGGCACTGAGGGGTTTGTTTTTGCAGCACAGGAACAAGCTCTGAGGACAAGGTTTTTCCGGGCAACCATTCAGAAAGAGAATGTGGACCCAAAGTGTAGGGTTTGTGGGAAGGAGGTGGAGTCTGTTGGCCATTTGGCAAGTGGTTGTAGTGTTTTGGCCCAGAAGCAATATAAGAAGAGACATGATCGGATGGGGTTGAGGGTGTATTGGGAGCTGTGTCGGAAGTATGGAGTGAAATGTGCTGATGTTTGGTATAAGGAGGTTCCAGATGAGGTTAGGATTTCGGATGATGGAGAAGTAGAGATTTGGTGGGACAGGAGCGTCGAGACAACACAGAAGATGGAACATAATCGTCCAGATGTTACTGTGTTGAACCGAGCGGCTCGTAAGTGGACCTTTGTTGATTTCTCGGTGCCTTGGGATCGTAATGTGGTGGTGAAGGAAGAGGAGAAAATTGCTAAATATTCTCCTCTTGCAAAGGAGATACGAAAGTTGCACCGGGTGTCAACAAAGGTGGTTCCGTTGGTTGTTGGTTCTCTAGGGGTCGTGTCTAGTAATCTTGAGGGGTACCTGAAAGATCTAGGTATTCCAGACGTTCTGGGTGGTATGCAGACGTCTGCGGTCATAGGGACCACCCTCATTCTGCAGAGTGTGCTTAGTCTCTAAGCCCCAGGTCTTGGGGTCGAGGCTAAGCAGTATCTTACACCTGTAGTGTGAATAAAACCTCCACTCAGGTTGTCTATCTATAGAAATTCCTTATTATTATTATTATTATTATTATTATTATTATTATTATTATTATAATAAATTTTTCAAAACATGGCCAAATGATATTAATTATGCAGTATTTTTAAAATTAGACTTGAGATGTTTTACAATTGTTTTTATGAAGATGAATAAAGAATTATTATTATTATTATTATTATTATTATTATTATTATTATTATTATTATTATTATTATTATTATTATTATTATTATTATTATTATTATTATTATTATTATTATTATTATTATTATTATTATTATTATTATTATTATTATTATTATTATTATTATTATTGGCTTGTGGAGATGTTGGAGATGGTGAAGGTGGCTGATAATGTGATGGGACTGTTGTGTGGTAGTATGAAGGATTGGAGGACTGTGTTGACATCGAATGGGGAAGTGTTGGGAGAAGTGGGGATTAAGCGTGGAATATTCCAGGGGGATTCACTGTCCCCTCTGCTGTTTGTTCTTGCTATGATCCCCCTCACCATGTTGTTGAGAAGGGAGACCATCGGGTACAAGTTTGGAAAGGACCATCGGGTGATGAATCATCTGCTGTTCATGGATGACTTGAAGTTGTATAGTAGATCGGAGGAGGAGTTGGAGAGGTTGATTGAGGTGGTTCAGGTATATTCGAGGGATATTGGGATGGAGTTTGGGTTGGACAAGTGTGCAGTGTTGGTATTAAAGCAGGGAACTAAAGAACGTTGTGAAGGGATTGTTTTGCCTGATGGTCAGGTAATGAGTGAGATGGACGAGAATGGGTATAAGTACTTGGGTGTGTTAGAAGGGGCAGATATCATGCAGAAGGAAATGAAGAAGAAAGTAAGAGATGAGTACTTGAGAAGGGTGAAGCTTGTGGCAAAGTCGAAGTTGTATGGTGGTAATTTGATCAAGGCGATCAATGCTTGGGCTGTCAGTGTGGTAAGGTATAGTGCTGGGATTTTGGACTGGAGTGATCGGGAGTTGAAGGAGATGGATGTAAAAACGAGAAAGAGGTTGACAATGTTTGGGGTCTTTCACAAGAAGGGGAGTGTTCCGAGGTTGTACATGAAAAGGAAGCATGGTGGTAGGGGGCTGATCAGTATTGTTGACTGTGTGAGGGCAGAAGAGCTGGGTTTGTTTGGGTATGTTAAAGAGAGTGACGAGTGGATGCTTAAGGTGGTTGGTGAGTCGTTGCAAGTTGGTGAGACAAAGAAGGAGTATAAGAAGAGGGTGCAGAAGGAGAGGAAAGAAAATTTCCTAGAGAAGAGGTTGCATGGGAAATTCATGAGGGATGTGAGCGAGGTTGCTGATGAGCGGTCTTGGCAGTGGTTAAGGGCCGGGTATTTGGGTAAGGGCACTGAGGGGTTTGTTTTTGCAGCACAGGAGCAAGCTCTGAGGACAAGGTTTTTCCGGGCAACCATTCAGAAAGAGAATGTGGATCCAAAGTGTAGGGTTTGTGGGAAGGAGGTGGAGTCTGTTGGCCATTTGGCAAGTGGTTGTAGCATTTTGGCCCAGAAGCAATATAAGAAGAGACATGATCGGATGGGGTTGAGGGTGTATTGGGAGTTGTGTCGGAAGTATGGGGTGAAGTGTGCTGATGTGTGGTATAAGGAGGTTCCAGATGAAGTTAGGATTTCGGATGATGGAGAAGTAGAGATTTGGTGGGACAGGAGCGTCGAGACAACACAGAAGATGGAACATAATCGTCCAGATGTTACTGTGTTGAATCGGGCGGCTCGTAAGTGGACCTTTGTTGATTTCTCGGTGGGATCGCAATGTGATGGTGAAGGAAGAGGAGAAAATTGCCAAATATTCTCCTCTTGCAAAGGAGATACGAAAGTTGCACCGGGTATCAACAAAGGTGATTCCATTGGTTGTTGGCACTTTAGGGGTCGTGTCAAGCAATCTTGAGGGGTACTTGAAAGATCTCGGCATTCCAGACGTGCTGGGTGGCATGCAGACATCTGCAATCATTGGCACCACCCTCATTCTGCAGAGAGTGCTTAGTCTCTAAGCCCCAGGTCATGGGGTTGAGGCTAAGTGGTATCTTACACCTGTAGTGTGAAATTAAATCTCCACTCAGGTTGTCTATTTATAGAAAGTCCTTATTATTATTATTATTATTATTATTATTATTATTATTATTATTATTATTATTAATAGGCTAAGCAGTATCTTACACCCGTAGTGTGAATAAAATCTCCACTCAGGTTGTCTATTTATAGAAATTCCGTATTATTATTATTAGTCTGTTCTCGAATATCATCATGTCCCTCATCACATCAAAACTCTTATCAAAAGTTTATATACTGACTTCAAGACGAGCATCATCACTTCAGAATTCAATACTCCATTCATTGCTGTTGGTCGCGGCGTCCTTCAGGGTGATTGCCTTAGTCCTTTACTTTTTAACATGTGTTTTAACACTTTCATTCAACACATTAAATCTGATAAATATCGTCAACTTGGCTTCTCTTTCAATACCACTGGTCTATTCCTAAGCCCCCTTCATTGGTTTCAATTTGCTGATGATGCGGCAGTGATAAGTGGCCAAGAGAGTGAAAACCAATATCTACTAAACCGTTTTTCCATCTGGTGTCAATGGGCTGACATGTGTATTAGAGTTGATAAATGTAGCACTTTTGGAATCAAGAAATCCCTAACTAAATCTCAACAGTACCTTCCTAAACTATTAATCAACAAACACCTGGTCCCTTGTGTAGAAATAGGAGAGTCATTTAGATACCTTGGCCGTCACTTTGATTTTGAAATGTCCAATGAAACTCACAAATCTGAACTTATTACCACTATTAAAGACATGATGCCTGATATTGATCTTAAACCACTTCATCCTAAGAATAAGCTCCTCTTATATAACCACTATGTTCTCTCCAATATATCCTGGCATTTTATTGTCGCTGACATCTCCAAAACATGGATAACAGAAAATTTGGATCCTATAGTACTTCAATATGTGCGTAAATGGTTAGATGTCCCCATATCTGGAACACTTAGTAACACATTTTTACCTACTAATAAATTTGGTCTTAACTTATGTCCTCCCTCAGTTAAATTTGCACAGTGTCAAACAGTTCTTCGCAAAGCCCTCAAAATGTCTCAGAATCGTTCCGTTAATGACCTTTGGAAATCTACAAGCTGCTATACCAATCTTCAATATGATGCATACAAATCAACAAAGGGTGTCATCAAAGAGTATCACACTAACCATGAGCATAGACTCAGAAATTATTTTGTTTTACAAGGCTTCTTCTTTTCAAGTGTAATCAAGTACTCTTTAACAACGCTCAACAAAACTGCTCTCTTGCTCAATCAAAGTTACAAAGAATATCTTTAACTTCACAATCCGTTACATAAATAACACACTTCCCACACTTAAAAACCTTGCCAAATGGGGCTTATCATCTAGCCATGAATGTACATTCTGTTTAAACCCTGAAACTCTTGGCCATGTGGTTGCGGGCTGCAAGAATTATCTTGATGAAGGACGTTACACCTGGAGGCATGATTCTATTCTAAATTTCTTGGCAAAATCTCTCAAATCTGTCAACCACTCATCCCTTTATGCTGATTTACCTGATTCTAGAAGTCCCTCGATAATTACAGATGATGAATACCGCCCTGATCTACTGCTTGTCAAACCTGATGGTTTATTATACGTTCTTGAACTAACAGTGGGTTTTGAATCAAATCTCCAGAATAACATTGAACGGAAAAAAGTTAAATACGAGGTCCTTTTCAAAAACTTAAAACGTCAGTTCAAAAACGTGATATTTGTAAATCTTTCTGTGAGTGCTCTAGGTGTGTTTGCCAATGATTCATCAAGCTTTATAACAATGTTGGATGATCTAGGTGTCGATGATAAATTTAAAAAGTATATCGTAAGATCGATTGTAAAGATTGCTATCAGAACTACGTATTACATATTTTGCTGTAAGAACAAGACATGGACGAATCCAGAACTAATGAAATATTGTTAAGGAATTTTTTTGTTTTTTTTTTTTTTTTTTTTTTTTTTTTTTTTTTTTTTTTTTTTTTTTTTTTTTTTTTTTTTTTTTTTTTTTTTTTTTTTTTTTTTTTTTTTTTGTTTTCTTTTCAAGTTTATGTAAATGTTGAATGTATCTAGTTTATGATAATATTGTTAATCAAGTAGCCAATTGTATTTCACCTATAAGTAGAGAGATTTACAATTGCACGTACATGTAACAAAACATAAAATAAAGTTTTCATTATTATTCGTATTATTATTTGTATTATTATTATGGCTAAGCAGTATCTTACACCCGTAGTGTGAATAAAATCTCCACTCAGGTTGTCTATTTATAGAAATTCCGTATTATTATTATTATTAGGGACCACCCTCATTCTGCAGAGTGTGCTTAGTCTCTAAGCCCCAGGTCTTGGGGTCGAGGCTAAGCAGTATCTTACACCCGTAGTGTGAATAAAATCTCCACTCAGGTTGTCTATTTATAATTTTAGAGCAGATTCCGTGTAAGTGCAAAACGGGTCAAGGTCAGATAGTTAGTGAAAAGACTTACCACATCAAAAGACACTAGAAACTTGTTATGACAAGCAAGAGATTGAAAATCATTAACAAAAGAGAAAGTATCAGTTGTAGTATGCTTGTTAGGTATTATATTATTGAGAAGACCACATAAAAATTTAGCTAAGTTATAATTATACACGCAGGGCACGCTATCACCCAAATTTTCATGATTCAGTGTGACATGCCGCCATCTTGAACGTTTCCATATTACGGGGGACTGGTAACGAGTTTAACGGAAGTACTCGATTGCAAATCGAAGATTCTTTTAGAGCTGCGTGTATTGCTCGTAATTCACCGATGGACAATCGGAGGGCGGGAAATCGAATAGCCAGCTTTGCACTGTGTTTTGATACCAAACATGAAGGTAGGTGAGCTAAAAATGTATATTTTTTATTGTCTTTCTTGCCAGCCATCTCATGCGACGGCCATTATTCCTTAAGAGGTGTAATTTTGACCCTTGTTTTATTTTAAACACAGAGAATTTATTTGAACTGCAATATTTATGTTCATGAAGGCCAAGGCTGCCAGCAAAACGTGATGTTTTTACTTTTTGTATTTTTGCCCTAGATTTTCTTGTCACGATCATTTTTGATCACTCATTGGAGCTTCAATAGTGAAAATATTGAAACAAGTCAAATGCAGTTCTTTAACCACAGTTTACTGTTTTTACAGCTGCACAACTTTTGCTGTCAACTCAAATATCAGCTGCATCAGTGTTTGATGATGAAGGAAGACTGTGGCTTAAAATGGTTTACAAGAGATTAGCAGGAAGATTTTCAGGGCACGCTGACCCCCAATCATTTCACATTTCGCCATTATTTAAGATATCCATACTATGCAGTCGTATTAGTGCTTGATGATGAAGGAAGATATTGCCCTTTGACTTCAATGAGATAATGCCACGCTTTAAAGTTGGAAAGTTTATGAAAAAACTGAAAGCCTTAAAAGAAAAAAAAGTTAATTCAAATTCCAAAATAGAGACCTCAACTACAGGAAATCACACAAAAGCTTAAAGATATAGAAAGAGAAGTGGAAGAAAAGAAGAGAATTCTGAGGGCAAAAAAGGCTCAACTTAACAGACTTGATTTCAAGGTGAGCTGTTAAACTTTTGCTGAATAAAATCAAATAGAAATACATACATGGCAATTTATGAGCTTATAACTTGTTTAATGAAGCAAAGAATCCAATTTATTTATCCTCTTATTCTTAAAATTATTATTATTATTATTATTATTATTATTATTATTATTATTATTATTATTATTATTATTATTATTATTATTATTATTATTATTATTATTATTATTATTATTATTATTATTATTATTATTATTATTATTATTATTATTATTATTATTATTATTATTATTATTATTATTATTATTATTATTATTATTATTATTATTATTATTATTATTATTATTATTATTATTATTATTATTATTATTATTATTATTATTATTATTATTATTATTATTATTATTGGCTTGTGGAGATGTTGGAGATGGTGAAGGTGGCTGATAATGTGATGGGACTGTTGTGTGGTAGTATGAAGGATTGGAGGACTGTGTTGACATCGAATGGGGAAGTGTTGGGAGAAGTGGGGATTAAGCGTGGAATATTCCAGGGGGATTCACTGTCCCCTCTGCTGTTTGTTCTTGCTATGATCCCCCTCACCATGTTGTTGAGAAGGGAGACCATCGGGTACAAGTTTGGAAAGGACCATCGGGTGATGAATCATCTGCTGTTCATGGATGACTTGAAGTTGTATAGTAGATCGGAGGAGGAGTTGGAGAGGTTGATTGAGGTGGTTCAGGTATATTCGAGGGATATTGGGATGGAGTTTGGGTTGGACAAGTGTGCAGTGTTGGTATTAAAGCAGGGAACTAAAGAACGTTGTGAAGGGATTGTTTTGCCTGATGGTCAGGTAATGAGTGAGATGGACGAGAATGGGTATAAGTACTTGGGTGTGTTAGAAGGGGCAGATATCATGCAGAAGGAAATGAAGAAGAAAGTAAGAGATGAGTACTTGAGAAGGGTGAAGCTTGTGGCAAAGTCGAAGTTGTATGGTGGTAATTTGATCAAGGCGATCAATGCTTGGGCTGTCAGTGTGGTAAGGTATAGTGCTGGGATTTTGGACTGGAGTGATCGGGAGTTGAAGGAGATGGATGTAAAAACGAGAAAGAGGTTGACAATGTTTGGGGTCTTTCACAAGAAGGGGAGTGTTCCGAGGTTGTACATGAAAAGGAAGCATGGTGGTAGGGGGCTGATCAGTATTGTTGACTGTGTGAGGGCAGAAGAGCTGGGTTTGTTTGGGTATGTTAAAGAGAGTGACGAGTGGATGCTTAAGGTGGTTGGTGAGTCGTTGCAAGTTGGTGAGACAAAGAAGGAGTATAAGAAGAGGGTGCAGAAGGAGAGGAAAGAAAATTTCCTAGAGAAGAGGTTGCATGGGAAATTCATGAGGGATGTGAGCGAGGTTGCTGATGAGCGGTCTTGGCAGTGGTTAAGGGCCGGGTATTTGGGTAAGGGCACTGAGGGGTTTGTTTTTGCAGCACAGGAGCAAGCTCTGAGGACAAGGTTTTTCCGGGCAACCATTCAGAAAGAGAATGTGGATCCAAAGTGTAGGGTTTGTGGGAAGGAGGTGGAGTCTGTTGGCCATTTGGCAAGTGGTTGTAGCATTTTGGCCCAGAAGCAATATAAGAAGAGACATGATCGGATGGGGTTGAGGGTGTATTGGGAGTTGTGTCGGAAGTATGGGGTGAAGTGTGCTGATGTGTGGTATAAGGAGGTTCCAGATGAAGTTAGGATTTCGGATGATGGAGAAGTAGAGATTTGGTGGGACAGGAGCGTCGAGACAACACAGAAGATGGAACATAATCGTCCAGATGTTACTGTGTTGAATCGGGCGGCTCGTAAGTGGACCTTTGTTGATTTCTCGGTGGGATCGCAATGTGATGGTGAAGGAAGAGGAGAAAATTGCCAAATATTCTCCTCTTGCAAAGGAGATACGAAAGTTGCACCGGGTATCAACAAAGGTGATTCCATTGGTTGTTGGCACTTTAGGGGTCGTGTCAAGCAATCTTGAGGGGTACTTGAAAGATCTCGGCATTCCAGACGTGCTGGGTGGCATGCAGACATCTGCAATCATTGGCACCACCCTCATTCTGCAGAGAGTGCTTAGTCTCTAAGCCCCAGGTCATGGGGTTGAGGCTAAGTGGTATTTTACACCTGTAGTGTGAAATTAAATCTCCACTCAGGTTGTCTATTTATAGAAAGTCCTTATTATTATTATTATTATTATTATTATTATTATTATTATTATTATTATTATTATTATTATTATTATTATTATTATTATTATTATTATTATTATTATTATTATTATTATTATTATTATTATTATTATTATTATTATTATTATTATTATTATTATTATTATTATTATTATTATTATTATTATTAATAGGCTAAGCAGTATCTTACACCCGTAGTGTGAATAAAATCTCCACTCAGGTTGTCTATTTATAGAAATTCCGTATTATTATTATTAGTCTGTTCTCGAATATCATCATGTCCCTCATCACATCAAAACTCTTATCAAAAGTTTATATACTGACTTCAAGACGAGCATCATCACTTCAGAATTCAATACTCCATTCATTGCTGTTGGTCGCGGCGTCCTTCAGGGTGATTGCCTTAGTCCTTTACTTTTTAACATGTGTTTTAACACTTTCATTCAACACATTAAATCTGATAAATATCGTCAACTTGGCTTCTCTTTCAATACCACTGGTCTATTCCTAAGCCCCCTTCATTGGTTTCAATTTGCTGATGATGCGGCAGTGATAAGTGGCCAAGAGAGTGAAAACCAATATCTACTAAACCGTTTTTCCATCTGGTGTCAATGGGCTGACATGTGTATTAGAGTTGATAAATGTAGCACTTTTGGAATCAAGAAATCCCTAACTAAATCTCAACAGTACCTTCCTAAACTATTAATCAACAAACACCTGGTCCCTTGTGTAGAAATAGGAGAGTCATTTAGATACCTTGGCCGTCACTTTGATTTTGAAATGTCCAATGAAACTCACAAATCTGAACTTATTACCACTATTAAAGACATGATGCCTGATATTGATCTTAAACCACTTCATCCTAAGAATAAGCTCCTCTTATATAACCACTATGTTCTCTCCAATATATCCTGGCATTTTATTGTCGCTGACATCTCCAAAACATGGATAACAGAAAATTTGGATCCTATAGTACTTCAATATGTGCGTAAATGGTTAGATGTCCCCATATCTGGAACACTTAGTAACACATTTTTACCTACTAATAAATTTGGTCTTAACTTATGTCCTCCCTCAGTTAAATTTGCACAGTGTCAAACAGTTCTTCGCAAAGCCCTCAAAATGTCTCAGAATCGTTCCGTTAATGACCTTTGGAAATCTACAAGCTGCTATACCAATCTTCAATATGACGCCTACAAATCCACCAAAGATGTTATCAAAGAATTTCACACTAACCATGAGCAAAGACTACAAAACCATCTTCTTTCACAAGGCTTTTTCTTTTCAAGTGTAATCAAGTACTCTCTGACTAAAGGTGAACAAAATCTGGTCTACTGCACAGTCAAAGTTACCCAAAAACATATTCAACTTTACAATCCGTTACATAAATAACACTCTTCCTACACTTAAAAACCTTGCCAAATGGGGCTTATCATCTAGCCATGAATGTACATTCTGTTTAAACCCTGAAACTCTTGGCCATGTGGTTGCGGGCTGCAAGAATTATCTTGATGAAGGACGTTACACCTGGAGGCATGATTCTATTCTAAATTTCTTGGCAAAATCTCTCAAATCTGTCAACCACTCATCCCTTTATGCTGATTTACCTGATTCTAGAAGTCCCTCGATAATTACAGATGATGAATACCGCCCTGATCTACTGCTTGTCAAACCTGATGGTTTATTATACGTTCTTGAACTAACAGTGGGTTTTGAATCAAATCTCCAGAATAACATTGAACGGAAAAAAGTTAAATACGAGGTCCTTTTCAAAAACTTAAAACGTCAGTTCAAAAACGTGATATTTGTAAATCTTTCTGTGAGTGCTCTAGGTGTGTTTGCCAATGATTCATCAAGCTTTATAACAATGTTGGATGATCTAGGTGTCGATGATAAATTTAAAAAGTATATCGTAAGATCGATTGTAAAGATTGCTATCAGAACTACGTATTACATATTTTGCTGTAAGAACAAGACATGGACGAATCCAGAACTAATGAAATATTGTTAAGGAATTTTTTTGTTTTTTCTTTTTTTTTTTTTTTTTTTTTTTTTTTTTTTTTTTTTTTTTTTTTTTTTTTTTTTTTTTTTTTTTTTTTTTTTTTTTTTTTTTTTTTTTTTTTTTTTTGTTTTTGTTTTTTTGTTTTCTTTCAAGTTTATGTAAATGTTGAATGTATCTAGTTTATGATAATATTGTTAATCAAGTAGCCAATTGTATTTCACCTATAAGTAGAGAGATTTACAATTGCACGTACATGTAACAAAACATAAAATAAAGTTTTCATTATTATTCGTATTATTATTTGTATTATTATTATGGCTAAGCAGTATCTTACACCCGTAGTGTGAATAAAATCTCCACTCAGGTTGTCTATTTATAGAAATTCCGTATTATTATTATTATTAGGGACCACCCTCATTCTGCAGAGTGTGCTTAGTCTCTAAGCCCCAGGTCTTGGGGTCGAGGCTAAGCAGTATCTTACACCCGTAGTGTGAATAAAATCTCCACTCAGGTTGTCTATTTATAATTTTAGAGCAGATTCCATGTAAGTGCAAAACGGGTCAAGGTCAGATAGTTAGTGAAAAGACTTACCACATCAAAAGACACTAGAAACTTGTTATGACAAGCAAGAGATTGAAAATCATTAACAAAAGAGAAAGTATCAGTTGTAGTATGCTTGTTAGGTATTATATTATTGAGAAGACCACATAAAAATTTAGCTAAGTTATAATTATACACGCAGGGCACGCTATCACCCAAATTTTCATGATTCAGTGTGACATGCCGCCATCTTGAACGTTTCCATATTACGGGGGACTGGTAACGAGTTTAACGGAAGTACTCGATTGCAAATCGAAGATTCTTTTAGAGCTGCGTGTATTGCTCGTAATTCACCGATGGACAATCGGAGGGCGGGAAATCGAATAGCCAGCTTTGCACTGTGTTTTGATACCAAACATGAAGGTAGGTGAGCTAAAAATGTATATTTTTTATTGTCTTTCTTGCCAGCCATCTCATGCGACGGCCATTATTCCTTAAGAGGTGTAATTTTGACCCTTGTTTTATTTTAAACACAGAGAATTTATTTGAACTGCAATATTTATGTTCATGAAGGCCAAGGCTGCCAGCAAAACGTGATGTTTTTACTTTTTGTATTTTTGCCCTAGATTTTCTTGTCACGATCATTTTTGATCACTCATTGGAGCTTCAATAGTGAAAATATTGAAACAAGTCAAATGCAGTTCTTTAACCACAGTTTACTGTTTTTACAGCTGCACAACTTTTGCTGTCAACTCAAATATCAGCTGCATCAGTGTTTGATGATGAAGGAAGACTGTGGCTTAAAATGGTTTACAAGAGATTAGCAGGAAGATTTTCAGGGCACGCTGACCCCCAATCATTTCACATTTCGCCATTATTTAAGATATCCATACTATGCAGTCGTATTAGTGCTTGATGATGAAGGAAGATATTGCCCTTTGACTTCAATGAGATAATGCCACGCTTTAAAGTTGGAAAGTTTATGAAAAAACTGAAAGCCTTAAAAGAAAAAAAAGTTAATTCAAATTCCAAAATAGAGACCTCAACTACAGGAAATCACACAAAAGCTTAAAGATATAGAAAGAGAAGTGGAAGAAAAGAAGAGAATTCTGAGGGCAAAAAAGGCTCAACTTAACAGACTTGATTTCAAGGTGAGCTGTTAAACTTTTGCTGAATAAAATCAAATAGAAATACATACATGGCAATTTATGAGCTTATAACTTGTTTAATGAAGCAAAGAATCCAATTTATTTATCCTCTTATTCTTAAAATAAGCAAATTTCACAGGAAAAAGCGTTTTAAAACCATGCATGCATGGTTTTGTCATGACATTGTAAAGTTGAACTATTACGTATACCAGGAATTATGTCATTTCCCATGCAAAAAAAAAATACATGATTTTAAACAGAATTTTCCTGTTAAATAGGCCTTCCCTAAATATGCTTCCCTGATCACAAAAACAATAGATTCACATTGAGACTGGGTTGGATAAAATACAGTGAGTGTGTTGATTTATCCACCCCAGCCTTGACATGGATCTATCATTTTGATATTATTTTGTTTTGTGATCTGTCATGAAAATTTGTGAAAGGTTTATTTATACAGATTACTGGACTCAAGACACTGTCAACCTTTTTCTGGAGTAAGGATGGAGTTTAAATATTTTATTTCTTGTAGGTTAAAGAAATCTAGCTTAAAGAATTATTCATTTTATTCACCTTATAGCATTTATATTTAAGCTTAATTAATTAACTTACATTAGGTTAGCACTGTGATAGAAGAAATAGAAGAGCTTAAAGACATAAACAGTCAGATAGAAAAAGAGGAACCAGATGGGAAGACAGGGAAGTTTTTGTCAGACATATCTTGCAGACTAAGGAGAAAGAGACCAACTACTTTTGAAAATGGCAAGTTTCAGCAGCTGCCAAGTGTTACATCTAAAAGGAGAAAAGAGCTGTTTGCAGCATCAATGGAAATAAATGGAGGATCACCATCTTCGACCGAACCAGCACAACTAGGATTGATTGATGCATCCATTGGCAAGTGCTCCACTGAAGTTCTTCATAAAGTTTTATCAAGCAGCAAAAAGATTACTAAAAAGGGAGGGGTTTTGTCTAAAATACTTAAGGATGATATTAAGGAATATGAAAAATCAGATGAGGATATGGTTAGGAGTGTTAGTGTATATTATAGCGGTGGTATTATAGGGAAGAAGAAGTATAGAAAGCTTTATAGGGATAGTGCTTATAAGATAGGTAGAAATAAGAAGCAGACTTCACGCATATCTATTTCTCATTTGCCGGTGCCCCGACTAGTACCATACAATAAACTAATGCCATATGTAAAGTCAATTCCAATAGGTAAGGTTAATAGTATTTATGACACTTTATGTTATGATTTACTTGAAGATCAGAAAGTCCATGGTTGCTACAGGAACTTAAAGGAAACACTACTTATTCTTGCAAATTTTTATCTTTGCAGGGACAGCAAACTGATGTGGTTCAATGGTGAACAGTACACTTTTTATTTCAACACTGGGGGTGATGCTGCTCCGTTCGGAAAGGATGATTCTGCCTGTGCATGGCTAATATCTTTTTTAAATATTGGAAGAGGAATCCTTAGCTCAAATGAAAATTTCTTACTATTTGGAGCAAATTGTTCAGAAACGTGTTCCAGTTCAACGTTACATTAGTATTTTGTTTAATGATATTTCAAGCATTGAAAAGGTGTTCACCTTATGTCATAGAGGCAAAGCTATTCAAGTTAAATTTCGTCTTGGAGAGCTTCCCAATGACATGAAGATGGTTGCACTTTTATGTGGTGAATTATCTAACAGTGCCAATTTTTTTTCCTCTTTTGCAGATGTCAGTTATGATTCAGGTTCAACAATGCTTGCTACAGGGACATTTGCAAAAGAGGGAAAAAGTACTTGGAAGCCATGGCAGTACACTCATAGAATTAAAGTTGCTAAAGGAGTGGAGAACCTGAAAAGAGATCTTCAAAAACAGAAATTAGCAGATTCTACCAAAAGGAATAGGATCACCACCTACATTTCCAACAAAAAAAGCAGGCAAGAATTTAAGCCACCTATTGGCAATATGGTAAACAGGATATACATTGAGCCACTGCATTTGAAAAATAATGCGTGCGCACTAACACACCATTCTCTTTTAACACTAGTTATTAAAATATCTAATTATCCTCCTTCAGTTAATTCTTTTGATAAAGTTCCAGCAAATTCTGCACTTGGGAAATACGTCCACACCTTAAAGACCCAATGCCACCTGTCAAGACTAGCAAAACAGGTAGTCAAATGGTTCAATGACACCAATAAGGTAGGTAAATCATTCGATTATAGGTTCACTGGCAAAGAGTCAAGAGGATTTCTTCAAAATTTCATGTTTTTAATTGGTGTCATTGAGCCATTTGCAGTTACTGAACGAAAAAATGAAAATAAACTCCATGTTCTGGCCTATGTTTGTTTGACTTTGAGAGATTGTGTTTCTCTCTTTTGCCGCTTAGAAATTTCACACCAAGAGGTAAGCCAACTTGAGGAACTTTGTTCTAGATATTATAAGTTATACTGTTTTAATTTTCGTTTCCACCGAACAGCATGGCACCTGGGCTTTATTGTTCTTGTTCACACTAGAGATATGAAGACAGCATATAATGTGGGGTTGGGATTAAACTCAATGGAGGGGCGGGAGGCGAAACATATTGCTATTGCCAGATACAGTCAAAACACTCACTACCACACTAGATGGGAGCAAATATTTCGACACGAGTTTATCTCGTTGCTATGGCTACGTGAAAGAGGTTTCACTATTTCCTCTGTCAATGCCTCTACGACTACCTATATACCAAAACGTGTAACGTGAAGACCCAGAATACTGCTATTGTGGCTACAACAAAGAAGCTAGTGTAAGTAACTGTAAATTTTGTTCTAGTCCTTTTAGGACTCAATTAATCAATAATTATATTATTGCTTAATTGTTTTGGTCACCCTATGATATAAATGTAACTATGGCAACCGACTACGACTGCTTTCCACAATATCTTTAATTGTCAGGATACAGTAAACATTTGAACAAAAATGTCCTCTGCTAAGGAAAGCTCAATTATTTTCTAATCCTTTGGTGTCTGGGAACAATGGGTCTGAATATTCAAGAAGCAATAACACACTTTTCATATCAAAGCATTTCTTGGGTGTGTGCTATCTTGCCCCACTACCACCCCCCATTGACATGACTACCACAACAACCCAACAATACATTTAATTATCTAATCTATTTATACAATGTTAATATATTTATTATCTATCCAGTATTGATCAATAGAGTGAATGCTGTTAACCTGTGAGATAGAAATTGCTGTATCAAGTCTAATAATCAAATAGAAACAAAAGAAAACAATGGAATTAATGTTTACTAAATCAAAATTAAGTCTAATATCTATTAAATCAGGGTTAAGTGCATTCACTCTATTTTCATTTGAAGGAATTATTTATAATATTGGTGCATATTAACCACTTAATGTAATACTCTTTAATGTTTACCTTTTTGTTTGCGCCGTTAGAAGGTATTTAAGGGGGTCTCTGCTCGCAGGGTATATTGAAGTATCAGCAGCATTATTTTATTAAAATGAATTTTTGGAAACTGATGTTTTCACTTTTTATGTGTGTTTCTCCATTAAGTTTTCCCACACCCCAAAACATAGCAAAAAACATAGATCTTGAAGGACAGTACTCTACGTAAAAAAATGTGTAACAATTTATTACCAGTTTGAAAATACAATATCACAGCTTTTCAAAGGTAATAACACTAAATGATTGAGTTTTACACATACTGAATCTGACTTCTAATAACTGCTGCAAATAAACTGTCTAAGCTAATGTTGTGCTTGGCCATATGCATTCCATTCTCCATAATGAAACTGAATGGTCAGTTCACCTTTCTTTTTATTAAATACAAATGCAAATTGTTTAGTGTCTTCAACAATGACTTTGACTTTATGAGTGAAGCGTTGCAAATTCTTTAACTTTCTTGAGAAAAATGTTTTTAGTTCTTTTGTATTCAATCCAGTAATTAAACTAAAAAGCTTTTTCAATGCAACAAAACTAGTAAAAGCAATGACTTCACCCTTGGAATTTTCACCAACATAGCAACGTGGCTCACCAAAACTTTCTTTTACTATCCGAGTAAGAGTATGAAAGATGGTGTATGGTATGAAACGGTGCACTTCTGCATAGTATGGATATCTTACTGAAACCCTTCCTGCTAATCTCTTGTAAACCATTTTAAGCCACAGTCTTCCTTCATCATCAAACACTGATGCAGCTGATATTTGAGTTGACAGCAAAAGTTGTGCAGCTGTAAAAACAGTAGACTGTGATTAAAGAACTGCATTTGATTTGAATTATTATACTTGTTTAGATATTTTCACTATATAAACAAGGCAAGGAGGAGCACTTAATGGTTTCAATGGACTTATGTTTTACTTTACACAAACATTTCTCTTTGTTTTATATACTTGTGGTTGTGAACTCTCAGAACATTAACACTAAAAGTGTGTAATAAAATTATAACTTGAGTATCTCTCAATATGAATAGTGCTAAAACACTGATCAACAATTGAAAACAACAGAATTGTCATAATAATTATTATTATTATCAACAATTGATTGAAAACAACAGAATTGCCATAATGTTACACGCCTTTAGTAATGCTCGCTGCCAAGACATGCAGCTAATTTACCATTCAAAATGATTGTTTATAGCGGGTTTCCCGATTAAAACAACTTTTTTGCCTGGGTTTCGTTGCTGCATAAAGTATAGCTCCATGCTTCATTTTAAAAGTCAAAGGGCAATATTAATACTGATGACTTACCGTTTGTATGCAACACATCATTTTATTCAAGGCAGGAAGCCTGATTAACTAGTGGAAGTAGGACTTCCACAGCTTGTTCTTTGAAAAATTCGTGACGCAGAAAATCAGTTTCATTACTTAAACTTTCTAGCCATAATCGTATCTTTTCTTTTTTTTTTCCGTTTCACTATCTGCTCTATCTTCAATAGCTTCACTGTCTTCACTATCATCCTTTTCATCTTCTCGGAATACCTCTGCAATCACCTCGTCTCTTGTAAGTCGATTCATCCTTCTAAAACCATCCACCATATTGACTTATACTTTCGTGCGCAAAACCGCTGTGCATAAATATTGGCGAAATGTGAAATGATTGGGGGTCAGTGTGCCCTGCGTGATAGGTTCCAATAGAAGAAACAATAGGCCGAAATGGTGGTGGGGACCCAGGGGTTTTGATCTTATGTAATTTAGGAAGACGTAAATTCTACCAGGATGAGATCCCTTGGGATAAAGACTAAAATAATTATTCTTATCCTCAAAGAAGCCTTTTTTCTTAAGCTTACGAAGAAAATACTGAAGTTGTGCCTCCCGCCTTAATGTAGGGTCAGAATCTAATTTTTTGAACTTAGTTGTATCATTAATAATTTCTAAAACACCCCGATCATAAGTTGATCGATCTAAAATTACAACACCATTACCTTTATCAGGCCTAAGAATTACAATGTTCTTATTGTTCCTAAGTTCTTTCAGAATTTTGTGTTTCTTCAAATCTTGAGGAGATGGACGATAGTTAGAAGCATAGGAGTATGGCTTTGAAGCTCAAACTATTAAATGATTTACATCATACTCTGTGACTGAACTCAACAATGTTTTGTAAATGGTCTTCTTTCTGACTCATCACCAATCTCCTATGGAGTACCGCAAGGTACCATCCTGGGACCACTTTTTCTCCTTTATATAAATGATTTTCCAAATTGCATAGATTTCAGTAGAGCAAGGCTTTATGCTGATGACACTAGTTTAAGTTTCTCGGATACTGAAATCTCTAGCCTAAATCAACAAATGAAAACTGATTTGCAAAACATTACATCTTGGCTGTATGCCAATAAATTAACATTAAATGCTCTAAAGTCAGAATTCATGTTAATTGGAACCCGACAACGCCCGTCTACCCTTGAAACCACAAATTTTTCACTGAATGTAGATGGTGTGGAATTAAAGAGAACATCGGAAATTGTCTTGGTGTCCAAATTGATGAGAATTTGACTTGGAGCATACATATTCAATACATTAAAAAGAAAGTTTCTTGTAGCCTAGCAACACTTAAGAAAATCAAGCCTTACCTCACGCAAGACTGTCTTATTATCATCTATAATTCAATAATTGAACCTTATTTCAAATATTGCTGTCTTGTTTGGGATGGTATTAACGATACACTAAAGGACAAATTACAAAAGCTTCAAAACCGTGCTGCTTGTATTATAACAGGAGCACCTTATCTTAGTGTACCTACGAAAGAAATTTTTAAAAGACTAAATTGGAAATCATTAGAAAATAAAAGGCTCGAACAAAAGGCCATTATGATGTTTAAAAATAATGAATGGGCTAGCACCATCATACTTAAGTGAAATGTTTCACAACAACCCAGCGACTGACACTTATCACCTGCGTTGTTCTTCAGCCAATCTAAAGTTACCTAAAGTGAGGACTGAAATATACAAAAGGGGTTTCACATATTCTGCAGCAAAATTGTGGAACTCCTTACCCGATTCGCTTAAGAATGAAAGCTCCCTGATTAGCTTTAAAAAGAAAGTGAAAAAACTTGATCTCTGCTCCGAATCAGTAAAATAATTACTCTTTCCTTATATTTAAAAAAAATTAGCTTAGATTATCTTCTTTCTTTTTATACATATTTATATTCTACTATCTTTTAAATGTACCTACTATATGAATAATATATGTCTATATATATAGTAACATCTATTGTAAAGTATAAACGACCTCTAGGTAGACCAAATTTCAGTAGACCTAATGTACTTAAAATTGATAGAGCATTCGTTTTAAAATAAAGTTATTCATTCATTCAATAATAAAGAATTAAAGTAATGAAACACTTTGTTATCGATGTGCTTTGAAGATTCAATTCAGATCATCAAAATCGTCCCTTTCATGCTTATTTTAGGTAGTTTATTTACCCCAAAACAGTCCCTAAAAGGTACCATCTATGTCTCTGGTAGTCCACTAAAGTCTGAGACACCCTACAAGGTATCAGATGGCAGATTTTGACCCCTAAAAGGTACGACGAGCATCCCTGTCCAATTACGATTGGTTTCCCTCCCCCCCCCACCAAGATCGTTGTTGACATCATCCTTTGTCCTAATTTTTTGCATTTTCGTTTCTTTATCTATATTTGGATTTGAGGCCAGTAATCACATGGCCTCATAGAGGTCAATTTTTTTATTTCTCTTGTAAATATGTTCGCTCTTGTTTGCTCATCGATTAGTGGGAGCACCCTGATTTGCTTGAGCGTTGTTTTGCCTGACATCACCTAAATAACTAGACCTAATACTAAATTTGCTACATTTACTAGTGACTCTGACATAATTAATGATGTTGATGTTTATAGGTTTATATCTGCCTGGAAACCATCGCGTAATTGTTTGTTTTGCTTGTTTTCAAGGAGATGCAGAAGATGCCGAAAGAGGAGAAGCTTGAGAACGAACAGCTTCTTTGGTGAATACTCAAAAATTCCTCTTCCCAAATTAGTTCTTTTGATTTACCTATGGGCTTCTGAGGAACTCCAAGTTACGATTTCAAGGCATCTCTCCCTAAGTGAAGATGTGGTCTCCAATGTTTGTAGAAAGCTTAGAGCAATATGTACCATAGACCTTCAGCGCCGCCCATGTGTTCCTTTCGGTGGACCAGTTTCTCTCTTGAAGTGCGACGAAAGCAAATTCAACCACAAAAGAAAAGTAAGGAATTTGTTTTGCCAGTCGAGCTATGACTTATCATTACTGATTATCACTAATACTAATACTAACACTAACACTATTGTTTTCTCGATAACGGGGTGTCCGTAATAGCGGGAGTTGACTGTAGTGTCCCTTCCCACAATAATGTAGGTTTTTTAATAGGTTAAAGTCGACTGTTAAGTCATCTTTTTGTAATTGTACATAATTTTTAGGGATGCACTTTCTACCTATATTTTGTACCTATTTTTCATATATATTTTAGAAGCTGATTATTAGTTGAAAAACGAAAACGTCGTCACTGATCGACCAAAAGGGAGTCAATGGGTAGAAATCACTGAGGCGACTTAAAATGCTTATCTAATTCTTCGTGCCGAGTTGCGTAAATATATGGCTTTTTGTCAAAGTCAAAAGTTGATAGACAGTTACTTTAACACTGTTCTTGAGAAATTTTGCTTACCTCCGAAAAACTCCCCGCGAGGCCATTGCAGTAGTGCCAGCCTACATAGCTGGCCTTGGAGAAAGCGAAAGGGAATCGCAAAAGGAGGGGAAGGTCCTCCTTCCCTTTCTCTCCTTCGCCTCCCCCCTCCCCCTTGAGATCCAGCAACACAGGCTACAGTGATGCTGATGCTATGTGCCGTTTCTTTTTATTTTAGAACAATCGAGGGAGGCGCCCAGCGTTAGACAATTGGGTAACCGGAATTGTGAGAGACATCAACACACTTCAGCCTCTTATCAATCGCTGGGTCCTTCCAGGCACAGAGGTCCACTCAGACGACTGGGGGGGCTACAGCATTCTTCAATTGCAACCCAATGTTGCTCGACACCAAGTCATTGTCCATCGACGGCAGTTTGTTGATCCGGGTTAAGAGACAAAGAGGTGTGTCACGTGAAGATCTGAATTCTTTCCTGGACGAACACGTGGCGCAGTTGGAGAGGGCTCCAATGCCCATCTGAAAACATTCTAGCCTTGTTTCCCACACAATTCAATAATGTTAGTAGATATGGAATGGGGGTTCTGGGCCCGGTGCGCGCCGGTGCGCGCGGTGCAGGGGGAGTCACGCCCCCGATAGAGGGGAGGTCACGCGAATTCTTTGAATTCACTTTCCATTAAATTTAGTGAAAGTCAAGTTCAGTCTTTTTGTCCTGGCTTAAGTTTACTATTTTATGTATTTTACTGAAGTGAGTACTATATTTCTTTGGGTTATCTTATTCCCTGTGACTCAGTTAACTCTCACATTTAGCATGATAATGTCCCTACTTATACAAGGATGTTCGTACTCTTGAAATCTCAAAGTTCATGTGAGTTCTTTGATTTGATTGGCTGGTGGTTGATCGTTGATCAGTATCTGTCTCGAGAATCACGTGAGTTAACCATGTTGGGTCATGTCGTGTATGCCATGTACGTGTAGAAAATTTGGACTCTTTCTTCCGAGGTTTCAACATTTTATCCCAATATTTTCCGCCGCGGTCGTCCCTTAGGTCTTTACAACTGCAGTGAGAACAACATTCAACGTAAAGGCGAATTTCTTATGTTGGTTTTCAAATGTCAACAAGGTAACATTCGAGACGGCTATTCTTTGTAGCCGACGTAGAATGGTGTACTGATGCAGGAGTAAAGCTAACGCTAAATGAATAGCCTAACAAATGTATATAACAAAGAAATGACAATTCTAAATAAAATGTATCAAATATGAACTCTAATTAACTTGTTCGTGAGTTATATAACTTCGGGTTGATATATTTTATACTAGTTCTGCCGAGTTTCAGTGTACTTCTGATAATTTTTACGTTTCTAAAGGCCTTACATTTGGGATGCCAAATTTATTTTAGAGGTGAACCAGACATGATTAGAGCAGATTATTATACCAAGGTATATCTTGTTTCGAATGCTTGCCAAATATTTACAGAAACTTTCTCCACATTCAGAAAGTTTCTGGAGATTCAGAAAATTTCTAGTGTCATTCAGAAACTTTCTGAGGATTTAGATAATTTCTGTTCAGTATAATCTCAACAATCATTTCATGCAGGGCCCAAGGCGAAACTAGTTAATTCTTTTTATTAGCGGACAATATAATTCAATGGTGAACCAGGAAAAAACACCGAGTGTTATTTTATTCTTCGTAAGTACCTCTTAATTTATTTTGCATCTCTTAATAATGTTCCTGTTCTTAAATGAGTTTGTAGTGTGACTTATAAAGCGCAATTTAGTCTCTTCAGCACGTGCAGAAAAAGAGTAAATTCTGTATAAATTTATCATTGATTATCGGCGGCAAATACATGTCAGAAATGTCCAAAACTACATGTTGTGTAGTTATAGTTTTTGTCCCTCTCGTTTTACAGCAGGCACGGTCTCAGATAGTTTTAGTACATCAGTGTCCCAATCGTACATAATTTGATATATTAGATATTGCTACTAGCGCACGAAAAATTTCATTTCTCTTATGTTCTTTACACAAAGAGTTGGTCATAACATGACAACGATCAAATAAATAGCAGCAAGATTTCCAGAAAAAAATCGCCAACAACATTCTATTTCTATTTGGCGCGTTTTAGAAAAAAAGCTACAACTATTTCAGAGTATTCGCGGGTTCTTCGTGATACCGATCGGTGGTGATTTAGATCCACTTCACAGTTAGAATGTCCATAGTAATACCATTCAATTCGAAGTTGGTATTTTATTAGAAATGCTATGGGCCTTTACGATAAAAGTTATAACTGAACTAGCTAGAGTGCATGACTTCTCTGAATACGGTATATGCACCATTTATAGGTCAGAGAGAAATCCTCATCGACCGTGCACTCTGCTTCAGAAATTTGCTATTTTGCTATTTGGCTAATATTCACAGAAACTTTCTTCAGACTCAGAATGTTTCTGAAGATCCAGAACGTCTCTGAAGATTCAGAAACTTTCTAGCATCCCGCGATTACATGACCCATAGTCACGCTTGGATGACCAACAGCTTCTCAGCTAACACTTAGAAACTTTCTGATAATTCAGAAAATATCGGGAAATTCAGATATTTTCGTACAAATGCAATACTTTCTTTATTCCAGTTTGTTTTGATGAATTCCAGTTTGTTTTGGAACCTTGTTGAAGGTTTTTAATCTCACGAAATATTGTGTAGAAGAAAATCGGGCTTTACATTACTTCAGAAATCTTCAAGCTTTGGCAGTCAGTAACAGTACAATTTATATATTCTGGAATCGAACTTGAGGTAAGTTTATTATATATAAATATATTTATTTCCAATTAGAAATTAAAAATCTGAAGCAAGTTGAAAATAAATGTATTATTAAAAGACTTAGTGGCTCATTGCCGCAATTGGGCCTCAAAACAGCATCATTCAATAAAATGCAATTCACACGTTCTTAGGGACCACCAGTCATTATCTATCTAGAGGGGGCTGGGAGAAAAATAGGGGGGGTGGGTTAAAGCAATTTTAAATTAGCAAAGAGGGGGGTCATTGTATTTTAGGTACAAGAAAGGGGGGTCTTGTTAATCAGCATGATCTTTCAAATAATTTTTATATTATTAACCAGTTGGATGAGATGTAGGATAAAGAAATTGACAGTTTATGAAAATACCATTTAAATACCATGACATATATCAATAATATCTTAATATATTTTCTGAGAAACATTAAATTTTCAACAAACATTTGTAACAATTAGAGTATTAAACAAGTCACAATCCAAATTTGCACTTTTGCACTTTGCAGTCTTAATTGTCCAGAAATTACTTTTATTCAAAAGAAATAATGTGTTTTTAGCAAGCAATCCTAATTTGATAAGAATTCAATGAAAATTTTGTCAGTGCAAAAGTGCAAATTTGGATTGCAACCTGTTTAAAACATCATATCTTATTGAAGTGAGGAAGTGTTTGCCTATTACTGCAAAGGGATCAAGTGCAAAAAAGCCTTGGTTGAATAGACGGTCTAACTTCACTATGTCACAACTCTTCAACAGTCCTAAGGCTTCAGTGTCAATCTCATCCTCACACACAGCATGTTGACTTTGTAAGGCTACACTGTATCCCTCAGGGAAGCAGAGAGTATAGGTAAACTCATTTGTAAGCTTGACAATCAGTTTATGCATTGCATTGTCTGCTCGTTTAGCTTTTCCTATTATTGGCTTTGCAAGCATTTTCTTTTCTTCACTTTGCAAGACTTGACTTTTTCTTTAAGCTCACAGAAGATAATAGAGAGCTTCAGATCGGAGAACGACTTCAACTACGACTACGAGTTTGGACCGCGTGCGACCTGGGTCAAGTAAATACGTAGTTGTAGTCGTCATCCGCTGAAGTAGTTTCAGATATAAGAGATACGTTGTAAACAAAGCGACTTGAAGTGTACAGTGTCAGTCAGTGTCTCAATTATCGCAATGTTTAGTAAAAACCCTTTGAACATGTGTTTAACTCAATTACATATGAACGATGTATTCCATGAAGAGATTTGTATGCTTTATAAAGATTTGTATGCTTTATAATGCGGTAAACAAAAGAAATCCATGTATCGATTACTCTCAGTACAAGCGTTTTGACATCACTCGCATTAGCGACGATGAATGTAAAGCTGAGTTTCGAGTTGGAAAGCCTGAATTACCCATCCTAGGAGAGGCCTTGGGAATTCCTGATAGATTTGTGTGTTCTAACGGAACTGTAGCAACTGGACTGGAGGGACTTTGTGTTCTACTCAAGCAATTTGCATACCCATGCAGGTACGTCGACATGGTACCAAGGTTTGGTAGGTCTGTCCCAGAACTTTGTGAAATCTCATCTGAAGTCACTGACTTCATCTACGACAACCATGGCTATCTGCTAAACACCTTGGCTGAGGCCTGTTTGCCTCCAAGCTTATGCTGATGCCATTCATAATAAAGGAGCAGCTTTGAATAACTGCTGGGGGTTCATTGACGGCACTGTCAGACCAATTGCACGTCCATTGAAGCATCAAAGAGTGGTCTATAATGGCCATAAGAGGGTGCACTCCCTCAAATTTCAGTCTGTAGTAGCCCCAAATGGACTAATTGCAAATCTATATGGGCCAGTAGGTAAGAGAAATGTGGATTGTTTGAGTATATTTCAGAACAAAATATTGAAACCAGGCATTCCATGCTCAAATTGCAATACCATTTTTCAGCAGTTTTAGAGATTTAAATACAGGTGTTTTAAAAACAAGGAAATATTTTAGTAACTTAATTAATATTTAAAAAATCCAAAACAGCAGTACAATTCGTCAATAATACTATATTATATTATAATGTGTTACACAAAAGTATTTAAAATGAAATTTCATCAAGTTTTCTTAATTCTATAACAATTTTTAGGATATCTCTAGAGTACAAATATAATAGAAGCCAACCTCAAGAAGGTAAAGAACAGTTTCCAAATGAAGAATTTTGCAAAGTATATCTGTTACGTGACGGAAATGTATGATGTGTCTGTTGTATTTGAATAGAATTTGCTAGTGCTGAAACATTTTGTTCTCAAAAGACAAGAAAATAGTTTCCACACAATAATACATGGTAACAATAAACACTTTGAGATGTGCATATATAGAATGTACAGAATATATCCATAGGGGTAAAAATCCCTTTCTTTTTCTAGAGGGCAAGAGACATGATGCTGGTTTGTTGAGGATGTCTGGCCTTTTAGATGAACTAGAGCACTATTCCATCTCACCAACTGGACACCCTCTTTGTCTATATGGAGATCCTGCATACCCAATGAGGATACATTTACAGACACCATAACAACATCCACAGCTTACGGCTGCTGAACAAGAGTACAATGCTTCAATGAGTGTGTCAGGGTAGCAGTTAAATGGGTGTTTGGGGATATTTTGACATACTTTGCATTTATGGATTTTAAAAAGAATTTGAAAATAGGCTTAAGTCCTGTTGGTAAAAATGTACACAATATGTGCTTTGCTTAGAAATGCCCTCACTTGTATGTATGGAAATAACACAAGTACTTTTTTTTATGTAAGACCCCCAACTGTTCAAGAATATTTCCAGAGTTAGATGTTTCTTACAACTATTTTATTGATTGTTTATATTGGAGCTGATAATAATCAAGATTTATGATTTGTAGTAATCAGGTATGTTACATAGATATAACTGCCTTGGACACTTAAATTATAATTTTTATTGAAAGGTGTGAATCTAAAAACCATGGGCACCTATAAATATTTAGGGAATGTCTCTTGACCAATCAGAAACTTGATTGTTATTTTTGTGATGAGAGAACCATTTTGAGTGGTCAAAAAAAACATATGAATCAAAACTTTTGATGATAGCTTGCAAACCCAAAGTCTTACACTCACTTGGGCTACCAGCAAAGAGGCTCCTTTGCAGTTAGCCAAAGTAAATGCAACATTTTGCATTTAGTAATAATAATAACACTGAGAATCTGCTTGATATTCAGAGTTTTTAATTTAGCTCTTCATGCTAAACAAACTGTTGTACAGTGTAAAATTTCATAAATAAATTATTAGAACCCTAATACTCCAAATGTAAAAAGTAATATTCTGTATAGACTGTTGTAAATAAATATATATTTTTTCTTTGGAATAAAATATGTATATAATATTGTAAAATACATAATTAACTGGTCTTATGCCAACCTTAAATCATACATAAAAACTCATTTCAAAAATTGTTGTCACTAGTCAAGTAACAAGCATCAAACCAAGACCGGAATGAATGCTGGTTTTATGGTGGTAATGTTTAAAAATGAAATTCTGCTGCTGTTGTTGCTGGAATAGCTGTTGCTGTTGCTGTAAAAACTGTTGTTTTTGTTGTTGAAGAAGCTGTTGTTGGTGTACTTCGGCAGCTCTCACCTCCATTTCTTTTCTCCTTATCTCCATCATGCTTTCCTCCTCTTTTTTCTTTAACTCTATACTCTCTTTCATGACATCCATGTATGAACTGCTTGATCTTTCTTTTCTTTTTCCAGCTGGTGAGCCCTCCTCTTTTTCCTCATCAGAATCTACATTTGAACTGTTCTTTCTCTTTTTGGTTTGAGACAAAGATTCTGTTGCTCTTTGCCTCGCTTCTTCAGCTGTTGCTTTTTCTTTTTCTTTTTCTTTCTTCTTATCCTCTTCTTCTCTTCTTATTTAAATTTCTTCTATCCTCTGTTTTATCTCAGAGACACTGGTCTTTTTCGTCATATTCAGCACTGATACCACTGGCACGTTTTTCGAGTGTTTCTTTGTTATCAAAATATCTCATTAGTCTTTGGAATGTATCCCGGGCGGATCTTTGGTTAGCTTTTAAACCAGCATTAACTAGCCTTTCTGCTATTTGATTCCAAACAGCGCCTTTCTCTTTAGAACCAGCTTTGTGTTTGTAAGGCTCTAAAGCCAGAACGTCTCGAAGAAGCTTTTCCTGCGATTCTTTCCACACAAATAGTTTTTTGTCCTTATTCGTTGCATTGGACATTGTAAACGGCTGTAATGTTTGGAAAAAAATATTATGATCATGGAATTATCGTATTAACCATGTTTTAATACTCTAGCTCTGACTCTTTGAAAACACTGTGCCACTTGGCTCTTGCACTCCAAATGTGCAAACATGACAAAATTGTGTTTTCAGTTATCTTTTCTTCATGTATTTAGTGAAAACAACACTTCTAAAAGTCGCGTGTCAAAATAACGCGAGAAGGATTGTGACTTACTTTTTACAAACTTGAAGTCACAACAATGACATTCCTGAAAAAACTCATTCCCAAAATGAAGACTGCAACGAGTTTTCCCGAAGTGGTGTGACCTGTCACAATTGTACCTATGCGCACTACATTGACATGACCAAACTCATAGTCGTAGTCGAAGTCATTCTCCGATCTGAAGCTCTCTAATGACTTATAGGTTGCTCCAACACTGAAGCTTAGACTTGGCATTTGTTATTGTATCATTATTAGGTAATTCTTAGGTGCCCCCTTTTTTGAGGGGGGGGGGTCATCTTTTAAAATTATAATACAGAAGGGGGGCTATCTGCAATTTTCTTCAAATATTTAAGGAAAATATCAAAAATTACAGGAAAATATGAAAAGATCAAAGGTACCAATACAACAATCCCCCAAGAAAGAACTTTTTAGAACTCCTCAGAAAAAGTCATCAATAGTGGGGGGTGGGGGGGGGGGGTCGATATAAAATGGAATGGCCCTTACTGTATAACTTATTTTCTTAACTAATACTTTCTAATAGATCATATTTTTGTGATCACTTTTTTGTCATTATCTTATCTTATCACATTTAATAAATAATTGATATAACAGTTGTATCAAATTGTTTCATTTATATTCTTTATTTACCTCTATACATCATTTATTTAGTATCTAGATTTTGAAACATTTTACTGATGCTTGTGTTGTACATTTATATTTCATGATATATTTGAGCCATCTACCTTGGCTAGCCCGTACAGGTTATTGTAGATGGCTTGCATCTAAAAACTCATCTAATGTCTTTTATATATATGTAAATAATTTCTTTTAAAATTGTGATGCTAAATAAGAATATGTGTGTAATGTATGTATGGTGATTTTAGAATTTTACTCAATGTTGGTTTTGGGAATTTATTGGAATCTTGTTATATTCCTATGAATTTGGTTGGCAAAGGTTGGCAAAGCTGAGAATTCTCAGGAATCTTTGGCCCCAATTTACTGTAAAAATTAACATCTTTATTCCCAAGAATTCCTAGGAATTCCCAATGTTATTTTACAAGGGAAACATCCTGACCCCTGACCCCTGAAGATCCATGTTCCTCAATAGGTTGTGTACATGGGTGTTGCATAGGGGGGGGGGGGGTACAGATATTAAACAGGATAGCCCATTGACCAGTTCAAATTTGACATTATTTTCATTCAACTGTTGATAAAATGTTATTAAACCATTACAACACAAAACCTAACAAATTCATTCAACTCAATTCTTAATCGTGTGTTTAGAATATCACTTATAAGTGGATAACAACAATTAATATTTGAAATAATATTTTAGCATCTGTTACAATATCCAAACAGTTCATAACATACATGATGTTTTCTTTTAGATTACTTACAACAACAAAAGTTATCATGTAGAAATAGTTTACACAGCTGGGCAGGAAGACATCATTTACTATAATTGCAATTCATCTAGATCTCTATCAACTGGAGATGCTTTTGACTAGCTAATTAAGGAATAAAAGGATTGTCTAATTTAATGGAAAATATACCATTAATTTCAATAGTAAATGATGAGAAAGATGATAAATATTCACGAGGGAAAGAAGGATTCAGTTCAAAACATTCGTTATATTCGCTTGTATAGCGCTCAAAGTTGTTTATATTTTCCATACTCAATTTTCAGATGTTATATGCATGTGACTAAAGTAGTTTTAGATCATATAAGAGGTAAGAATTAAGTTTCGAGCATTTATTTTCAGCATTTACCTTCAGAAGCTGCCATATTGTCTCGAATTGGCGAGTGTGATCACAACATAAACCGTGTAATATCTGGCTCTTAAGAAACGTTTTTGTTCCAAAAACTGGAGAAAACTTATCCTGTGTCTCATATTTACAACTCTACAAGATAACGGACTTCAAAAAACTCTCTGGCTTAAGAATATTGTGCCAGCGATCCCGTAATGAAACCGTTGGTGGCAAGAGAATGCATACAGCAAGCATTTCAGAATGTCCGTTCACAGAAGGCATTTGAACTTCTTTCACCCAATGAAGTTTGGAAGGAACATGTTCAAACCATGGGAGTTCTGGATTGGCAGCTTTTCCTTTTTAAACTTGAAGTAAAAATATCTGACCATGGCTGGCAAACCATGACAAATTTAACACAGCTTGGTCGGACAAGGGTTTGTATCTTTATTTATTTTAACCTAAAATTCTCACTAATCGATGTTGATTATAAGTAATTTCTGGTTCAATTTTATTCCTTGTTCACTCTTTGTTTATGCCTCTGTACCGTAATGACCTTAAAATGGGGTTGATAAATAACTAAATAAACTACAGCTGATCAGTTTTGCATAGGGTCAGTGAAATATATTTGCCAATTTTGCTATTGTTTTTGTATTATATAATGACTTTTATTATTCATATTGTGAGAAATGTTTCATTTAACTGAAGCAAGCATAATTATCTGCTCACAATTAATTTGCTCTCTACATATTTAGAATTCATACACACCAATACTCTTGAACACAAATCAGATGAAGGCATATTGATCAATGGTTTTTGGTAGGATCAGACACCTCTTTGGTATTCAAGAAATCCGTCGACAAATCACTGGCTATCAAGTTAGCCTTGAACCAGTTCTTATTTGGTGTGCTAGTGAAATGAGTTTACACAGTAGTTCCTCAAAAGATAAGCTTGTGTTCAGTTTGAAGCTGGATGGGTTCGTCCATTTTATGGTAAACAATAATTTTATTATAACAATAATATTACTGATAATAATAATATTATTGATCATATATTTAGTGTCATTCTTGCAACTGTAGATAACTATAGGTTGTTTGTATGCCCAAAAAAATTGATATTTTTTGTCAAGTGTACAACATCCTGTTATGTAGCATATGTAATTGATTTTATACTATTGACTGTTTCCACAGATTCACTGGTATATGAGATGATCTTTTTTTTGGATGAGGAGCTCACACCAATTAATATGCACGATAGTCAATGCTGGATGCTAGATAAACGAGCAAAAAATTTTAGTCATTTTTTTCACATTTCAACGCTAGAAATGATTCCACTACTCATAAATGACAACGATAAACAGTAAATGGAGCAGGTATAGTTTAACTATAGCTAATTTGCCTCTGCAATCACTTAATTGTTTTAGAAAAAATAACGTATTCGGCGTGAAAATGGAACTTTTGAAAATTTAGTTTTAGTTATAGTAGGCCACAAAACCGGTCAAAATTAACGAGATCTGTTTTTGTCTTATATTACTTTCTTTGAAATTATATTCACCAATTTGAAACCATTTCTCCAGTGCATGTTAAATTCTCTGCATCCTGGAGAAAATACAAGGAATTTAATCATTTATTTGTAAAGTTTGGAAGCACAAGGTAGCGTTCGAACGAAAATCACGAAAACCTGTGCACCAATATCATGCGCGAGGCCTTATGTAAACCTGTAATGTTGTCAACGTCATCTCAAGTTCCTTAGTATGCTTACCGCATAGAGTGATTTTCCATCGCTTGTGAAAGAATCAGGCAAACTAATAGTTTAGTAGTAGACTCTAAACCTATTGTTTTCTTTGTTCTTTATCAACTACAACAAACTATTAAAGGATCTATTTCTTTCACAGACAATGGAAAACCACTCTATCGAAATGTACTTGTGAAAGACAATATATATATTCTCTTGTCATAAGCCATAACTAGACATCACTTAACTCACTGTTCAAACAAATCTCAGGTGAAAGACCCAACAGGCCAATGATTGTGTTGCTAAAGTGATAGGCTATTTATTGCTCATATAGGAATCTTTTTATAATCTCTGACAAGTATTTTGTACTTTTCAGCAGCACAATATCTATTTGCACAACTTTGGGACTGTTCCTCATTTCTGTCCTATCACAGTAATCTATATTATTATGTGATGAATGACTTTTTAAGTATACATTAACACAGTCTGAAAAAAGATTGAACAAATTTGAATATAACTTTGTTTATATACCAAAGACAAGAACTCTCAAAATTATGCGGTTCTATCATGCAATGTGTGAACGTTTGTTTAACATCATTTGCAGGTCACGAGAAGATGCATGAATAGATAAGCAACGACTTGCTTTACTAACACCCACACGTATACTATCTTCCTATCTCTACATTTAATGGAAAGGCGTCTCCTGTTTAACAATTTACATGTTGTCATAATGAAATCCATTATTTGCTCTTTCAAAATAAGCATGTCTGTACGATAACATCATATTCACATCATGGGCTTTGCGCAAGGCCATTTTCTTGCAATGGGTGCACGTGGCATAGCTCGGCTATATATTAATTTTGTGCTTCACATTCAGCCAAGACGTTGAACTATACAGATTTTTGATTCATTCATTTTTTTTTTAATTTTCAAATATGGCCAACACTCAATACGTTCATATAGCACCATTGATGTTCAAAGACACCCGGAACATGTATATGGAAAGCCCAAATCAATTGTACAACATGCCAGACTTTATTGAAACCACCAAAGAAATGTGGGAACTTCTTGAACTTCAATTTCTTCAAGGTGATGATTCCTTGAAGCCCACTCGTAACAAAGTTATCCTGCAACAGTGGAAAGATAGTAACAAGCGTCAATATGGAGTAAAAAATGTAAGTCACTGTGAATTTTTTTGTAAAAATTAATTTTGAAAAAATCCGTTTGTCTTGTTAGTATATGTAATGAAAAGTGGATGACGTCTGTTTAATGTATTAAAACACTGCTTTACACATGATCTCTTTTGATCTGCATATGCTGACTCACAGCATTTCACCACAGTTCTTTGTTGTTAATGCTAGAATTTTAATTCATTTTCAGGACTTTAGAACTCACGAGCTAGTAGCAAAACTCAGTGCTAGAAATTTGAAAAAGTATTACAAATTGGTGAAAATGCCGGAACGCTATTTAAAACCAGCAAAGTTTTGACTTACACTTTCAAAAGCATTAACAAAAGCCTTACTGAAGCTGCAATTCACGACAAGCTAAGCGAAATTCTTAGTGGAAATGTGTCTTTATAATCAACACTTTTTACCTTGTAAACCTTAATGATTGATTATTATTATATAATGATTTTATTATTATTATTATTATTATTATTATAATTATTGTTAAGAACCAAAGTTTTACTTTTCAGAGAAAACTTGTTTTTTGAGGTAGTAGAACGAAAGCTATATGATGATATAACAGACTATATAAAGGACAAAAAAGAACAGTGTGTATATGCGGTGTTACCAAATGATGTGGCAAATATTCATGCTGAACTTATAAAATGTGGAATAAGTGCTGTGAAATATCATGGACAGTTAAGTGAAGTCAAAATCTCAAGTCTTAATAAGTGGATGAATGGTCACATTCATGTGATAATTGCAAACTCCTTTGGAATGGGAATTGATTGTCCAGATGTCAGGTATGTTATCCTGACTGCATTAAAGGGAGTGGCTCAGAGGAGGATCCACTAGTATCCCACAATGCATTGTGTTTCATAATATATTATCATTTTGTGTGACGTCATCACTTCTTCAAAACTGGCCGCTGGTGAAGACCAAAATGGCGGTGTCGAGGCCAATTGCGGGTCAACAAGGACAACAATGCCATTAAATGTTTGGCACTGCTTAATATGTTGTACTCTTATGCAATATATATTATGCCTTTGCACATGAAATATCATACCTCAGTCTATTATCATAATATTCCATAATATTCGGAACCATTTCGATATGCCGTACTTCATGCGATATGCCATAGCTCTTACGATATGCTGTAGCTTATGCGATATGCCGTAGCTCATGTGATATGCCATACCTCAGGTGATATGCCGTACCTCATGCAATATGCCATACCTCATGCGATATGTCGTACCTCATGCGATTTGAAACAAAAATATATATGGGGAAGGGTTAGGTTGTGGCAGCTACTGCTCATGCTTTGCTTGGGATGCCTCGATCTTGTACTACATCAATGTGCTGTCTGAGTCACACAAGGTTGTGAGCAAAGTGAGCAAGAAAAAGGCACATATCCTTGTATAAATGGCTCAAAAAGATCTTCAAAATAGTCTCAGAATGACTACCCAATTATTAAGGGTCTACCTAGCGGAATTAGAAGCTGATTCAACTTCAACTCCCGCGACTGGGGTCACGAAGACATCATCTACAACACCAACTACAAGTGGGACTGTCCCAGCAGTTGGTGCACACTCACAAACAAGTTCTCAAGCTCAAGCATCTTCAAATTTCAGGTAAAAGTCGAAGCTTTGGTATTAACTTTTACAGGTCTGTCCTGGTTTGTTGCGGCTTAAAGTCAGCTTAATAGTATTAGCCCAGGGTAAGCTTTAGAATTTCATTTGCTTTATGTTCATGTTGTTTTATAATGTGGCTAAATGTAATTTAGGCAAAGTTAAAGTCAAGGCCATTGGTCAGCGGTCTGCTGCTGCTGCGGGGTGCCTTCAGGTCCAACAGGTCCAACTCATGTGCTTGCTGCTGCTGTGGATCGTGTGATCCCTTGTTACTGAGTGCTGCTGTTTTTGTTTTAGCCTTGGTTCGCATTAGTTTTGACTGATGATGAGCTGGTCTACTCACAACAGCTTGGCATCTGGGGAGTTTCCACTCAACAACAACAACACAACAACATCTTTATTTGTGCCCATAAAGTTAAAATAAAGGATTATAACAAAAAAAGAATTTAAAATGAATAGTTAAAGGCACTGGCCCTAACAAATAACTAAAAAGCTAAAAGTCAGTTAGGACCAGAGGACAGGTATTGATTTACATAAAACAGATGGGGGCTTTTACAATTTCCAAAGGTATTTAAATTACATATAACTAAGCTAGAATACACACAACATATCTATAAAGAAAAAACACATATACACACATACACACACACACCACAACATTATTTAGTAGTATTAACTATGGCAGAAAGGAAAAACAGAGAAGTAAAAAGCCAACTTAACATAATGAAATTCAATAGAACTCAAGAAGTTTACTTTTGATGTTGAATTTAAACTTCTTCGTGCTCATCATTTTTACGGAATCATCAATAAAATTCCAAATTGACGACCCTGTAAATCTGATATTAAATTTGCCATAATTTGTGCATATTTTGGGCAAATAAATGTGATCTCTAGTTGCTGACCTCGTATTATATTTATGAATTTGTTTAACTGAACTGAAAAAACATCAAAAATTGTAGGCAAAATATATATTTTTTAATTTATACATAAAGACTGCAGTGTAGTATTCTACAAGATCGTTCAATTTCATTATGTTAAGACTTAAATAAGGGACTAGAATGAAAAAGGTAACCAATCCCACAACCAGAATAAAGATCTGCTGTAAAGCAGTTGGACAAGTATTGTCCCAAGTAAGATAAAATTCCAACATTTCTTTTGATCTTTTTTGAGATATATTTGATATGAAATTTCCAAGACAGATTAATGAATATTCCAAGATATCTTAATGATTCTTCTTGCTTTAATTTTTTACTGTTTAGTTTTAATTCAAAATTAATTGTGACTTTCTTTTGATTTTCCATGAAGTCATGACAAATTCATCTAGTGCTTGGTCGGCGTCTTTGGCTGTTTCACAGCCGACTATTGTTGCATCTTCAACCTCTACTGTCACCCTATCTGAAGAAACTCACTGTGATTCAATCGGCAGCCACAGAGTCAGCAATGGCTGCGGTTTGAGCCTGTTCGTTCCCCATCTAGCACTTGCTTTCTCCCTCTCATCAGCTGGATCGGCATTACAATCTGCAGCGACTTTGCAACCATTTACAAGCCAGCAGTCGTCACCTGGTACTGTTCCTTCAGCAGTGTTGTTCACTCAAGGCTCTGAAGCTGTACCAACCTTTCTGACTACCTATTCACTGCCGGCTGTTGTTCCGATGCTTAACCCCACGCTCTCGCAGATGGTGACACCGATGCCAACCGCCATTGCGCCAGGTGCCCTTACCAATGGGTTGGCGAATGTGGCCCTTGGAGCGACCCTCGAACAACCATTCATCGTCGGGTCGGGGTTTTCCCCAATACCACACAAGCTGGTACAGAGCATTGTCTCAGGAAAATTCATGGATTTGAGCGAACTCATTGCGGTGAACCTGATCAAGAGTGAGCAGGAACCCAAGTTGTTGTTCAATGGAAGGTTGGTATTGACAACTTCGGGTAAGCATTCCCATCGTCATATTGAAGATATTGTCTCTTGGATTGAAGCTTTTTCGCTTTATTCCCTGGTACTTGCATGTTATTCCTGGTCCATCGGTCAAACAAGTAGAACCAAGAGACCCATCTCCAAGAAGGTTAGACGTGGAATTACCTCCATTAGATTTGGACTATGTGCTTAGCTGCAACTGCTTTACAATTCAGATATGTAATGAGTGCTTGTGCTCCTTCGAACTACAGCAACTAGAAGGCATGTCTCTCGGTGAACTACACACTAGCACATCTACTTCTTTGGCTACTGTTCAAACACCTAGCAATTCTACTTCTTCGGCTACTGTTCAAACACCTAGCAATTCTACTTCTTCGGCTACTGTTCAAGTACCTAGCATTTCTACTTCTTCAACTACTGTTCAAGTACCTAGCACTTCTACTTCTTCAATTACTGTTCAAGAAGGAACAGTTGAATATTTTAATATCAAAGGCTCCTTTTGGAAAAAAAGGTACCAATATGCATTTCAAATGTTGTATGATCAGTTAGTGGACAATATAATTCCCAGAGTTATTCCTGAACGCTCAGTGGTTTGACATTCATAATACTAACACAGATGTATGCATGCCATGACAAAATACCAAAAATGATTCAAGCCCAGAGAAGAGATGAGATCACAAACATTAAACTTGCCAGCTTCAAGAGAAGGTACATCCCAAGGATCTGAAATTTCAAGTTTGAAGGGGCACTGAACATCACAAAGAGGGGAAAGTGGGGTAAAACTGATCCCACCAATACTTAATACACAAATACTTAATACACGAATCAACTAGATGAAGTTGGCCCAGTCTGTGTTGTAACTGCAAGGAACATCATACAGAGACGACTCTCTGTTTACCCTCATATTTTGATCTCAACGCAGCACAACATCTATTCTATTCATAGCTTTCATACTAGCTTTAATCCTCGCCAACTACCTCTGACAGTGGATGCTATAGAGTTTGTACAGCTGCCAGGATTTCTTTTAATCAAACAATTGCTTGTGTCATGGTTGCCTCTCCCTATCTTTCACAATCCCATACCCCAGTTCAGCATTGTGAATATGTGTATGAACTTCACAGAAACAATTTTCACAACTTCACAGAAACCTTAAGCACGCTTCTATTATGTTGGATCACCCTTTTTTAAAGCAAATCTTACTTTTAAGGAATTTTATAAAAGGCAAGTACATCTATATCACAGTTATTTAGAGCACCAATATAGATGTTCAAAGAAGTACATCAAAATAAGCAGCTGTGGAATTACTCCAGGGAAAATACCTTATTTCGTCCGTCCCACCAAGAAACATGATGATCAGTGAGACAGCAACAAGAATGATATGTAGTAGCAAATCTTAGCAAGTTTGATACCATGCTGTGGCACTCAGTTTCACCTTCTATAGTAAACTCATGGAGATTTGTTTTCATCTATCTTTTAACTGTCCTGTGACAAATTATGTTTTTGGGACAGTTAGCGCTAAAACATTAAAAAGCCATGGGTTAGTAATTCCTCCTATGTGTTGAAACATACAACAGACATGACATGACATGACATGACATGACATGACATGACATGACATGACATGACATGACATGACATGACATGACATGACATGACATGACATGACATGACATGACATGACATGACATGACATGACATGACATGACATGACATGACATGACATGACATGACATGACATGACATGACATGACATGACATGACATTAGTAGAGCTACCAGTCATCTTTGAGTAAAAATTATGTGTTCATCATGACCAGCCTGATAATATATTAAGTATTACACCCTTATCTTACCTTTTTACATTCTCAATTTTAATGAGTTCTAGGCTTATTCTTGAAAAATGCTCTTGTGATCTTGTAGTTAACATCATTGCCTTTAGCTCTAGCAAATTAAATTAAATTCTGAGAGAGTATTTTCGAGATATTATTGATGAGAGATTTTAACTACAGAAATTTAGCGTGAACAAAACAACTTTTTGAATTTCCTACAATTAAAAAGAAAGTAGCACATCTAAGTTAATTTTTCATCTCAAATTGTTGTAAAGATATCAAATTTGGCTACTGAAAGAGACGAGAGAAATCACATTCATTGATATGGACATGCTGAATTTGCTTCTGTTGCCCAAATTTCGCTCCATTGTTACATAAACTGCAATATTTAAAGTCCCTATGACACATATCTTTTTTATTTTCAAACTCATTTCTTTTCTGGGAATATAGTCAAGATCTTTTTATCCCATTTTGGAATACTCCATATTTTCGGAGATATAAAAGTTTCAAATTTCAAAATGCAAATGTGATGACGTCAGGGGAGTCATCATCATCAGCTTCTCATGGATTTTACAAAAAGAGGTCTTCAATTCCACAACCAGATTTTTTACTCAAGCACAGGCTTTACCAACGGAAATAAATTCCAAATGAAAAAATAAGAGTATTTCAAGTCATCTTGGTTTTGCATAATAAATGATGACTCCCCTAACGTCATCAAATTTGCATTTTGAAATTTGAAACCTTTATATCTCGAAAAATACGGAGTGTTCAAAAGTAAGACAAAAAGACCTCAACTGTATTCCCAGAAAAGACCTGAGTTTGAAAAGAAAAAACAATGTGTCATAGGGACTTTAAAGATGCCTTCGATAAATATTGTTTAAAAATTAGTATGGTTTAGTTTAGGTAATAGTTGATATGATATAGCGTATTCAAATTCATTGAATCATTTTATCTATGATGAAAAAGTGTACATTAAATTTGTACCATGGCAAATTACAATCCATTTTTTTTCCAAATCACTGACACCTACTGTCTATAAAAAAATTCCCCAATTCAATCAACACCAAATATATCTATTTAAGTTTATACCAACTTTTAACGTCTATACTTGTACACATTTCAGGCATCACAGATGAACTCAAAACTATATTTGTGGGCATACTGGGGACAAACAAAGAACTCAGAGAAATATCAAATGGATCTTACCTTTTCCAAGGTGACATTGACATTGGTTTTTATTTTGTACCATTTTTTCATATTTAATTATTACAATCAATAAAAATATTTAATAAAGCATATGCATAGTAATTTGTTTTGTAATAACTTTTTTCATCCTCGTTCCCAGGCCCTTCTCAAAAAAAATCGAAGGCCCTGGTAATATGAAAACCGGATGTCCCAGATTCTAGGTCATTAAAAGTGTGCATGCTCTAGAAATTTCTTACTTCCGGTAACAAAATGGCGGCCTTCGAGGAAAGTATTAAGAGCGCTCAGAACAATTTAAAAGTAAATTTCAAGTTAAAAGAAAAGCAAATACTAGCCATACAGGCAGTCAGTATGAAAGGAAAGGACTGTTTTTGCATACTTCCTACGGGTTACGGGAAATCGATAATTTACCAAAGCTTACCGTTCGTTTTTAATTATCTTGAGGACACGAATGACTCTATCATCATTGTACTTTCGCCACTCAATGCCATAATGGAGGAACAGATAACAAAACTAGCGAAAAAAGGAATCTTGTGTGCCGTATTGAGAATGACAGATGATTTGAAAATAACAGAAGACCTACAAAACGCGAAATGTTCGATTATCTTCGCCCATCCTGAGGTACTTGTGGACAACACTACAGTAAAGAACTTGCTTAAAAGCACTCCATATCAGAAAAATGTAAGAGCAATTGTTGTAGATGAGGCACACTTGGTCGTTCAGTGGTAAGTGATGTTAGCACTGTCTTTCAAATCTCAAGTCTTTTAATTCTTTTTGTGGGTTACAAAAAATGTGCTCTTTATTAAGCTTTATTTCATTGTATTTAAATCTTAATTACAACATTCTAGCATATAACTTATTTAGTTCTTAAACCACAAGTACATAAACCTTTTTCTTTTTATCTCTTAGGAAAACCTTCAGACCAGCTTATGCCAATATCAATGTTTTGGGAACTATATTTCCTAATATACCTTTCTTGGTACTCACTGGAACAGCAAATGCTGACTACCAGAAAGAAATAATTAAATCTGTTGGACTTGATGACCCAGTGTTTGTTCGTGAAAATCCAAATCGACCCAATATATTTTTCTCTGTTCACAGAAGACCTAACAGAGAAGACAAGGTTGAATCAGTAATAAGACCAATAGCATTGAAGCTAAAAAAAGAAATGTTGGACATGCCACTTACTATTGTATTTAGTAATTTGGAGATATGTGCAGAAAGTTATTCTATTCTAAATACTTTACTTGGTAATGACCAATACTACCCTAAAGGAGCAAGCAAAACATTTGAAAATGTAAGTCTAATCACGATGAATTTCGGGTTGACTCTTTTTATTTTTTACAGAACTTTTTAACAACTCATCCTCGTGTCTCAACTAGGGTCCAGGCCCCCTCACATACTTCCCCTCTAGAAAGTATGTTGTCCCCAACATGTACTTATGGGTCCTTAAACGTCTTACATACACAATCTTTAACAACTAATGGCACTCTTGGTTGCGCACTCCAAGATGCCCTTACTCTGATACTTCTAATACATGATAACTTGTACTCATTATACATTATCTAAAGTTTTTGCAATATCTATACTAAGGCCAGTTGCCTTCTGGTTGCTGTGTTCTGCTTCCGGTCTTTCAGAAATCCCTCGCGAGATTACTGCGAATCAGAGTCTCGTGTAACTTAAATATTAACAGTTCAAAACAAAAAGGGGGTGTTTACTTGGCGAATAAACAGTGTTCCTTAATAAACAGTTCCTGGTTGATAGCACGACCACGGTTGTCCATAGATACCTGGTACAGCATACCATTGAAACACTGGGGGTCTCCACCATTGTTGAGGTACAACTGACACGCCTTGAACTCCCGCAGTAACACATGGTTGAATGGAAGGCTGTCCCATGTAATCGTACGTTAATCTGTTTGGAGGTCTTGATACACGTTGTGTTCTCCTGGGGACGTTGTCGTCATCATCTGATTCTGCCTCTTGACTTATTGGTTCATCTTCTTCTGAGGTAGAAGTCTGAAGGGCTGCTTCTGCATCATCTCCGACAACAGTTTCCATGTCAACATCATGTTCCGGGTTTACATCATGCCCACCTTCATACAGTGTTTCCAGTGCTTGAGGAGTGAAACCAATCTCTTCAACATCTGGTTCATCATTCTCTGTTTCCGTTGGTAACTTGGTAGTCTTCTTGCAAGAGACTTGTCCTTGGCGTTTCTTGTTTCGCTTGTTGGTTTTTTTTCGTTGTACTTGTACTTCCTCAGTTGGAAGATGTGAACAGGGTAGCAATAAATTTCTGTGCAAAACCCTGATACGTCCATTTCCATCCTCTGGTTTTACTTCGTATACCGGCATTTCACCTTTCTTTCCAACTACAACATGAACTTTATTTTCCCAGAAGGACCTTAACTTTCCAGTGCCACCACGCTCACTCAAGTTTCTTACAAGCACACGGTCACCTTGGTGAACAACGGCATGCTTGACTTTCTTATCATATTGTCTCTTCCTGGACTCCGCGCTTTTTCCTGCGTTGGCTGTTGCTACCTTATATGCTTCAGACATTGCCACTCTCCATTTTTTTACATACTCTGGATAAGTGGAGTAGCCTTTAGATGGTTTCAATCCAAACTTCAAGTCTATTGGAAGTCTAGGATTCCTTCCAAATAAAAGGTAAAATGGTGAAAAACCTGTGGAATCATTACGAGTACAGTTATATGCGTGTACCATTTTATTTAAATGATCTCTCCAGCGTGACTTCTGAGACTCTTGGAGTGTCCTAAGCATTGAGAGAAGTGTCCGATTAAAACGCTCCACCTGTCCGTTACCCTCGGGATGATATGGCGTAGTTCTCGAGTGACGGATCCCGCACAGCTTCTCTAGGTTATAGAACAGTTGATTTTCAAATTCTGCACCCTGGTCGTGGTGAATAGTCTCTGGAAATCCAAATCTGAGAATAAAATCGTTGAACAATTTATCTGCCGCCGTTTTACCAGACTTATCACGAGTAGCATATGCTTGTGCAAATCTTGTGTAGTGGTCCATTATTACTAGAATGTACTGGTACCCACCACTGGATTGGTCAAGGTGTAGATAGTCCATAGACACTAACTGGAAAGGTGCTGTTGTACTTATTGGCTGTAGTGGTGCTCTTGTGTTTTGTGCTGGCTTCCTCTGCTTAAGGCAACTGCATACCCGAGTGACATAATGGGTGATGTCTGCTCTCATGAAAGGCCAATAAAATCTTTCTCGAGCCAGTTCTATAACTCTATCAGGTCCTAAGTGTCCCATGTTCTCGTGCAATTCAACATAAACTGTGTGTCTCAGCTTCTTAGGTAATACTAGTTGTTGGTTCGTCCCAGCTCTACGGTATAGCAATCCGTCCTCTGCAATACACAGTCTGTCCCATTCATGTAACAGCTGCCGTACACTTGCTGACTCTTTCTGCTTCTCCTCGCTACTTGGTTTCTGACCATCGTTCTTGAACTGGATAACACGACCTATACAAGAGTCTTGTTGCTGAGCAGTCACGAGTTCTTCCACAGTCATAGTAGTTGACACTTCAGGTTTTTCTTCCAAGTGAACTGCCATTGACGCTGATGACAGCCATGCTGTTTGGTGTTGGCTTCCTTCTTGTACAGCTGAAATTACAGAATTTAACACTTTCTGGTCAATGCACTGGCTACAGTCCTGAATCAGCTTGTTGATATTCTCTGGTGTTCTCGAGAGAGCATCGGCATCTACGTTTGACTTGCCTGGTCTGTACTTTATTTCAAAATTGAAGTCAGCTAACTCTCCTATCCATCGAAGACTGGTCGCATTTAGTCTTGCAGATGTTAATACATACGTAAGCGGATTATTATCCGTATACACCGTGAACTTGGGAGAATAATACAAATAATCTCTAAATTGATCTGTAATAGCCCACTTGAGGGCCAGGAACTCTAGTTTTCCTGCGTGGTACTTCTTTTCTGCGGCGGACAGTGCTCGCGATGCGTAAGCTATGACTCTTAGCGTTCCTCCTTGTTTCTGATATAAGACGGCACCCAATCCTTCGGTACTCGCATCTGTGTGGACAACGTAGGGCTGTGAGTGATCAGGAAAGGCCATTACTGGTGGATTTGTTATATATGCAATTAGTGTTTCAAGTGCCTTCTGACTGTGGTCCCCCCAACACACAGGAGTTTTTGATGGAAGTTGTCCCTTTTTCTTTGACGCATCAGTCGGTACTGTTGTTATAAGATCATAGATGGGTTTCGCTATCTTGGCAAAATTTGGGATGTATCTTCTGTAGTAGCTTAACAATCCTGCGAGTTGTCTTACTTCTCCAACTGTTTCTGGTCTCGATTCCTTGAGCGCGATTACTGCCTTGACACCTTTTGGGTCCATCCGATAACCGTCCTTTGAGATGATCCTCCCCAGAAAAGACACTTCTGGTTTGAACAGATTGCATTTGCGAGGCTTTAACTTCACTCCATGCTCACGCAGTCTCCTTAATACTGTTCTCAAATGTTCAACATGTTCTTCAAATGTTGCGCTGAATACTATTACGTCATCTAGATATGGGATGGCAATGTTGTCTCTAAGATCTCCCAAACAATTTTCCATAAATCTCTGGAATGCACTTGGGGCTGTTTGCAGGCCAAATGGTATACGTACCCACTCATAAAGTCCCCAAGGGGTGATAAATGCAGTGAGTGGCCTACTAGCTTCAGATACGAACCCCTGGTGATACGCTTTCCCCTGGTCTAATACACTAAACCATTCACACCCACCCAAGTTATCTAAGGTCTCTTGAACTCTTGGGATTGGGTGGCGATCAGCCACAGTTTTTTTGTTCAACTCTCTATAGTCTACACATAATCGCAATGTCCCATCTTTTTTCCTTACGCACACTACAGGGGACGAGTACGGTGACTTTGATTTTGCAATGAATTTCTGGTTCAACATATCTTCTATGTACTGTTTAACTTCAGCATACAGAAACTTTGGGATAGACACATACCTCTTTTGAACTGGTTGATTATCATTAAGTATAATGTCAAGTTCAAGTTCAGGGATACAACCAATGTCCTCCTCATTGCGAGCAAATGATTCACACTCCTCTTTCAACATCTCTTGGGCTAACTGTCTCTGTTCTGGTTTAAGATTACTGAGGTCTACCTCTGGGCAATATTTATCTTCATCAGACGGTTCCGGAACAGACACAGTTGGCTCACTTTCTTTGGGCTCTGTTGGGAGGGGGTTATGAGTCCCCTCTACACCTATGTCGCTCTGTTTCACTCCAACAGCGGTAACAGACTTAACTGCTTGTAGACAGCCTAAAGTTGTACGACTGCCAAGGGGTATATCATGTTTTGAATGGTTGTGTACAGTCACTTTAACTTGGGAACTGTTACCTTGTTTGACATACACCAACCCTTCACTTACTTCTAAACCATCTGGCCACTGTCCTAACACATCCGGTTCAAAAAGTACAGGAGTACGCTCATTGATTGGTCCCGTATTTGCACGACATGACACTTTGATTGTATGTCCCGCTGGTATAACAAGGTTCCTTTTAGGGGTTCTAATTACACAGAGTTCATCAGATGTGTCTGAAGTTTGTATCAGGTTTACCAATGCACTAACACTTTCAACTTTTGTCTCAACAAATGTTCCCTTCATAACATCAAGTATTGGGCTTCCTGTGTCCTCAGGGGTTGTTTCACTACCAGATTCTTTCACAATGGACTCAATAACATTATAACCAATAATTGGACATTCAACTCCCTCTCGAGCAACAAGAAATGGAACTTCAATTTGTTGAGTTGAACATTGAGCTGTGCCTAACTTGAATTCAATTGGAACCCAACCCTCATAAGGAATAGATGTACCATTAGCAGCAGTAAGGTTCAGTTCGACATGTGTACCTAACAGTTCCTCAATGTCCCGTACACTGACACTTGGACAATCCTTCTTCAGCCAACCCCTGGGTAGAATAGATACTTGTGAACCAGTGTCCCACAGGGCGTCAGTCTCCACCCCATTAATAACACAGTGTATTTTGCATTTCTCCCCAACCAATTTGGCAACAACATCATACTGCTTGGGTGTAAGGTGTGACACAAAGATGTTTGAGTTTGTACTGTCATCCAACTGCATTCTTTCCTTTGTTTCCAGTGACTGAATGGCATCACAAACTGTCTTATGTCCAGGCCAGTGAGCCCGTTGACACTTTTTACTACAATAATTCACACTTTTACACCCGGAACATTGCATTAGTGGTTCCCCACTAGATGGTGATACTTTACATACAACACAAATAAGGGACTTGCCTGTTAATGTGGCTTCTTGTGATGAGGTTACTCCTTGTCCCGCAGTTGTAACCTCGAACGGTTTCCCGAAGCTTGAATCCTTCCACTTTCCCTGTTGCGACAACCTTTAGACCAGTGCTCAGAACTACCACAATGAAAACAGTGATCACAACTGTCGACAGTATCCTCATCTGTGCATTTCTTGCATGCTCTCTTGGGTCTTTTACTTCCACTACCACTAGGCGTATTGCTACTTATTGACTGCCTTTCAACTTTCTCTCTCAAGGTGGCCACTTCGGATCTAACTGCTTGCAATGTAGCCATAATTTTATCTTCTCTTGCCTTTTCTGCTCCTGAATGATGTTCTTGTTTTGCAGTAGGGATAGGTGTTGATACCACTGCTGTAGTTGCTGTTTTGGTTTTGCTGGTCTTCAATTTCTTTAGCCTTTCATTCTCTGCTGACACTGCCTTGTTTAGCTGTTGAATTAGCAATTCATCTTCCACCTCAGGATCTTCCAAAAAGGGACGAATCTTGGTTCTGATACTCTCATCTTGCAATCCCGTTTCTACTGATCTTAAAAACAAACTCTGGACATGTTGTGTATCATATTTCAAAGTGCTGTTATCTCCTCCTTCGTAGCAAGCAAATAATATTTGTTGTCTTAGGTCTAAAGCTCTCATTAAAAAGGCTTGTGGAGTTTCTTTTGCATCTTGTGAGACTGAGGCAAGACTCTGATACAGTTCGGTCGTATTCTTAACACCGTAGTGACTTTTTAGTACTTTCTTGAGACGATCAAGTGACAAATCTTTGTATGTTTCCAGGTATCGGCGAAGAACCATTCCTGGTGTTATGGCGCGAATTATTCCATCGACAATTTCATTCTCTTTATAACCCTGTGACAGTCCTGCTTGAATTTGTCTCACTAGAGAAGTAAAACTGAGTTTGTCTTTCTGTTCAGGTTCACCTATCTGTCCATTAATCTTGAACTGTCGTCGAAAAGCACTCGTTGTCAACAATTTATCGACTGGACTCTCGCTTGAGACTGACTTCGTTTCGGTATTTGATGGCTTTACACTTTCGCTCTTTAACACTTTTCCGCTTTTATCGTCGCTTTTGATCTTTAACTTTATTTCTTGGAGGTAAGGGATGACTTCTGCTTCCTCGAGCTGACTTAATCTGGTCTGTAAACTCTCACAAACATTCCGAGCGATCGCCATTTTCCCTTTGTCTTCGTGCTCCACTTTGAAGTGTTCTGCGATGATTTTCAACTCTTCGGCGTTCGAACCGTAAATTATTGACTGAATTTCCATTTGGAGGTCTTCTGCCGCCATCGTCCCTTCGTGGTCGCCAATTTTGTAAGTCTAATCACGATGAATTTCGGGTTGACTCTTTTTATTTTTTACAGAACTTTTTAACAACTCATCCTCGTGTCTCAACTAGGGTCCAGGCCCCCTCACAAAAACAGACTTTTTGCCCAATACCATGCCCAGTACCCAGAAAAGTATAAAAAATATTTAATATCAAGTTTGATTGATGGTACATGTGTGTCAAGAGTTTTATTGGTGACTGTAGCATTTGGCATAGGAGTAGATTGCCCAAATGTAGATCATGTTATACATATTGGAGTTCCTTGTTCTGTTGAAGATTTTTATCAAGAAATAAGCAGAGCTGGAAGAGAGGGTCAGCAGGCAGTTTCTGAAATGCATTTTAATTCTTATGACATTAGTAAGAATAAACAGTCCTTACATGAAACTATGAGATTATATGTGCAAACAACATCCTGTAGAAGGCAAGTCCTCCTCAAATACTTTGGCTACTCTTTGCCTGAAGACCATTCCTTACATAATTGCTGTGATAATTGCCAACTGTTATGCAAATGCTCTATCTGCAGTGAAAAGAAAGAAGATGAAGAACTTGTGGCTGCATGTGCCACCTTGGAGGTAAATGAACAACATAATAGAAGCAGTATCCTGACATCACAACCGCCAAAACTACCACCTGAGAAAAGTCAAGACCTTAGGGATAAACTAAAGCAATATAGGTTGTCATCTTCCAACACAACAAGCTATGTTGGAATAACATTTACAACCGGTTTGAGTGAGCAAGTCATTGATTTGATTTTGGAAAGGTTTCATGTGATTCACAACTTGAATGACTTGGAAAATGAAATTCCTCTATTTAGCAAAACTCAAGCTCAAGATATATGGAAAATCTTGGAGGACTTTCTATAGGTCTACATTGATGTAGCTTTGAATCTTGCAATAGTCTCACCAATGGTAACAGCAATTATAAATGAATTAATTATTTATTTAATAGTACATAATGTTATTCATTTTCTGAAAAACAGTAGTGGCAAAAAATTCCAGTGGTGTTACTAAAACTCTATTGAAACCTTTAAAAAAACAATTTCTAGTTTTTGTTCATTTACCTTTTTGTTAAATCTACATTAAATTATTCATCATCATCATCATTTTCATCATCACTGTCATCAGTATCTTCCCATTCTTAATCACTGTCTTCATCATCTTCACTTGCTTCATCATCAAGAAACAGTTCTGGATCCTCTGCTAGTTTCTTTCTATGCTTTTTCATCCACTTCTCTAGTAAACAGATGTCAATGAGGTCCAGGGGACTGTTTGGTAGAGTGGGAAAGTGAGTGTGTTTTCTTCCTGGGGTGGTTTTAAAAACTTTCTTTCCAAGGAGGATTGTTATTATCTCTTTTTGATCTTGATCACTATTTCTGTAGGTGTGTGAAGACGAATCAGGTGCAATACTTGAGGTACAATCAAAGTTTTCAAGGACTTTTTTAAGCCCACATGCTGCAGATGTTGCTCTTTTTACAGCCTGCTCTGTTTTTTGTGCCCCCATTCCTCTCAAAAGTTTTTTGTTAAACTTAACAAGATGTTCTTGTTTTAAGTCATTTGCACAATTGTTGCCAGCACCACCCTTCCAATTCACAAATCGGCCATGTATCACTCTACGAGAAAGTTTTGGGGTGTACTGACATCTTACTTTGCTAACTAGTCGAAACATTTCAAATGCATACTTCTTCCCATGTACACATGCACGAAATAGCAGTAGTAAAAGTTTAGCATTTCTTATGTATCTCTCTCCGTCGCCTTCTTTTTCTGTATCATTAAGCTGCATTAAAACAATGCCTAATTTAATTACCCAAAGTCCATAATTTGTCACTCTGTCATCAGAAATACTTTCTGTTAGGCTCTCTTCAGGCTTTTTTTCTTCTTTGTCAACATTTGATTGTTCAGAGTTAACATGCTGTGATGCATCCAGTTGTTGGTTTGATCCTTGCATTCTCTGTTGTTGTTGTTGTTGCTTCTGCTGTTCTTTCTGCAGATGCTGCTGTCTGATTGCTTGTTCCACATTTCCTTCCATTAAACAGTATCTGTCTACAAAGGCACCAATTGTTTCTTCAAAGTAAGCAATTTTAACATTCTTGCTACTTTTCAGGTCTGGAGGCTTTGGACAGTTCTTGGGTTCCTCCTCTGTGTTCTTTACACCAGCCCATTCTAGAAATGCAGCAACAAGGTAGCCTGTTGCAACTTGTAAGAACAGGTTTTCTGCTGGAGCGTAGCAGTCTTTAACTTTCTTTTTGACATTCCTTCTTCCAAGAACATTTCTGAAAAAGAATGTGCCAACATCTCTACCAGATTGTGTGTTGTATAGATTTTCCCAGCATAACTAAGAAAGAAACAATATGGTTAAGAATGCAACAATAATAAAAGATTAATTATTAAATGAATTTATATATGTGTCTTAGGTTTTTAAAACCCTTTGTCACAAGTCACAAACGTACAAACAAGTCCATTTTGTGGAGACTAGTTTCAGATTTATTCCCTTTTCAATCCACAGTTTACAATGTTTTGAAACGATCACGCATGTCAACATAAGCGCGCGCACTAACTGTCTTAGTCTATCTTAGCGCGCGGAATGTTTACAAAGTTCCATTCGCTCTTGTTATTGATCTTTGGTTCTCCTCTATTTATTTGAACAGCTTCGCTGACTTGTCTAAGTAATGCATCGTGATGAAATGACTTTACCACACTACAAGTATACTTCGGTATATTCGATCGGTGTTTTTCTTTGGCATGCCTCCATAATACAGAATTTCCATTCTTGTTCTCTAGATCTTTAAGGTGTTCTTTTCCTCTGCTGTAAGTGTTTCTTGCCGTTTCTCCTATGTACTTCTGATCACATTCATTGCATACTATATTGTATATAACGTTTGTGGCCTTGCAAGAACCTTTGCCCCCTGATGTGCATACAATGCAATCGTCCTTACTACAATTAGTAATTCTGAACGGATCTGATCTCTGCAGTACACTCTTTACACTTACGCCAGCTTCTTCAACAATTTTTATTTTCATACCTGAATCCTTTACATCGTTATCTAGCTTCTTCTTCAGCACTGAGTTAGGTGTGGCAGGTATAAAAATGACACTCCTGTATCCACCTCTTCTGTACCATTGTTTCCCTCTCATTCGCTTTACTTGTTCTCTTTCATCGCTCTTGTATTCCTTCGGTCTGTACATAGGCTCTTGTCCATCTCGGTCTTTCTGCAATATGTCTTTGTAAGCTTTCAAGGCTGAATCAATGACTTGGTATCTGAAGGTCTTATTATATCCAGAAAACTGCATTTTCATCGCCATGAAGTTGACATGTTGAATGGTGTGTACCCATGGTAACTCCGGACTGCAATTCTTTAAAACACGTAACACTTCTTGAGTCAGTACAGTCCTCTTCATCGACCATGATAACGCTGATCTCGCACTCACTACAGCTTTAGATGACACTTCCTTCTCATAGAATTCATGTAAAACACAATTATACTTCACTTTCTCTTCATTGACTTCAGTCTCTCTCTCTTCTATCCAAACCTTTAAGTCCAGTATAGGAAGTTTACCGTCCTGGTGCTTAGAGGGAAAATCTACTGTTATTTCGATCGACTTGTGTATGGAGTTTCCAATCACTTTCACTAGTTCCATGGCTCTTTTATCCGGTTCTGTGGTCTTGTCTCTCTCTTTATCTTCATCTAGTACATACAGTTGTCCTTCGATGTATCGTGCTCCAAGTTCTGGTACTTCCATTACTATATTAATGTCATCAACGTAGCGTTGATACATGTGGATCTTTAAGTCTAGACTTCTAGTAATGGATGTAAACCTTCTGTCCCACCATACCATGCATAACTGAGCCAATATGCCCGTCAATTCCAAACCGATAGCACCACCTTTCTCCTGTTTCTTTACTTCTCCGTTGAACGTGTACACGTGGTTCTTCATGATGAAAAGAAGAGCTATCTTGATCGCTTCAGTTATCATTGTGCGTTTGTTGTTCTCGTTTGCTATCTGAGCTGGTTTAAGCCACGCTGCAAAACGTTTGCTCTTACTTTCCTCCATTCCGCAGCCTGTGATAAGTGGGCACCTCCCTCTCTTTGATCTTCTTGGAGCACGATACATCGAAGGACAACTGTATGTACTAGATGAAGATAAAGAGAGAGACAAGACCACAGAACCGGATAAAAGAGCCATGGAACTAGTGAAAGTGATTGGAAACTCCATACACAAGTCGATCGAAATAACAGTAGATTTTCCCTCTAAGCACCAGGATGGTAAACTTCCTATACTGGACTTAAAGGTTTGGATAGAAGAGAGAGAGACTGAAGTCAATGAAGAGAAAGTGAAGTATAATTGTGTTTTACATGAATTCTATGCGAAGGAAGTGTCATCTAAAGCTGTAGTGAGTGCGAGATCAGCGTTATCATGGTCGATGAAGAGGACTGTACTGACTCAAGAAGTGTTACGTGTTTTAAAGAATTGCAGTCCGGAGTTACCATGGGTACACACCATTCAACATGTCAACTTCATGGCGATGAAAATGCAGTTTTCTGGATATAATAAGACCTTCAGATACCAAGTCATTGATTCAGCCTTGAAAGCTTACAAAGACATATTGCAGAAAGACCGAGATGGACAAGAGCCTATGTACAGACCGAAGGAATACAAGAGCGATGAAAGAGAACAAGTAAAGCGAATGAGAGGGAAACAATGGTACAGAAGAGGTGGATACAGGAGTGTCATTTTTATACCTGCCACACCTAACTCAGTGCTGAAGAAGAAGCTAGATAACGATGTAAAGGATTCAGGTATGAAAATAAAAATTGTTGAAGAAGCTGGCGTAAGTGTAAAGAGTGTACTGCAGAGATCAGATCCGTTCAGAATTACTAATTGTAGTAAGGACGATTGCATTGTATGCACATCAGGGGGCAAAGGTCCTTGCAAGGCCACAAACGTTATATACAATATAGTATGCAATGAATGTGATCAGAAGTACATAGGAGAAACGGCAAGAAACACTTACAGCAGAGGAAAAGAACACCTTAAAGATCTAGAGAACAAGAATGGAAATTCTGTATTATGGAGGCATGCCAAAGAAAAACACCGATCGAATATACCGAAGTATACTTGTAATGTGGTAAAGTCATTTCATCACGATGCATTACTTAGACAAGTCAGCGAAGCTGTTCAAATAAATAGAGGAGAACCAAAGATCAATAACAAGAGCGAATGGAACTTTGTAAACATTCCGCGCGCTAAGATAGACTAAGACAGTTAGTGCGCGCGCTTATGTTGACATGCGTGATCGTTTCAAAACATTGTAAACTGTGGATTGAAAAGGGAATAAATCTGAAACTAGTCTCCACAAAATGGACTTGTTTGTACGTTTGTGACTTGTAACAAAGGGTTTTAAAAACCTAAGACACATATATAAATTCATCGTAAAGTCATTTTGTCTCAATGGAAGCAATTTACAGTAAATTATTAAATGAATGTATAATATCTATAAAATTGTTGGATACATTGATATATAATATTATTGTGCTTGTTGTGATACACAAATGGGACATTTGAAGTGTGAAACATATTTTTTGCTTGTTTATTTTCTTTGTTCTCTTTGGTTTTCTAATTATATTTATAGTAACATTGTTTGGTTTGGTTTTTATTTATATTTTGGAGACTATCTTATAGGTGGCCACCATCTGTCTAGTTCTCTTTGACATATGTTGAAAGCTGAATAAATAAATAGATAAATAAATAAACAAATAAATAAACTCTACTTTCACAAAAATGAACTGATTGAACAGCTCTTTGTGGAAAGAGCTAATATTCAAACTTTCCCCCAAAACAACAGCAACAACAAACAACAATAGCAACAACAAACAAACAAACAATTAAGGAAAACAAAATAAACAAACAGGTTTCAAATTAAGCAAAGTTGAATAACAAATTCTACTATATTCCTATATTCCCAAAGACCTTTTGGATATGTGAAAGTAGAGAATAGAATAAATTAATGCATTTCAGTTGAAAATGAGGTGAAATCACTTACACTGAGAAATGATTGCTTTGCATGCCAGTACTCTGTAACCTCAATGATATTGGAGAACCGTTCAGCTTTAGTGTCACAGCCACTTCTTAGCTTTTTTGCCCCTGAAGCTCTCTCTCTTCCTAGGAGATCTCCTCCTAATGGAATAGTAGGTAATTCACTTCTATCTGCATTTTCCAATCCATATAATTTTACTAACAGTTCTTGGACCAGTTCAAGATATTTCACTACGTCAGCATGCTTCACTTGGCTGTAAGGTACAACTGGAAGGCCAATTACAACTGATTTTTGTCTCATTTGCTCTGAATATTGATGCTGGATGTGATTAGGAATTACATCAGAAATAGTTTGAAGCCAGGGAATAAAGGGTAGAAGTGCTCTAGCCACAAGAATCATAATTTCGGACCTCATTTGTTTTTGTTCATCTTGATTTAAGAAGTAGTTCACCAACTCAAAGTCCAGCAAGTCTCCAATTGGTCTTGAATCATCTAAGTCACTGGTATCAAATCTATCAAATGTTACATACTGGCAAATCCAGTGATTGTCCTTGGTTTTAGTGCCTTTCTGCATCAAAGTGGTTGAAACCCTGTTTGTACAACATATATATATATATATATATATATGTCAATGAGATCATTAAATTTAATTATTTGTATTTTTAACAGGGTTCCCAGGGGTCAGGGAAAAGTCAGGGAAAAACACAGTCAGGGAAAATTAAGTCAGGGAAAAGTCAGGGAATTCTATATTTGGTCAGGGAAATTGACATTTTCACTTGAAGTCAGGGAAAAGTCAGGGAATTTTGTTTAAGTAACTTTAAAAATATTTCTCGTAGATGCTATTTTAAACATAAAAAAACTTTCAAAGAGAGAATAAATTATTTACAGGAATTTAACACTTCAGAGTGGCTGGGAACCCTGTTTAAGCTAATTAATTCGTGCATTAATTCGTGTATTGTATTGTATTGTATTGTATTGTATTGTATTGTATTGTATTGTATTGTATTGTATTGTATTGTATTGTATTGTATTAAAAAATCACATTTTTTTATTGTCAGACAGAGAACATTTAAGAACCTGTACAGCCTTAACTGTGACCATTCCTTGGAAATTAAAAATATCTACAGTGTGTGAAGTGGACACAATAATGTTTGCTTTATTTGAACAGGTGTCAGAGTTTATCATAATTGAGCTTATAATACCTACTTGAAATCAAAATTATCCCAGGTTATTCTTGGTTCTAATCCATTTGCAATATGTCCTTTTATAACTGTCACCAGGTTATTTCCCAAATCATTCAAGATTGCCAACCATGACTGATGTGACTGTGATATTTTCAAGACATTTAGTCTCTTTAGTGTCTAGAAAATTGAAAACAATCAAATTGATTGCTAATAATATTATATTGCTATGAAGCAAATTAAAATGTAAAAAATATGCTTTTTAATGCTTATAAAACTTTTACCATAAACAGACTATACCATGCAGTTTTATCATTTCAGAATCTTATGAAGTTCTTATTTTAATACTTATTAATACTTAAGATGATGAGATGATAAAATTGTTTGTAATTCAGTGAAACTCAATTTCATATTTACCTTTTTTGTGCAGCCACCAATCCCCAGAATGATAGCTATCAGCTTTTGCACAAGACTTAACTGATTATTTCTAAGATTCATCAGTATTCCCCAAGCAGTACAAAGTGGTACACTCATAGAAGCTCCTGCTTCAAAACTTTTAGGAGCTGTTGGAACTCCAACTGCAACCAGAACATCATACACCTCAGGTGCCCTCTCCCTCAATTCAGCTAAAATGGTCTCCCATCTAAATTTCACTAAGTTGTTGAACGATGCTGCACCAGCTCTCAATACAGATGGTTTCCCCCTTTTTATCACACAAAGTTCTTGGCACTGTTGATCAATTCTTTCAATGTACTTTTTCCTTATTGCTATATCTAGCTGTGGTATTGATTGAATAACATCTGCAATTGTTGAGGGCATAAGAGTGCAATAACAAATTTGCACAAGTTTCTTAATGTCAGGTACTTCAATAGGGTTCCTGTTGCATACAAGAAACTGAAAATAGAATACAATGAAATTAACAACAGAATTTCAAGTCTTTCTTGACACCTTCCCTTTGTCTTTCATTATACATGTTTTTAACTCTATATTTTTTACCTCACCTTGGGGTCTCTAATACCAGATGTACATAGGATATGATCATTTTTGGTGGCAAGTTTCAAAGGTTGAATGTTCGGACGAGGAGCAATTGGAACTGGTCCAAATAGTGCTCTGGCACTTCGAACATCGGATCTGTCTGAAATTTTATTTCGTTCCTTTGTTGTTCTTTTCGTTTCTCGTTCATTTTGAGCACTTGGGGAATCTTCTTCCTTCGAAACTCTTTTACATGCCCCTGATTTACTCTCAAGAGCAGCGGTCTGATTTCTGTTGGACTGCTGTACAAGTTTCATAAAGTTTTCCGTTGCTTCAAGCGATCGTTTACAGGATCGACATATTTTTCTTGGATAATCTTCATTGGTAAAATTGATGCTTTGTCGATGGCAAATCAAAGAATTGATTCTTTCTCGAAGTTCATTAGTCAGACAGAGAGGATGGTTCTTTTCCTCGATGATATTATTACAACAAATACAGGTGTTTTTGGGGAATATTTTGAGCGTCGATTTTGTTGGAGTTATTCCCGCCATATTTTTCCCCTTTTCGCGGGTTTCTGCCCGCACCGCGTGAAACACGATTCAAGAGTCGTATGCAATACTTTTTATTAAAATGAACATGATATTTCTAGATATTTTAAAGAAAACTATTTTTATAGCCGAATCGATTATTCTGCAACTGAAAAAAAAAGATTTTATATTTTAAAAATCGAAAAACTCTCAGATTTACACTACTCACAATTTTCGCGCCACTCTTTAGAAAGAACCGGAAATACTGTGTCAACCGGAAAACAAACGCACTGCTCAGTAGTTATGCATTTTGTTTGCTTATTACGCATTCCATTCCATAAACCAATCAAATTTAAGCTTGATTTTCATATTACCAGGGCCTTCGATTTTTCCGTTGGAAAGCTGAGAAGGACCTGGGAACGAGGATGTAACTTTTTTGAAACAGAACGAGATAACAAGTGTGTAATAAAACATATACATTAGTGTAAGCATATGCATTAGTGTTAATAAAGCAAACTCTATTATTTTCTAATGTATATATGCTCTAGTATTAACTATTGAGCACTCTGATGACAATTTTTGTTCAAATTCCTTATAATTATATGCTCCTTGACTGTTGAGCACTTTCCCTGCTAACAGAGGCTCACACAGACGTTAAATCACTCCAAAAGTGAGCCTCTGCCGAGCGAGGCCGTTTCCTTTGTTCCGCATGCGTTAGGTAACTAAGCAACCCCTGACGTCATTATGACGTTTCGTGTCTCGTGGGCTCGAAAAAATAAGCGGAGTTTCCAATTTGCTCATGTGCATCATCTAATTTCCGGTTTAAACCGGATAAAACCGGTTTTCTTCGTCCACGATTGTGGACGGCGGCACAACAAAGAAAACGGCCTCGCTCGGCAGAGGCTCACTTTTCAAGTGATTTAACGTCTGTGTGAGCCTCTGTTAGCAGGGAATTGAGCACTCTTCACAACAATTAAATTTACATGGATCCTAAACGATTTGAATACTCATGGTGGGCAAAAAAGACCTCAAAAACGACAAGGTTTATCGAACTTCTGCAGTTTTAATCCAACGAACACGAGAGTTGGCATGAAGACAGTATATGTTAAGCTAACAAAACGTATGTTTTTTGTTTTTCGATTTTTATGAATTTTGGCGGGAAAATGACGTAATGAACCTGCCACGAAAATTTGAAATTCAGAATTACACAAATCTGATCACTGCATCTGAAAGACCACTTAAAATCAGAGACATAGCTGAGAAAATATCTCAGATATCATTATTCAATCAAAAGATATTAATTTTTGAAATTTCAAAAATCCGCCATTTTGTTACTAAAAATAGCACAAAATGGCGGATTTTTGACATTTCAAAAATAGCAGATATAATATTTTTTTTAGGAAAGCCTCCTGACCAATGAAAGTAACAATTTCCATTGTCAGTACTCTTATTAATCATGGATGACATCAAAAAATGTTCAAAACTAAAGTGGAACCACGAGCGCAGCTAAGTTGAAAAACTGTCCCAAACTTTTTTCTGTAAGGACGAGCGTGACATGTTGGCATCAGCTATTGTCAGTACTCTTATTAACAATGGCTCTCGGCCAATCAGATTGCAAGATTTTAGTCAAATGTTGTAAAAACAAAAATATATCTCATTTTATAGAACTATTTGGAAGAATGCTGTCATATGGTGTATTAATTTACATTTACCAATTATTGATAAATGTAAATTAATACACCATATGACAGCATTGATTAACTAATTCTACTCTGGGATCCAACTTTGATGGCTCTGACTCTAAAAATGTATTAATTATACTTACTTTAGAATTTATAATAATCCTTTTTGCTCAATATTTCTTTAAAAAATAAGTAAACCTTTGCATATCTAATCCCTAAATCTCATCCTTGTTTTTGGAAGCAGGAAAAACAAACAACAAGAGAAATGTTTCAGACATTTTTTCACTTACAGATGAAAGGTAATGTATATTTAATGCTTGCTTTGTCAAGTAAGCATGTACTGTCAAGGCAAATTAATCTAATATTTTGATCACAGTGATAACTGATGGTTTAAAATATTGTTTAATTTTATATTTTCTTTAGTAGAGCTACTGAATAAGTTATATGCCTTCTCGCCCTATGCCATTAGAGTAGTATTTTCTTTTATTCAGCATCTTACAGTGCAGTATATTACTATGATGAGGAGGAGGAGAAGGAGGAGAAGGAGTAGGAGGAAGATGAAAATGACAGTAATAATATAATACATTTATATAGCATCTATCCAGACTGAATCTGCTCTTGGCATTACACATTGGCTCATACAGGTGAGCCACCCTCCTAACTGGATAGCCAGCAGGAGGGGGAGCCGGTTTAGATGCTAACCACCCATCCATGCAGCAGGTCGTACTGTACTGGGTTACATGTTACCAGTAGCAGGCACTACCCTGACCTATGTACATTATTTTAATATTTCAATCTTGAATCTGTTTCAATGTTATTGCAGTGAAAATCATGAAGTTCAAAAACCTATGAAAACAGAAGGTAATGTAGAAGGTAATGATGCAACTGCTCCAGGAAACTAAACATCCAGCTATATGACAAGAGCCATAACACATAAAAGCAATTATATAAGACTGGTTTTGGTTGTCATGTACATTAATTTTCTTGATTATGTATGAGCAGTTTCTGTAATTTCCACAATGTAAACATGTATTTATGTAAAATGCTGTAGAGCCACCACTGTTATGCATCTAAAGATGTTGCATATTAAAACTAAGTGAAGTGAAGTGTGCTTTTGATTAAACAGGCAATAACAAAACAAAAGAAAAGGAACCCAACCAAGAACCAAGAACAATTAACAAGAGACATTTTTGTGACACTTTCTCTTTTTCTGATGAAAGGTAATAATTATAGGACATGCAGTTTCACTATAAATAATTTAATGCATAATTCCTTTGCCAACTGAGCAACTGTCAAGAAAATTATTGAATCTATTTTGATCACAACTATAAGTGATGTTGTAATGCAAGCCAGCACTGAGAGGATCAAAATTGGTCAGAGAGTTTGGACAAGAGTCAAAGATAAATTAGAATAGAATAGAATAGAATAGAATAGAATAGAATAGAATAGAATAGAATAGAATAGAATAGAATAGAATAGAATAGAATAGAATAGAATAGAATAGAATAGAATAGAATAGAATAGAATAGAATAGAATAGAATAGAATAGAATAGAATAGAATAGAATAGAATAGAATAGAATAGAATAGAATAGAATAGAATAGAATAGAATAGAATAGAATAGAATAGAATAGAATAGAATAGAATAGAATAGAATAGAATAGAATAGAATAGAATAGAATAGAATAGAATAGAATAGAATAGAATAGAATAGAATAGAATAGAATAGAATAGAATAGAATAGAATAGAATAGAATAGAATAGAATAGAATAGAATAGAATAGAACTTTATTAAAACAAAATTACATTGCAGCTACCAAGAAACCTCTTGGTAGCTGAATTGCATAATTATATATGTTGCAAAAAATATATACAATTAAATATTCATAATAATGATAATAATAATAGGTAAAACTGCTTATTTTGAGGAGTTTAAAGTGACCTGTTAGTGCAAGTTGCCTATTACAGCGTCAGCGAGTTAGTGGCCACAGCAGGACTCAATACCTGGATTGCAAAACTGATGCTTCCTAAAATTCATAGTTCCACCACATGTGAATAGACTTCTTTACCTTCATTGTTTGTTGTCCCATTTCAGACTGTGCGATGACACTCTTGGGAGTTGATTCTTTTATATGTTAATATATAAAATGTTCATCAACAATTGTCAAGGGAATAATGAGATGTGGTTTGAAAAGGGCAATTTGCAATGAAAGTAAAGAGGTCTGTTGAGTTTGTTGGAAGGTTGTTCTTTTCTTTGCCATGAGGGATTTTTTCCTCTAGGCTTCTGGTATATTCTCCTTCCATAAAAATTAACACATGAGGCTGAGAGTTAACCATAATGATTAAAACTGGGCCAAAACTCTGCGGGGATTTATTTCAGTCAGTTTTTTTAGAAATGGAATTATATAATTTAATGCATATTTCTTTAAATTGAGAATCAATCATTGATTTATCAAGTATATTCTAATAAAAGGCTTTTAAATTTTGTTGCTTTATTCCATATAGTGTATATCCAGAAATCAACAACAACAATGCACTTGACAAGACGGTATGACAAAAACATGCTTGTTATTTCTGCAACAAGCTATATGCAAAAATGGCACGTCATTTGGAGGACATGCATTCAAGTGAATCAGAAGTTGCTGATGCAGTTAGTCTCAAAAAAAGCTCAAAAGAAAGATCGAAGGCACTTGAACGAATCAGACACAAGGTCAACTTTCACCACAATGGAAAGGTTCTAGCCACGAAAAAAGGTCAGCTTATTGTCTGCAAGAGACCTACAGATGGTGATGATGATGTTGAAGCAAAAGACTACATGTCATGCCCTCACTGCCTTGGATTTCACAAAAAGAAAGATATGTATAGGCATGTGAAGACTTGTATTTTCAAAGATGAAAAGAAGGATCGTGCTGAACTCGAAAATGAAGATGTCAAACACAACATACTAGCAGCAAGCTCCATGCTCATTCTCCCATACACATGCCCAAAAGCATCAAATATGTTGCAAAAAACAGTAATATCCAAAATGAAAGATGATGACATAAACTTTCGTGCTAAACAAGATGAACTCATTATGATGTTTGGTTCTGCCACAATTGAAAAAGATGGTGAAAGCAGGGTCTGTGCAAGTTATCAAAAACGAAATTTAAGGACTTTTCAAGGACCAAAATTGTATTTTCAAGGAACATCAAGAACATGTTAATTGTACATTTTTACATCACAAACGTCTTACTTCCAATGTAATGAAAAATAACTCAAGCCACTTAAGGCCTGGGTCAGGCAAGATTTTAAATCTAAACTTTAATTTAACTTTTCTTTACCTTTTCTTGATGAAATACTATAAAACTTGGTGTGTTGAAATAAATTGATGTGAAAAAGAACTTAAGCTTGACAATCCTTATTAAGATTGGTGACGTGACCAATTATGGAATCTTAAGCCCTGAATCACTCTTTCAGGGCTCCGGTTGCGAGTTTTATCGGTAGATAAGAGAAAACACTGTTTATCAGTTCTAATTGGTGTCCTTTTTACATATCTAGCTGGATAGTTTGACATTTCCGATTTCTTGAGGAGTTATTGTGCGAAACAGGTCACGTGATCAAACTCAAAAAATACTTTTTAGCCTATATCTTCTGTTAATTGCAACAATGTTCAATTCTCCAATTAGAGTGGGAATGGACCAATAGTGGACTTCAAGGTTTTGCACTCAGAATTTTCCGATATCAAACACTGGGAGCCGGAAAGCATTTTTACTACTTTTTTCAATTATGACGTCACAAGTCACGTGATCACCAAACTATTCAGCTAAAAAAAATAAGAACCACAAATGGCATACCCTTACGAGGCTCTATACAAACTTAAGCAATTTCTGCCAAGTTATGAATAAAAACGTTTAATTCTTAAAACTCTTATGACCCAGGCCTTAAGTAGCTTGAGAACTTCATATTTCATCGGAATCACGTGAATTTATTGGGAAGATTCTCTTCAAACCTTGAGTTATCGCGGAAAATAAGACAAGAAATTTTGGCAAATAAAAACGAGGGGTATCCAGGTAATCTGAAAAATTATAGGTTATTTTACTATGTTTCCACAATTTTCGATTGTGAACGAAAAAGCAACAGGCGTTCCTCTTATAGATAAGCTAGCACGAGTGCATTCTTTAGCATTAAAAGCAAAAAATGTGATTTAAAAAAATCGCGTGACTGACGACGTGTGAGCAACCATTAATCACAAAAACATCTCACTAAATATTTCCCTTGAAAATTTGCGTAATCAAGTGCACGAAATCAGTTAATATGATTCAAATTTATCACTAACTATAATGATATGGCAAGCAACCCCTAAAGTCCAATGATTAACCTAGAAACTCATACAAAAGATCAATAGAACAAAAGCAAACATAACCATTATAGGACTTTGCGAAAGCTATCATAATGTCAACATTTTAGTTTTTTCTTCAGCTCATTCAGAGTGGCATCCAGCACATCAGTTTCACACTCCATTTATTTAATTGTTCTCTTAAAGCTGTTGGCCTTAGTTACATGGTGAAGATTTTGTTCTTTCTTCGCACGGTCCATGAGCTTTTCTATGCCATCTTTAAGGAGGACACTATCTTCAATGATACGTCGTTGCTTTGCTTGCAAGACTGAAATCTCATCATTCAAAGCTTTATTAGCGTCTTCTTTCTCCTTTTTTTTTCCTTGGCCTCTTGCTGTTTTCTTTGTTTAGTGTGGTAATTAGAAGATGCTTGTCTTGCTGCATTCCTCAGTTCTTGATCAATGGTTACTTTCATAACACTGCCACATTTCTTAATATGATCGTAGATAATATGCTGGGCAGTCACCGACCGTTCTTTGAAGTTCTGCTGCATCATTTCTTTATTGACACTAAACCCTCTTTCGACACTTGCCTGGCCATGGGAGAGAACAAGAAGACATTTCACAAGTTCCCAGAGTTTACAAAAATTGCTTTCTTTCAATAAAGGCTAACAGAGAGTCAACACGTTCATCTTTGATCTTGTCATAGTTTTTGAATTTCAGGAACGTTTGAGGGTTACCATGAGCTTTTTCTGTCAAAAACTGTTGGTATTCACGCTTCAATCTATCAGCATCCATGTCCTTAGTCCTCTTTGCATCTAACAAGCAATTAAGTACACGTCCAAACAACTTTACTGAGACAGTAACAGACTCAGCCATGACACAGGGATCCAAGCATCTCATGCAGTGCACAAGTAGATACTTTAGATGGCAGTTGTCTAACATCTTCTCTACAGACCTTACAAGATGGTTTTACACTGGATTCTGAATTCAAGAATTTCTTTCCGAGTGGCTTTCTCCTCACGGCGCAAATTTTCCAGCTCTCTTTTAGTTGCAATGCCAACATCAATGAGCTTCGCTGATTTACAGTTATCTTAGGATGAAATATCTATGCTTGCTAGCTTCGAATACGGTGTTGAACTTGCCATAATATCGTCCTTTATAAAACAGACCATAAGATTTCTGAGTAGCCTATCCAAATCGGAGGCGAGAAAAGGAATGAGAGGTCTGTCTGCTTGACATAGAGTCAAAAACGGCTCAAATTCTTGGGCTATCGAGATCCAAAATAAGTGTTTCACTCTTAAAAACTTGTCAGTTGTAGCGAGGTTGTTGACAAAAGCATATCCTTCATGTTGGTTTTTCTTAGGCAAGCTTGTTCACAATATTCCTTTATACTTCCCATTAATGATAATGACTTAGAAGCAACACCAAGATTTTCTAACCATCTGTTGGGAAAAAAGCACTCAGTGTATCATGTTCATCAACGTGAATAAAAGTCTAATAACAGTACATTACTAGTAATTCTTACCTGTGCTTGCAAAATTTTGAGGGGAAGATTGTACATCCGGTGTAACTTACAAAATCTTCACATCGAGCTGGCGAGTCTTTAAAGAGTTTATACTCCTTAAGAAAATACTTGTCAAGATTCCAATCAGTGGCTTTAGCTCCAGTTTGGAAAGCCCTATGTATAGTATGCAAACCACAGGTACCAAGATAAAGAAGGTTGGGCAAGTCGTCTTCATTACGCTGATCAACAAGCTTCTTGTGGAATGACACATTTACGTTGGGGCCATCCATCCCAACCTGCCAAGTTCTAAGCTGCGGTACTCACTGTTGCTATAATTATAAATGTCTACTTTTTATATTTGAAAATAATGTAATTTTTCTAGGATGGGTAGAATAAACAGTTGTTGTTGTTGTTGTTGTTGTTCACATTGGTTGTAATATGGAATTAAAATTTAAATTACCCAATTCTAACCACTAAGAATATTCAATGCCTTTGCATTGATTGTGGTTACTATGTAAAAGTTACTGTACTAAATTTCCAGTATCTTTTCTGTTCCAAATTTGGCAGCATTTGACATAATACATATCATTGAAACATGAGACAAGTAACAGGATCATTTGATAATAACTTCAATATTCAGTTATATTTGAATATATAAACATATATTCGTAATTACACTTCAGATCGACCAGCCAAGTCATCTTTTGTGAGTGGTTCTTCTTCTTCTGATTCTGTTTCAGTTACATATGTTTCATCATCATCATCAACATCATTGTCTTTGATGTCTTCCTCAATTTCAAGGTCATCATGACTGTCAATTCCTACTGTGTTGGCCTCAGCTTTGTCACTTTGCTGATCATCAGCAAACAAGGCTTTGAGTTCATTTTCCAGTTGTAATACTACAAACAGATATAAATAATTAATACTGAAGAACTGAACTACATATTTACACAAAAAAAACATTGTTCAACTGTAGTGCAACTTCCCAAAAAAACTATACAATGGAAAATATAAGCAACATACATGTATATATAAACACACGCCCCACTTCAATTCTACATGTATATATAAATACATATGAGCGCTGTTCACACAAAAGGGGTCTTCTTTACTAAGACCCCTTTGATGTACCATCTTCAAGATTTGCCGCTTTAACAGCAATCTTTAGCGTTTCTTTGGTCATTTCTCGGCGAAGAAAGGAGAGAGAACAAGCACAACAACAAAACTCTCAAAAGAAAAAGAAAGAAAAAAATAGAGAGAGAAAAGAAAGAAAAATGAACAGAAAAACCCAAGGGCGCATTTTGTGAGAGAGAAAGTAAGACAGCAAAGAAAGACAACAGTTGTTCGGATTTCTTTGGCAATTAAATGGGAATCAAAAACAAACTTTAAAAAGAATTAACCGAGAAATAAGAAAGAGAAAAGAAAGAAAAACAGGAAAAATGGGTTTGTGAAAGAGAAAAAGAGAGAAGAAAAAGAAAAAGAAAAAAAAAAAACAGGAAAGACAAACAATAGTTGTCAAGGTAACTGTCAATTTGGTGCTGTTCTAGAAGACTGAAGGCTCAATTATACAGTGACGCCTGACGAATTCTAGGCTTTACGTTCGGTGAGCGTACTGATCGTGGCCTGAATTCAGCTTCTAAGTGCTTTTCCGAGTCATTTTGTAGCACAGAAGTCGCTTGGCTTGCATCATTAAGCAAGAAAAGACGGCGGAGACAATCTCCTGGAAGAACTCAGGAGTGGGAAGCGACTTTACGAAGAAAGAGTCACAGTAATTACGGCGACAAGATTCAACTGTGATCTCTGGAGTATTGAGGCTTCTCTGGTCGTTCTGTGATGCATTCCCCAAGCCAACAAGGCCATTTCGGCGAGTTTTGAACTGTAACGAAGGCAATCGGTGCCGTCTGTGGCCTGTTAGCGAGGGGGGCTCAGCACTTATAAGAAATTTCTACGACTAAGAGTAGGGGACGGGTGCTGTGCAAATTTTTCATGGATGCCCATAATCCTTTTCTTCCGCTGTATCTGATCCAGCGGAAGAAATGCATTATGGGATGCATGTTTGGACGCGTAGGGTGTTTGACCTTGGACCAGCTATGATTGTAGCGCAGAGAATGCCAAAACGGGGTCGACTTGCACACCGTGCGTTACAGCCTAACTTATGGTCAACCTTTAAGACCCCTTTTAAGTGATCACGCCTCATATATATGTATTTGCTATTCAACACTAAGGGCCGGTTCACACTAGCAACATAAGCATAAGCGCAAGCAGCATACACAGACTCAGTAGTGCATTTATTACGATGTCGTAGCAGACACACCTTCTGATATCGCTGATGCTTTGAACAAACACTTTTCTTCGGTTGGCTCCTCCTTAGCCTCAGATATCCAGGCTAGTGATATCGAACCTGAATCGTACCTTATACCAACCGATAATACTTTTTGTCTTCAAAGCATCAGCGATAACAAGGTGTGCAAATTGCTAAAAAATCTTGACTCAAAGAAAGCTACAGGCCTAGACAACATCCCCTGCAAGCTGCTTAAATTAGCAGCTGATATTGTCTCTCCATCACTCACACACATCTTCAATTGTTCAATTAGAACTGGAATTTTTCCATCCGATTGGAAGCTAGCTAAAGTGACACCTATTTTTAAAAAAGGTGCCAAATCGGATGCAAACAATTACCGACCAATTTCTGTTATACCGGCTGTAGCCAAGATTTTTGAGAAAGCAATTCATGACCAGTTATATGAATATCTGAATACTAATAATTTGCTGAACAACTGCCAGTCAGGCTTTAGAACTATGCATAGTACACTTACGGCTCTATTAGAAGCTACGAATAGCTGGTCTGTCAACATAGATAATGGACTACTCAATGCAGTAGTATTCATCGATTTGAAGAAAGCCTTCGATACCATTGATCATCTTATTCTACTACGTAAACTTAGGCTTTATGGATTTGATGAGGGTTCCCTCAGGTGGTTTGAATCATACTTGTCCAATCGCTCTCAAAGGTGTAGTGTAAATGGTCATTTGTCAAAAACATGTCAAATCACCTGCGGAGTTCCTCAAGGCTCGATTCTCGGCCCTTTACTGTTCTTGCTTTACATAAATGACTTGCCTAATTGTTTGTGTAAGGCAAGACCAAGAATGTATGCCGACGATACAAGCATCAGCCTTGCCTCATCGTGTCCAAATGTCTTGAAAAATGAGATGAGCAATGAACTAATAAGCCTTAACCGATGGTTAATATCTAACAAATTGAGCTTAAATTTTGCTAAAACAGAATTTATGCAGATAGGCTCTCGCCAAAGATTAACTGTGTGTAATGATTATCAGATAAATCTTCAAATCGAGGGCAATGATATAAAAAAAGTTGACAGTACCAAGTCACTAGGGGTGTACATAGACGAAAACTTGTCCTGGAAAACTCATATAACACATATTTCTAAAAAGATATCCTCCGGAATTGGGGCATTGAAACGCCTCAGGCCATTGGTATCTACCGATACTGCCATTAAAATCTACAACTCATTGATTAGACCACACTTCGATTATTGTAGCCCAGTTTGGGATGGCATGTGTGGTTTATTGAATGACAAATTGCAAAAACTTCAAAACCGAGCAGCCCGAGTTATTCTTAAATGTGGCTATGATACTAGTTCATCTGTATTACTTGACAGACTTGGGTGGGATAATATATCCTTGTCTCTTAAAAAGCAGAAAGCGGCAATGATGCATAAAGTTGTTAATGACCTCACCCCAGCCTATCTGAATGAGATGTTCACAAATACTGACACCAGCTACACATTAAGAAATAACAAAAACAAATTACAATTACCAAAACCAAGGACAGATTATCTTAAACGCAGTTTTTGCTATGACGGAGCAGCTGTATGGAACAAGCTACCCGAAAACATTAGGACAACTAGCTCCTTAAGGGTCTTCAGAAAAAAACTAAAGAAGCACTTCTCTGCAGTAGACTCCCACACGGCAATCATGTAAAACAGTATTATATTTTAATGTAATTTTACTGATGATTTTTTTTTCCGTGTGTTTAAATAAAGTTATCTTATCTTATCTTATCTTTATTACTTAGGTGTGAAAAAAGACAAAAACTTCTGATGAGCAGTATGCTATTGAGTCTGCATATGCTGCTTGTGCTTATGCTTATGTTGCCAGTGTGAACCAGCCCTAAAAGGACTAACACCTTCATGTAAACAAATATACAGAAGACATAATTTGCTATAAAATGTATATTAATGATCATAAGGCTAAGAATTTGTAAAAAATATTGGAATGTTTGAATAACGAATAATGAATAATGTACAGTGCTTTGGTGTTTGTACTAGGTAATTCCCTTGGGGAATAACTGAGTATCCCTTTAGATGATGCTCATGCAGAGAAGAATACATCAGTGAAACCTTATGAAATTTGAAAGTTCATATTGAGGAGCATTCTAATCCCACCCATAATTCTGCTCAAGGGTATTGGAAGAGGAAGATTATTGAAGTGTTCAAGATCCAAAGGGATAAATAATTAAATAAACAAACATCATGCTTGATCGCTCAGCTATTCATCAAACAAATTACCTAAGGACACCAAAGCCTCTGATGATGACCTACAGTCCAACATTCTAATCAATATTTTTTTTACAAATTCTTAGCCTTATGATCATTTATAAATATTTAGAAAAAGAAAGTTCTAAATTCTGCATACTGAATATGCATTCCAAGACTTACAAATTGCATTGTTGATCGTTTCCATTGTCATTTTGCCATTCACTGGCAGAGGGGGATTTTCACTATACCATCTCCAAAACATACTGAACTAAGAGGCATTTTGGTCTTTGAATGCACTATATATAATTCAGTATGCAGAATGCAGTATTCAATTTTTTTTGAAATAGCTGTATTTACATAAGTACACCCCAAAACATTATTGAAGGAACATACATGATAATCAGAGATCATAAAAGAGTGGCTGATTACTGATGCAGTCAAGGACCTGCTTTAGATCTTGTCAATATTATTCATGGAAACATACCTCTCTGATTGGCAACTTTTAATTGCTCTTTCTTCTCATGTAGATGTTTTTTCTGGTTCATTTATCTTTGCTTCCAGCACTTCCTTTCCCTATTTAACCTTGAACACCAAGCACATGATTTCTGTGATTTCTTGGCTTTCTACATGAGGACAAGGGAACATTTTGGAATATTAAAAACTATCTAATATAATCTCTGAAAGCACAATCATCTGTCAGTTACTTCCCAAAACTCACTGATACATCCATCCCACACAATTTTGTCCAATTAGCTGAGAGCAATACTGGTGAAAGTGTTTAATAAAAGGGTTTTATTACTTTCACTAGCAAACAGGCCACACGAATGGTATGATTTCAAGCTCATAAATTTTGCACATATTTATTAATTCACTTCTTGAATTTTTGTTTCGACTATCTCTAAACTTCTATAGTTTATCCCATGTACAGTGCAATTACAGTGAAAAATAGTATAGGAAATCATATAAAAAATGCAAAGTTTAGAATCTAAAGTATTATTGTGCACATTTGAAAGGCATTCTGACATTTTGAGCAATGGCAGTCGGACGTAAACGTAGACTACCCATGGCCTTACCGTTCGGACAGTTATATATTCAACAGTAGCATCGTTGACTTCTGATTTTTCTTGTGATTGATCGAAAGTTTCAGCCTCTTGGGGAATGAGTTCTTCATCTACATTTCTGAGATTCGATCCTTCCCGAACACTTGAGTGATTGCTAGTTGATGGACCTTCCGATGTCATTCCTTCAATCCCGGCTTCATAGCGATGCTCCTTTATTGCATCCTTTATTATCTAAATATTACATATAGAGTTATCTTTCTTGTAACAAAGCAAGAAAATATCAATTTTAATAAAGAAACGTCAAGCAGTATTACAAGTTTAACTTATTGTACCTTGCGCCTTTTACGGTCGCTTGTTGGAAACTCGTCCTCTTGTGCTGCTTGTAATAATGACTTTAAGATGGTCGACGACGGACTACGGACGAGTACCGGAAGTGGACTGGAACAAGTTGTTTTGCGCATGCCCGCTAGCTGACAGACTCGTAGTCTGTCGCGTTGTCTGGTCGCAACGCTAAGTAGTGAGGGTTTTTCAAGTAGTCACAACTACATAAGTATTTTTACCGTAAATAACTACTGTTTCAGTTTGTATTCTTCAGTAATTTTTTAACCAATCTTAAGTCTTCAGCTTTGAGCCATTAGTTGTTTCAAGCGTAAATTTTCTTGGCCTGTTTTTGAGCGTTTTGGCAAAGCTACGTGAATTGTGATCATGTCTGTAGAAGGATCCGAAAGCAGGTAGGCTTAAATTCTTTTTCATTTAGATTAAAAACACTGTGACTTTATCGTTTAGTTCTGGCATTGAGCCATCTTTTAAAAGCATTACTTTGCTCTTTTTTAGTGACAGCAGTGCTGGTAGTGCTGGTTTAGTTCGTCCTTCAAAGAAAGTTGATGTTTCTGGCTATGTTCAAAATAATTCCATCACAACTGTAATTTATGATCTTGGAAAATAATTAAAATATGTTTATATTTTGTACTTCAGTTATAATCAAAAATTTGAAATGTCTGCAGTGCAATTTACTGGAATAACTGAGTTGATGGCGTTTGCAAAGTGTGAAAAAATACCCCCTCCACATTATTTCCTTAGGGTTTTTATATATATAAGTTAACAAAACATTAACTTAAGTTTCGTCATTTTTATGTCCGGTTATTTCGTCCTTTTCCTTGAGTCCAGGAAAATATATACAAGATTGCAAATCAACCACAATAACTTGTCATATCTTTGTAAGCCACAGGGACTGACATTTTTCATTTTTATTTTCTTATTAAAATGCATTGCAATCCCATTTTGAAAAAAAAATGTTTTTCTTCTTTTCTTTAATTAACTAGTCAACTTTTTCGATGGACAGATGGAAGGAACACACTTTTACTTTGTGAGGTCATAATTTCTGAGCCTTTTCTTTATAAAGTTGGAAGCAAGGAGGCTGGACAGAAGTGGACAGAAATAGCTAAAAAACTCAACAGCTATCTTCTATTCAAGGATACACCAAGGGATCAGCACAGTGTTCGTGATCATTTTAACAAGTTGGTTAAAGATTACAAAATTAAAAAAAGGAAAATGGAACAAGCAAGTGGCATTGATGCTGATCCACCCACTGAAATTGAAAACATGCTTGAGGACATAATTGAGGTAATGAATTCTACCCCAATTCGTGTGGAAAACTCTAACACCAACAAAGAGGACAAAAAAAGAAAAGATGCGATTGCTTGCAGAGAGAAGGCCATGACAACTTGGGCTAAAGCTGGAAAAAGTAGTGATTTGAATATTTCTGATTCAGATGAAGAAACAGACAATGAGAAAAAAACAGGAGAGTAAGGAAAAGAAAATCAAGTTCTGATTTCAGTTTCTAGCTGAAAAGACAGCTAAAGAATCAGAACTCCGAAAAGAAGAGTTAGAATTGAAAAGAAAAGAGTTAGAACTTCAAACTCAGCAACAAAAAGAACAATTTGCCTTACAGCAGTAGCAGCTAAACCAACTACAGCAGAGCCAGCAAAATACACAAAATATTGTACTTGCTCTGATTCAAAAGTTGGCAAAGTGAAAATTATTCACTTGGACAATTCGGTAATACGTCCATGTTCACATACACCAATGGGGAAAAATCCACAATAATTCTATACCGTCACTGCTACTACACGTAATTGAACATCACTAGCCATCATCAGACGTTAGTATGCATCACTACATGTTATCATCCATCACTATCCATCACTCTCCATAACTATAAATCATTATCCGTTACTAGCCATGATTATCCGTCACACGCATCACTAACCGTCACTACGCATCACTATCCGTCACTACGCATCACTATCCATCACCAGGCATCACTATCCGTTACTAGGCATCGATATCCGTCACTATCCATCACTATCCGTCAATAGCCATCACTTTCCATCACTAGTCATCACTATCCATCACTATCCGTCACTAGCTATCACTATCCGTCACTAGGCATCACTATCCGTCACTATCTATCACTTTCCATCATTACCCATTACTAGGCATCACTATACATCACTATCCATCACTGGCCATCACTATACATAACTATCCATTACTAGCCATCACTACCTATCACTATACATCACTATCCATCACTTGCCATCACTATACATAACTATCCGTTACTAGCCATCACTTTCAATCACTACCTATCACTATACATCACTATCCATCACTGGCCATCACTATACATAACTATCCGTTACTAGCCATCACTTTCCATCACTACTTATCACTATACATCACTATACATCACTGGCCATCACTATACATAACTATCCGTTAATATACTAGCCATCACTTTCCATCACTACTTATCACTATACATCACTATACATCACTGTCCATCACTATACATAACTATCCGTTACTAGCCATCACTATTCGTCACTAGCCATCACTTTCCATCACTACCTATCACTTTCCGTCATTATCCATCACTAGACATCACTATACATCACTGTCCATCACTAGCCATCACTTTCCATCACTACTTATCACTATACATCACTATCCATCACTGGCCATCACTATACATAACTATCCGTTACTAGCCATAACTTTCCATCACTACCTATCACTATCCATCACTATCCATCACTGGCCATCACTATACATAACTATCCGTTACTAGCCATCACTTTCCATCACTACTTATCACTATCCATCACTATCCATCACTGGCCATCACTATACATAACTATCCGTTACTAGCCATCACTTTCCATCATTACTTATCACTATACATCACTATCCATCACTGGCCATCACTATACATAACTATCCGTTAATATACTAGCCATCACTTTCCATCACTACTTAACACTATACATCACTATCCATCACTGGCCATCACTATACATAACTATCCGTTACTAGCCATCACTTTCCATCACTACTTATCACTATCCATCACTATCCATCACTGGCCATCACTATACATAACTATCCGTTACTAGCCATCACTTTCCATCACTACCTATCACTATACATCACTATCCATCACTGGCCATCACTATACATAACTATCCATTACTAGCAATCACTTTCCATCACTACCTATCACTATACATCACTATCCATCACTGGCCATCACTTTACATAACTATCCGTTACTAGCCATCACTTTCAATCACTACTTATCACTATACATCACTATCCATCACTGGCCATCACTATTCGTCACTAGCCATCACTTTCCATCACTACCTATCACTTTCCGTCATTATCCATCACTAGACATCACTATACATCACTGTCCGTCACTATCCATTGTTAGCCATCACTATCCATCACTATCCATCACTAGCTATCACTATCCGTCACTAGGCATCACTATCCGTCACTATCTATCACTTTCTATCATTACCCATTACTAGGCATCACTATACATCACTATCCATCACTGGCCATCACTATACATAACTATCCGTTACTAGCCATCACTTTCCATCACTATCCGGTATTAGCAACTAGTAGCTATCACTAGGCATCACTATCCATCACCAGGCTTCACTATCCGTCACTACCTATCACTATCCATCACTAGCCATCACAGACATGACTGGCCATCACTACCTATCACTTTCCATCATTATCCGTCACTTGGCATGACTATCCATCACTAGCAATAACTATCCGTTACTAGCCATTACTAGCTATCACTAGGCATCACTATTCGTCACCAGGCATCACTATCCGTCATTCCCTATCACTAGCCATAACTATCCGTTATTAGCCATCACTACCTATCACTTTCCATCATCATCCATCACTACCCATCACTAGGCATCACTATCCATCACTATCCATCACTATCCATCACTGTCCGTCTCTAGGCATCACTATCCGTAACTTGCCATTACTAGCTATCACTAGGCATCACTATCCATCACCAGGCATCACTAGCCATCACTTTCCATCGCTTGCCATCACCATCAGTCACTAGCCGTTACTAGCCATCACTATCCGTTATTAGCCATCACTATCCATTATTAGCCGTTACTAGCTATCACTAGGCATCACTATCCGTCACCAGGCTGCACTATCCGTCACTACCTATTACTATCCGTCACTAGGCATCACTATACATCACTATCTGTCACTAGCCATCACTTTCCATCACTTGCCGTCACCATCAGTCACTAGCCATCACTATCCGTTATTTGCCAACACTATCCGTTATTAGCCATCACTATCCGTTATTTAGAGGTTAACGCACTCAGCGAGTGAATTATCGGGATTTATATTCACGAGTTTGCTAACAATGAACGAGAAATTTTAAATACTGTACGAGGCGTTAGCCGTCACTAGCCATCACCGACATGACTGGCCATCACTATACATAGCTATCAATCATCCGTTAGCCATTTCTATTTGTCACTTCCCAACACTATTCGTCACTAGCCGGCACTACAGTTAGGCATGTTCCATTCTCTGTCTATTCATATTAGTTTCGTTTTTCACTAATCGAAGCAAAGGCAAATCTCGAAGTTTAGTCGATTTTTGAGAACAACTACGTATGTGTGGCAGTGGTATATAAATCGACGGCGTATGTTTAGATATTTTTGTAACAACAACTATTTAGTTCTGAATTTTCATTGGTTGTTCATTTATCATATTGTAACAATTTAATTTAGCATTTCGTAGCTCTAGTAATAAACTATCTATATATCTACTCTGTTAAAAGATAGCTTCTAAGGTAGCCAAGTTTGCAATGTTGCCTTTCGCCCTTTTTTTGAAATTCATGATTAGATAAACAATACTAATAGCTGCCATCAAATGAATTACGTATTATTTTATGGGAAACACCGCAAAATAGCATGACAGACCATGACAAATGCAGGACAGACTAATGACAACAAATGACAATAAATTAACAAGAAAACACCGCCAACCTCTGGTTCCCCGGACACCAATAATATAAAAATTAGGTACTACCTAATAGCGGAGCTCCCATTTTTAAAAATAAATAATAATTTTAAATACTTTGTTTTTGACGTTTTTGATTCAAATGAATTGGGCTTCCTGTGGTAATAGGCAAACAAAGATTGCATTTTGTTGTAAAAGTTGAAATAAAGATATTTATAGATCAAGCTTTATAGCATTTGCTTTAGGGTTTGAAAAAACTATTGCCCTTCAGTCTCCTGAGAATTATATGGCTTTCAAGCCATATAGTCACCACAGTGATATTTATTCAGATTCAGTCAGATTTTATAATTGACTTTGTAGTAGTGGTGGTTCATAATTCTCAGAAATAGAATGCAAAAATCCCTCACTCAAACTAATTTCATTCACATAAATACTGAACCTGATTTCAACATCCCTCAATTAAACAATTAGACATTGCAGAATATTATATTTAGATTTTTCTGTCTTGACAGTATTGTGACATCTTGTTTTTGTACTATGTAGAATAGAATGACACAGATAAATAGTTGTCTTTACACGAAACAAGAATTCTCTCTTCCAGGTTACACTAATCATGACTTTAGATGAAATTGTAAAACAACTCAAAACAACTACTACCTAAAAGCAGAGCTCCAATTTCAATTTTAATATTCTGTGGCTTCCTGTGGTAATTGAAAAATTTGAAATGAAGATTATTTTAAAAAGCATTTTTAAAATAAGTTGTGGTTTTGGTTTATATATTGTATGGGCTTGTAAACTCAGTGACCTTAATATTACAGTAAATTTTAATATTCAGATTCACTGTCAGATTTCATAATTGACTTTGTAGTGGTTCATAATTTTCAGAAATAGAAAGCAAAAATCTCCAAAACCTTTTTTAGATATTTGATACAAGTAATTAAACCTTCTCAACATCCTGGATATTACAGAACAACATATCTTAATTTGTCTGTCTTCACTATATTGTGACATCTTGTTTTTTTCTGGTTCAGTGTTGTTGTTGTTTTGCTTTGTTTTTTAATGTAGAATAGAATGGCACAATACTTGTCTCTTCCAGATTACACTGATAATACAATTTAAGCTTAAAGTGATTATAAGAACAGCTACTTGAAATAAATAACAAGAAATTAAGCATTTTCAATTTGCATTTAAGGTCTCATAGGGCTCATTGAGAAACTTCATGCTTAAGCTTAATGGTAAAACAGCTCTAGTTTGCATGCAAAATTCCTTCTTTTTTTCCTGTCAATTTTTTCATTAAATTACAGACCCAAACTTGAGCTGTATTTTATACACATTAGTGGGGTTGAAATAAGTTCAAAATCAATTTTTTGCTAATTTTATTTTTAAAAGTAGTGCAAAACGTTCACCGTAAAACAAAATGTCATTGTCATGCCTGTACTTGAGTGTTTGTTTAAACTTGGCCATAGTTCAGCGTGCATAAACGTATATTTTTATAAGTCATCAATCCCAAATAAAAGATAAATGATCAAATCAGTATAGGTACAAGAGACTTTTTGACATCATCTTTTGGCCAGGGTCTTTACCTTGAAGTGCCTTCCTTGTTGTCTTTAGAAGCTAAGCATAGTCCTCGTTTCATGTTCAATGCAGACGATTCTTGATTTCCAACTACTGACTGAGATTTTTAAGCAGCTTTACTGAAGGCATAGACTTCACGAAACGAAGAATACACGATCCTCAATGACTGATTCATTATGAGAAGTTTTTTGAAGCTACAAATCCAACTAAGTAAAAAGCTGTCCAACTTTGAAAATGTTCTCTGTGTCCTCTCGTCTCTCGAGCATGTTCTCTCGTCTTTCGAGCAGCTTTTGAAACGACACCGGGCTCGAAAAAAAATTCAAAGGTACGTTGTTTTCGCTTCAACCCGTCAAAATTGGCACAGATTAATGATCATGAAAATCTCTAAATTTTTACGAGGTTTCGAGAATAATCTTTTTAAGTTTTGCAAGTTAAAACTGCAGGGAAACTTGTAAATTTTCAGTTTTCAAAGTGTCAGCGCGCGTCAAGTTGGCGCCAAAAATCAATCAGCCAATCAGCATCGCGATGTACACGGACGTATGTACGGACGTATGTATGTATGTATGTATGTATGTATGTACGGACGGACGTACAGCCGTTGGGCTCCCTGTGTGTCCATGAAAAATCAACTCGATGGGTTACCATTTTTTCTTAGGTATGGTGCTCCGCTCGCGCGGGCCTTCGGCCCGCGCGGGAGCTCCGCTATTAAAACAATACAATAATAAAACATTTAAAATCAAAACAATACAATACAGTATAAAAGCAATACGATAAAATATTTGAACATAAAAACCGCACATTGCAACGTTTAGCTTATTAGGCATGCATTGCAACACGTACCGCATCTTTCCCGGAACTTTTCAGCCATTCAGCACCGCAACAACCGGGCAAACACCACAAGTCCTTAAACCATACATAATGTTGGACTATCGTGCTAAATGTATGTGGAGCAAGAAAACCAAAATATAATTAGTTTGATGTTTTGAAACGGTTTTTGTTCACAAATCTAACATCACATTTTGGTCAATTTACGCATCACGTGCACGCGCTGCCAAATTATGTCAATTCTCGAATTACGGGCCAATCACGATCAAATCACGGAAACCTATTTTCCCGTCTTTTTCAAGATGCGTATATTAATTCATACGGAATGTAACTGTTGTCAGGTTGCAAGTCGCACGATTGGAAATTTGCTTGTTAATTAAAATCACGGACTAATTATAATTTTAGCCTGAATCACGCATCAAGTGAATTTGATTTTAGTTCAGAATCATCAACTTTTATTGACCGAACAATAGACCTTGGATGGCTACCCTGACAATGCTCCTAAGTAATAATTCGCGCGCTTGATACACGCGACTCTAGGCAGTTTGTTACATCCGCCATGCTGACGGGTCAGGGTGGCCCAGGGTTAAAGCGTAACGCGTGATTCGGCCTAAATTAAGTGCGTGAATCGTGAAAATAGCAAAATTTATTGTGTGATTCGTGAATTCCATGTTCATTGTGACGCGTGATTCCCATTTTAAAATGTACGTGATTTGTGAATGATTCGAAGTCGTGACAAATAAAAAATTTAAGATAAAGCTCTGGGGTTATTAGAGACTGAGATCAAATTCCCGTTTCAATGCACAATTTCAGCTGAGCGGCTCGCGCTTTGCGCTCGCCATAACAGGCATGCAGTTTGGGAATGGCAAGTAGCACAAATCCTTCTTGGGTAATGCTAATATGCGCTGCAAGAGGTTCCCATGTCCTTGGGAAAGCAATCTCTGTAATTATCTATAATTTATTTTTCACTGAGCGGTTCGCTCCTTATATACGCCCGCTTTTTAAACAATGCAGGCTAAATAATCTTAACAGATTAGTCTTTATTCTCGAGTAATGCTCATATGAGGCTTTACAAAAGCATCCACCGTCTATATATGAGAAAGTGCAGGAGTGAGTCGTTAAGATCACCTGTAGCTCAATTTTTGATGAGCGACTCGCTCTCCGCGCTTGCAACTTGATGAGTACTATCATATTCTGTCTTTACAACTCTTTCATTAGCACAATTCCAATTCCATTCCCGTGCTCAATATACAGATTTCAGAGAGGAGTCTTGTACAATTTTAAACACTTTACAAACGTAAGAGCTCATTGTTGTTCCTTCTTTCTGGCTGGATTGTCGATTCACAAAGAAAAATTTAATGTACCCCTCAGTCACAAGTTATTGAATTCATTGTTCCTTTGACATCGTTCTGTGACATCAGAGGCCTTTAAGAAAGGCCTTGTCACAATATGATTTGCCTATATATGTAAAATTAAATATAAATCATCATTCAAAGCAAACAAAAATCTGCACGTAGAAATGCTGGAAAGCGAGATTTTTTACGTTTATTTTAGTTGAAATTTGTGATTCTTGAATTTGAGATAAAATTGTACGTGACGCGTGAATGTTGGAAATATCGATACGTGAAACGTGATGCCGACCCCCCTGGGCCACCCTGGCGGGTCTCCCACAACTGTAGAACAATGGATCCTCTGTACGGACAGTTTTGTCTTATATTCACTTGCCCATAACTCTTCGAATAAACACGATTTGGCTTTACAATTTGACCAATTAGTGTGTATTTGAATGTATATACTGCTATGGATGTCTTGGAAGCAAAATATGCTTTGCAAATGCTTTAAAGGCTTTCGAGTTTGATACCACGCTTTGCCTCATACTGTGGTCATGAGTTAGGTCACGGATTGCCTGGAAGATGTCTTTCAAGTATAGGTCTAAACGGTCCAGTTAAATGCAACCACGCGGTGACATTATAAGTTGCTACCGTTTGATTGGTTCTCGAACTGGCACTGTTTGGAGTGTTCCTCGTATACGACCTAGCTGTAGATCATTCTTCTTTGATGCTTTCAAACGAACAGTCAAGTCTATGAAATATGGCGACTCAGAGCAACTCAGAGCTGACTTCCGAGGCAGCGGAGGAGAGAGTCGAAGAGGTAGACCCGTTTAAGCTCATAAAAAGAGATGGAGTGCTCGGCTTTGAACGAGCGAAAGAGTTCGAAGCCGTCACTAATTTTGATGTGGACGTTAGCGGGTATGTTGGCCATGATGGCCATATTGCCGGCTACATACTAAACATTCAACTGGCCGTAACAGACCCTCTCGAGGCAGTCTCCAATAATTCAATGTAAGTTTGTCTAGCTAGCTTATCCTGTCACAGTGACACTTATTTTCTAAAAATACATGTAACTGGTTATGAAAGAAACGCACACTTTGCGTCTATGCGTAAATACCCAGCTTTGAACCACAAGTTGAATATATTCATAATTCGGCCCGCCCGTGAGTGCCTATATAAACTGAACCCGAGTTTGCTGTATGTCAGTCATATCATATAAATGATTATGCTATTAAAATATCTAAATCTGAGAATTAGAAAATAACCTTTGAGATCGAGCTTTTATGTCGGTTCTTTAGTTCGGGTTCGGGTAGCTCAGGTTGCAACTCCTCATGGTTTTTGGCGGGACATTGTGGTTAGTTGACACAGGAAGGCCAGTCAGCACAGTATCTGCGTCTACAGAATTTTGCTCCAGCGGTTGTATAGTGATAATAGACTCTATTTGTTTTGTGCAGTTGAACCGAAATATAAAATTTAAATGTGGCCTACTTACATTGCGATGTAATGTTTTATTTAGGGCCATCTATTTAACAAACAAACAGTTAGGGAATCAGGTCGCCATTGTTAAAGCGTTAACATCAAGCTCCCAAGCAGTGTGGTGTGCCCAGAGTAAAGAAATTTACTTACCACAGTTTGTCTACAAACTATGCAGCTCCTACATACAAGGACCTAACCCCAGACGGTTATTACTGGTCAAGGTATTTAAGCATAACATTATTCATATTACTTAAGCAAGAACAGACATTTTAAGATTTCCTATAATGGAAATTCGCTGCTGAGAGGCCCACACAGACGTTTCGGACACTCGAAACGTCAGAAATGTAGGGTGGGTCTCTGTCTGTAAGGAATTAGAGGTTTTTATATGCTATCCCTTTTCATCATGAATCATTTCATTACAAAAACAAGAGCAAAATAAAATTTTCATTGAATCGCTTTTTATAGGCATTTTTGAGGAAATATATGTTTTGTATAAATTTAGGAATATAAACAATTAAGCTTAAATTGACCTTTATTGACTTATTTTTACAAAATTGTACACGTTGTTTCATCTTTTTTCATGCGGAATTCTTGTTTGCTGTATAGATCAAATAATCTTAGACTTATTTAGTAATTGTACAATTAGTAAATTGTTTACCCTGGAAACAGGACTTTGATATAGTATACTCATAGAGTAGCCTGCGTCACATCTGGACTTTTCTTCGGCTAACCAAAGAAAAGTGTGGATATGATGCAGGCTAGTGTACAGAGATAGGGAATGCCTCTAGAAGTAATACAAGTTTGAAATTTCTTTAAGTCTCTTGTTTTAAATTTGATGTTTTTTTTAAATTCCTTTATTAGGACCTCTCTAAATTTCATTTGTACCTATTAAAAATCATCATTAATATTTGTTTATGCCAAATCTCCACCTCTTGTCTGCAACCCCTGCCCCACAAGGCTTTATTAGCATGGGAAGGTTAACTTTTGATTTGACAATTCTTTTTGCTCAATTCACTTCAAAGAATATAGGGAAGCAACCTGGAGGTGATGCTTGGGTGTTTAACAAGGTGGTTCAAATGAATAAAGAAGGAGAAGAAATCCAGGCTGCTGACCAGAGGTATATTGTGATTGATGAAGAAGGACAGTTACCTGTTATCAATGCAATATCAGGAGGTAAGTATATTATTTTATATATTTCACCAATCTACATGTATATTGACCTATTTTATTGAATTAAATTACAATATTATGATTACTGAACTTTATATAGTATTTAAAAAACTCATTAATAATTCATAAGGCAAACATAATGAAAATCGCCACCGTGACGAGTGTCTTTATATCTGATAAAGATTCGGCCTAATTTACATCAACTTTAACCTCGATTTTCTCCAAGATAAATGAAGATATTTTTGAATTTCTTTTAGAGAACTACTCTAATATGTGTTGGAGTTTTTTAAGCCGTATAAAGAACTCGAGATCGTGTTTTATCGGTATAAAGATCCTCGCCTACGGCTCGGATCTTTATATCCGATAAAACACTCTCTCTCGTTCTTTATACTATACATAGTGTTGGTAGGGGATTGTCGCCCGGTACAACAGTCTGTTCTTACTACTAACAAACTCTAAGCGCACTTGATTATATACACATAGATATTTGCGCTATATAAATGCAAAAAATTCATTTTTTCATTTTAGTAGAATTTTATGAGTACACAATCTGATTGGTCAATTAACCATACTTTATCAGAGCACAGATAATAGATGTGACTTCACAAGATCGTACTCTTGTAAAATTCTATTATATAAAGCAAGAAGATCATGTTCTTTACTCTGATGGAACACTCCTGAAGCCTATGGCTTGTGGTTACTGTAGTGTACTTATGTAAGGTCAGCGGTTGACCATGTGAGTAGTGGAGCAATAAAGATGGCGGACGTCCCGAAGGACTTGTTGTGAGTTTAATCTGTTTCAATCTCGTGGATACACCGGCCATCGGTACTACATCTGGCGACGAGGAATAAAATTAAGTTGTTAAGAAGGCGTTGACGAACGATGGCGTCCTCAATATTAGAAACTGGAGGATTAAAACCGTTTGACGTACACAGTGACCCGAATAGTTTAGCACTGGAATGGAAGCGATGGCTTCGAAGTTTTCAACTTTATGCTGATGGAAAAGGACTGATTATATTTCCTGATAAAGATGACAACAAGATACAGCGGAGAGCTTTACTCCTCCATTCAGCAGGACCCGACGTTCAAGATATTTTTATGTTTTACCAGATACTGGAGGACCGAAGGAATACGCAAAGGCAGAGAAGGCCCTGAATGATTATTTCGTGACCCAAGTAAATATTCCATACGAACGACATCAGTTCCGTGAAATGAGTCAGAAGAAGACGAAACCATTGATCAGTATGTAGTACGATTAAAGCGTAAAGCAGAAGCATGCAGTTATGGCGATCAGACGAATGACCAGATCAGAGATCAGATAATATCAACGTGTCGTTCCAGTGAATTGCGTCGCAAGCTTCTGGAGAAAGGTCAAGCCTTGACGTTGAAAGAGTTGAAAGATACCGCGAGGACTTTTGAAGCCGTGAAACGCCAGTCAAGAAGCATGAGTAGCCATTTTGATCAAGCTAACGTCAATAGAGTAGTAGAAACACAAACATCCAGGTCACCATATGGTAGAGGGAGAGGGGCTAGTCGTCAACCCAAACCAGAGGACAAGAAAAAGGAACCGCAGTCAGGTGGGGGAGAGTGCTATAGATGTGGGAGACATGGACATTTTGCCAAAGACCAAAATTGCCCTGCAAAGAACAAAACATGTAACAAGTGTCATCAAACAGGACACTTTGCTTCTGTTTGCAAAACAGATAGTGGTCGTGACAGAGGGGATGGCAAAGTTAACCTTGTTGAGTCTGAGGAGTCTGATGATGAATATGCCTTTAGTGTGAGCTCAAGAGAAAGCATGGAAAGGGTAGATGTGACCGTTGGAGGCCACATAATTTCAATGATTGTGGATTCAGGTGCAAGCGTCAATGTCATAGATCAGAAGCTGTGGAGTGAGCTGAAGGAACAAAGGATAAAGTGCAAGTCGAGTAAGTCAAGCAAGAAATTATTTGCATATGGGAGCACAGAACCACTGAATACTCTAGGAACTTTTACTGCTCTGACCTCTGTTGGACAGAATTCTGTGGACGCAGAATTTATCGTGCTTGAAGGCAAAGGGGAGCCACTTCTAGGAAAGACAACAGCAATGCAGTTAGGAGTGCTGAAGATTGGCCCAGATATCAGACAAGTCAACCAAAGTGATCAACTAATGAGTGAGTACACAGAATTGTTCCATGGGGTGGGCAAATTGAAAGACTACCAGTTGAAACTACATATTGACCCAAATGTCACCCCAGTCGCACAGCCAGCTCGACGTGTGCCATGTGCCCTGAGGGATAAAGTGAAAGATAAGATCGAAGAATTAGTAGAGATGGATATAATAGAGTCTGTAGAGGGGCCCACACCCTGGGTCAGTCCAGTTGTTGTTGTTCCCAAGCAAAATGGTGAAATCCGCTTATGTGTTGATATGCGACGTGCAAACGAGGCCATCGTCAGGGAAAGACACCCAATTCCAACTGTAGATGATGTGCTGCACAGTTTAAACCAGAGCACGGTATTCAGTAAACTTGATTTAAAATGGGGTTATCACCAGATTGAGCTAGAACCTGCCTCCCGGAGTATCACTACCTTTGTCACCCATTGTGGTTTGTATAGATACAAGAGATTAATGTTTGGCATTAATGCAGCCCCGGAAATCTACCAACATGTGATTCAACAAACACTGCAGAATTGTGAGAACACTGCAAACATTTCAGATGATATTATTGTACATGCTAAGAGTGTGGAAGAGCATGATCACATACTTGAGGAAGTGCTGAAGACTCTGAGGGAAAAGGGACTGACCCTGAATGCAGAGAAGTGTAAGCTACATATGACACAACTTGAGTTCATGGGTTTTGTTTTGTCAAAGAATGGAATTGGTCCAGCTGAAGAAAAGGTTAAGTCTGTTGTTAATGCAAGAGAGCCTGAGAGTGCCTCAGAAGTAAGAAGTTTCCTGGGACTAGTTAACTACAACGCACGATTTATTCCTGATTATGCAACAATAACTGAGCCGTTACGCCGCTTGACAAAAAATGATGTCCCGTTTGTGTTTGGAGTAGATCAGAGGAAAGCTTTCAACGAGTTGAAGTCAAGATTAAGTCGTGCAGAGACTTTGGCATACTTTAACAAAGATGCCAAGACCAGAGTCATCACAGATGCTAGTCCAGTCGGCCTTGGCACAGTTTTAACGCAAGAGCATGATGGTGAGTTTAGAGTTGTAAGCTATGCGAGCCGAAGTCTGACTCCTGTTGAAAGAAGATACTCTCAAACTGAAAGGGAAGCGCTTGCCATTGTATGGGCATGTGAACGGTTTAATGTTTACTTGCATGGTGTTGAGTTTGAGCTGTGTACAGACCACAAACCTCTCGAAACTATTTACTCAGCTAAGTCTAAACCAAGTGCAAGGATAGAGAGTTGGGTGTTAAGACTACAACCCTACAAATTCAAGGTGAAATACATTCCAGGAAAGCAAAATGTTGCGGATTCCCTGTCCAGGCTTATGCAAGTGGAAGACTCTGTTTCATCACCAGAGCAAAGAGTAGCAGAAGAGTTTGTTAGATTTGTAGCTGTCAGTGCAACTCCAAAAGCCATGACCACAAGAGAAGTGGAAGAAGCATCAGCAGAGGATGAAGAGTTAAGAGAGTTACGGCATTGTATAAGTAGTGGACAGTGGCAGAACACCCAATGTAAGGAATACATACCTGCGAGTGGAGAGCTGTGTGTAATTGGTAAGCTAGTACTAAGAGGTACGAGAATTGTAATTCCACGCAAGCTGAGACCCCATATCTTAACCTTAGCACATGAAGGACACCTCGGTATCGTCAGTATGAAGCAAAGGCTAAGGTGAAAGGTATGGTGGCCTGGCATTACAAGTGATGCTGAAAAGTTTTGCAAAACCTGTCATGGGTGCCAACTGGTAGGCCAACCCACCCATCCAGAACCTGTAAGGTCTACACCATTACCAAGTTCACCATGGCAAGATCTGGCGATAGATTTCTTGGGACCCCTACCATCAGGACATTCTGTATTAACTGTGATAGATTACTACAGCAGGTTCTATGAAGTTGCCATTATGAAATCAACGACCACTGACAAAGTAATTGAGAGCTTAGAAGAGATCTTCTCCAGACACGGATTGCCACAAACAATAACAAGTGACAATGGCCCACAATTCATATCAGGGGCTTTTAAAATGTATCTTGCAGATAATGGCATCAAGCATAGGAGAATCACCCCATTGTGGCCGCAGGCCAATGGGGAAATCGAAAGACAAAACAGGTCTCTTCTTAAGAGAATGCAAATTGCACAGGCAGAGGGGAAAGACTGGATGCAGGAAGTGCGCAGATACCTCTTGGCTTATAGGGCTACGCCACATACGACAACTGGAGTGAGTCCAGCAGAACTACTTTATGGACGACAGATTAGGTCCAAACTTCCAAGTATCCAGGAAGCTACAAGGGAAGGAGATTTCAGTGATCGAGATGCAGAAATGAAGATGAAAGCTAAGATGTATGCTGACAAGAGGAGGAATGCAGAGACCACAGAGTTGAATCCAGGAGATCAAGTACTTCTAAAGCAACCCAAAGAAAACAAGTTATCGACAGCATTTGCAGCAGAACCATTCCAAGTGGTGGACAAAGATCGGAATAGTGTCATCATAGAATCCCCACAAGGAGTCCAATATCAGAGGAACGTTACACACGTAAAGAAATACAACACACCTACTCCAAGTTCATTGTTACAAGACTACATGGAAGAGGATGGGATGTGCGACCACGCAAGATCCCAAGAGGGACAAAGGGACACCCACATGCAAGACTTGGAAGACCCTCAAGAAGAAGTTCCTGCAGCAGCAAGACCCACTCGTACAAGACAAGTACCAAAAAGATTTGAAGACTTTATGCACTAACATTGAACTGCTATTATCATGTTTGATTGTTTAACACTTTATTGAACAATTTTGGAACGTTAATGTTTGAGTTATATATCATTTATTTGTTTGAAAAAAGGGAGGGATGTAGTGTACTTATGTAAGGTCAGCGGTTGACCATGTGAGTAGTGGAGCAATAAAGATGGCGGACGTCCCGAAGGACTTGTTGTGAGTTTAATCTGTTTCAATCTCGTGGATACACCAGCCATCGGTACTACAGTTACTATTAATAAATGTTTTGTGTTCTTCAGCTTCTGTCATGTTCCCTCAGAATACAGAACATAGCTTCCACTGATCTTTTTGTTTAGTGACTTAATAATCTCAATTTAGAACAGCACAAATAGAATGGTTTGGCTTAACCAGTAAAATAGATAGGGGGTCCAATAGCTGACTTATAGACACTGGCAAGACCTTGGCAAGATCGTGGCAAGAATATCCATGGCAAGATTGCATGATTGATAAGATCTTGCAAGATCCCCCAAGATCTTAATCATACCAAGATCCCATAAGATTTTGTAAGATTCCTCCCATTTAAATAAAAATAATAATTTTAAATACTTTTTTGACGTTTTTGATTCAAATGAATTATAAAATACACATTAGTGGGGTTGAAATATATGTTCAAAATCAATTTCTTTTACTAATTTTATTATTAAAAGTAATGCAAAAAGTTCACTGTAAAACAAAATGTCATTGTACAATTTAAAAAACGTTTGTTTTTTAAGTCATCAATCCCAAATAAAAGATAAATGATCAAATATAGGTACGAGAGACTTTTTAACATAATTTTCTAACCAGGGTCTTTACCTTGAAGGGCTTTCAATTCCTTGTGTTACGAGACAATAAATCGATAATCAATCGATATTTCAAAAAACGAGTTGTATCCAAAGACATACAATTGGACATACTTATGATTGACAGTTCAGAAGTAGTTTTAGTTACTTCTTATACGAAAAAACCAAATTAACAACTACAAATGATTATAATTAAGTCTTTGAGTTACACGATAATTACGCAGGAAACTTTGGTAAACTTTTCGTCTACTGTTGACATGAGTTTGTTCTGATTTGCATGATTATTATTCGCTAAATTTTAGGGGATAGTACGTCCCACTTTTTCATTTACACCTGTCTACGCCCAAGTCAAGTTGTAACTAAGATTTCTTTCTTGGATATAACTTTGGACTAGTTGAAAACTCTTTACTTTTGTCACATATTTTTGCAAATAGTATTTCTTGATCTAACTTTTCACTATATGTAATTCTTGATCTAGACCTAAAATTTTGGTATGAGTCTTGAACTCATTAAGTTATACTCCTAAATTCTAACCAATCACAAAGTTACTTTTAGTTCATGATTGACATTGTAAATCTATGACGAATCACGTCCATAAATACAGATAGTAGTAGTTGTTGGAAGTTGATGTAACTTGATCAACCAATAAAAGCTCGAACGGTACCAGCTTTGCCAAGAGGTGTCCCATAACACTTGTTGTCTTTAGAAGCATAGTCCCCCAGGCATAGTCCTTGTTTCACGCTCGACGGCAGACAATTCCTGATTTGAAACTTTAGCTACATTTTTAAGCAGCTTTACTGAAGACATCTTCACAAAACGAAGAATACACAATCCTCAATGACCCATTCATTGTCAGAAGTTTTTTGAAGCTATGAATCCAACTAAAAAGTCGTCCAGCTTTGAAAATGTTCTCTGTGTCCTTCGGTCTTTCGAGCAGTTTTTGAAACGACACCGGGTCCGAAAAAAATATTCAAACGTAGGTTGTTTTCGCTTTAACTCGTTAAGATTGTCACAGATTAATGATTATTAAAATCGCTAAATTTTTTAGGTTTCCAGAATAATATTTTTAAGTTATGCAAGTTCCAGTAAAACTGCAAAGAAACTTGTAAATTTTCAGTTTTCAAAGTGTCAGTCAATCTCGAACCCAGCGCCTGTGTTCCTCTTGGTCAGTACTGGGCTCGCGTCCGCTGACCAGACGCTGGCTCTCGAGATTGAGTGTCAGTGCGCGCCAAGTTGGCGCCAAAAAGCAATCAGCCAATCAGCATCGCGATGTACACGGACGTACGACGTACCTAAGTACGACGGATACAGCCGTTGGGCTCCCTGTGTGTCAATGAAAAAGCAACTTGATGGGTAGCCATTTTTTCTTAGGTGTGGTGCTCCGCTCGCGCGGGAGCTCCGCTATAAATGATTTAAATCTAATGTACTTCAAATTTTTCAGGGACCATATTGGATTGTTTGCAGACAAAAAGAACTTAGAAGTGATGCACGTGTAGTATGTATTAACTTTTACTAAGAGAATGATAAATAAAGTTAGGAAAGTCTATTATGGATTATGGATATTTTTATCAACTATGTCATGAGAAAGTGGCTGCTTAGTGAAGTGAAATGCTAGATGTCAAAATATGTTTCTATACATATAGTACCTCCATTTTAATAGTGCATCTTATTATTGTCAAAAAGAACTTAGAAATGATGGTATGTAGTAAACTTTTACTAAGAGAATGATTAATAAAGTTATGAAGCAAAGTCTATTTTGGATTATGGATCTTTTTATCAACTGTGTCAGGAGAAAGTGGATGCTTATTGAAAAAAAAACGCAGTCTAAGACTGCATGTGGCTAGTGCATGCGCAAGCTTGCTCAAAAAATGTATACACATTTTCACGTGGAAGTCAAAGTCGTGTCAGCAAAGATTTTATTTTATACAACAGAAACGACCAAAAACATGCCAAGTTGAAACAATTGGGCGATTTTTCTTGTCAAAATTTAAACGTTAATCTCGGCGATATTGATTTTGTTCATCATTGAACATCTTGTAAAAAATATAATTTGGCGGTCACGGTTAGCACATCGCACTTAGTAGTCTTAGTAATTGTCGCGCTGAATAAGGTAAACATTATAAGGTCTACTTGCACTCAAAAGAAGCCAGTAGCCTACAGGAGTAAAGAAGCATTACACAATGTTTTTCTGTTGGGGTTTTCTCGGACTGCAGATTCTGACCTAACAGGTGACCGAACGAGCGCGCACGCAACGGGACGTGTCAGCTCCGTTGTATATATATAATGGCACGGTAGCCAGCCAATCAGCGCGCACATGTTATTTCAAATATTTTATAAATATACCAAACTCGTTCTCGTTCTCGTCTAGATTTTCTCAATGTCCGTCTTGCGAGCGCACCTAAAAACCGCGACGACAGACTTTCCCAGAATGTTTTCCGCCAGAGGGTTTCCGCCAAATTTACCGACCCAAAAATGGGTCGGCGAAGGTTTTAAATAAAGAAATTAAGAGAGCCAATCAGCGCGCTCCTCGCACTCAGCGCGCGCTCATTTGGGGGGAAACGCAAATCAAGATCTTGCAAGTCGCACAAGGCTATCTGTCTAGAATGTTTATTTTTATTCTATTTTTTCATTAATATGTGAATTTTTATAAGAGGTCGACTTGTAGCAAGTTTAGTTCTCGTCAAGTACTCATTGTCAGTGAAGTCAAGACACATTTGTTCAAAAGAGCATTTGATTTAAGGTAGCTCGACCCCATAATTTTACACGAACACTTTCCAACTTTGAAGCGCTCATGCTTAAAATGAACGCAAAGTTAGGTAAATATTGAAGCAATGTTGAGGATTTTGTGCTCTGGGCTGGGACTCCTTTTGTTTCTGTCTTATCAACAAATAATTCTTGTACACCATGCACGCATTGACTGCACTTGGTTAACAATAACGAATAATTGTTATACTTTTCAAATTGTGCCCGTCACAGAATTCAATTCAAAAGAATTTGTTGCTGTGCTAAATCGTAGACAATAGAAGTCCCAGAGCACAAAATCGTCGACATTGCATCAATATTTACCTAACTTTGCGTTCATTTTAACCCACCTAAAAAGTTTTCAATTAACAGGAAAATCCGTTTGCTTATAATTTATTAATCAATTACGCTCCTCAGGAAAAATAAATAAAGAAAATCGAGCAGTTTTCTAATGATCGCATGTTTTGCGAAAATGCCCGTAAAATCGGAGAAAATATGTAAACATTGAGTTTTCAGCTTCATTCACATATCATTCGATTTGGCAAAATCGCGTTGCTGTCTATCCTTCCAGTTTTTCCATAAAGTACTAGCGGGTATGAAAATAGAATGAGCGATTTTGGGGGTAAATAAATATCCAAGAAGTAGTAAAATTTGGCAAGGGTAGTGTGGTCTTCAATTTTTGCATAAATTAATATACTCTTAATTTAAAGCACCCAAAATATCTCCAAATCCGTCTTGTAGATTTTAGTGAGACTTCTTTCAGAGGAAGGCAGACATCCAAGGTATATGTAGCATCGAGCATTTCCTTAGCAAATGCATTTGAGAGCCAAAATTGGACCCAAAGCTAAAACACATTTGACGTCATTGTCACGTGATATTCCGTCCGATCTCCCAACTAAAAAACACATTCAATATTGCTTTTCAGTATATATGTAATATATACATATGTAATATATATATATGTAATATATATATGTCAGTATATATGCTTCTTATGACAATATTTAGGTAGTTAGTATATATTCTTACTGTGTTAATTAGTTAATATTACATATTCAATGTATTATTTTATCATTTTGATATCTATTATTGTTATCTACTGTAAATTTTACTTAGAAAGCACTTTGGACAATTAGTGTTTTAGCAGTTTTAGCGGGATGTGTCGATTTCAAGTGTGCGATTCCATATGCCAGCGGTTTGATCAGAGGGTTGAGCCCTCATATCTTCTGTTCTGCGGCTAATGCGTCAGCCTTTTCACACGTGTGTCAATTGTTATTCGTAGTATCAATATTATCAAAAATGTATTTCTTATCGCTATTTATTTTTTTAATTTGTCTCCTATCTTGCTGTCACACGATGAAGATTTCTGAGTTCACCTTCAAAAGGATCGAAGCAGCTATAAACAACTTCAAAAGTGGTGGGTATCGGGTGCTAGTTATTCAAGATATTTCAATGGAAGTATGCGACGGACAAACACCTCACTACGAAGACTATTTATCTCCACCAATCATGGTATGGGATGTTTTACAAAGCTACAGTAATTTGGTAAAAGATATAACATGCCATATCTGTAAAGCCAAGGACGTGTTATCGAGACTTAGGGTAGCGGGACTTTGGACAAACGATTGTGCGTCGTCGTATCCTCCAAGGCTCATCTACGATACATCCAGGTATATTCTTCTGGTTTCATCTATTTACATTTGTCCACATAATCATCGAGTTCCATCACACCACCCCACCATTCTTTCTGCACTTCCTTGTAATGCACATGTTCCGTTTTATTTGACAAACCGTGCTGGATTTACTGTTAATCTGTTAGAACAGATATGTTCTCTAGTTGATCACGGTATGAGTTTTCTTGGTATCGAAGGTATCGTTGAGGATCAATATCTTCATACCTACAGTACATGCAAAGCGAAATATGTCCGAGATAAAGACTCAAACATCTCATTTCCAGAATTTTCACAGGAAGTGTTCACTTTCCCTCATGAGAAAAGCATAAGGAATGTCTTTTTATCTTACTCCTCATTGTTTGAGGAAGTTTATAATAAAGATATGGCAGAACGTACTTCACATTGGTTATGCTGTGATCATACATTTAAAAGTGCTGCCAATATTCGTCAATATAGAGGAAGTGATGGTCGCTGGATAAAGCTCTTCAAATGCATATTTTGTGTACTTGGGATTGAAGGTGATATCCTCCATTGGCAATTCACAAGCGGAGAATCTTTTGATGAAGTGAGGCATGTTTTTAAAGAACTAAGAAGCCATTTGAAATGTAAAGGATTGGTATTAGATGGGATAATAATTGATAATTGCTGCAAATGGAAAGGAATGCTTTCTGTAGAGTTTCCCAATGTCCCAGTCAAACTCGATCTTTTTCATGCTGTGCAGCGCTTCACAAAGACGTTAAATTCAAAGACTAGAAAGAACAGTGGTGTGTCAAAAGATTATGGTATGATATTTAGACAACCAACAGATTTAGGTGAGAAGAGACAGCAATGTACAGCTAATGCTAGTACAATTTTAAAGAATCTGGAAAGTTTTGTAACGAAATGGAACGATGTTAAGTGGAATGGTGAAGATATACTGGGCACTCAAACACACCTAGCTATTTCAAATTTAAAGAAACACATTGAAAAAGGTTGCCTTAGTGGAATTCCAGCACATTGTTCTATTTCTGGAAATGAAAGGCTGCACAGAACTATGAATGCTATACTAAAAACAAATAAAATTAGCCTTGATATGGCATATCCAGGATGCAGTACACTTTTTTTTAAAAGCAACAATTTTAAAGTGATGGAAAGTGATCGCTAGTAACGGATAGTTATGTATAGTGATGGACAGTGATGTATAGTGATAAGTAGTGATGGAAAGTGATGGCTAGTAACGGATAGTTATGTATAGTGATGGCCAGTGATGGATAGTGATGTATAGTGATAAGTAGTGATGGAAAGTGATGGCTAGTAACGGATAGTTATGTATAGTGATGGCCAGTGATGGATAGTGATGTATAGTGATAAGTAGTGATGGAAAGTGATGGCTAGTATATTAACGGATAGTTATGTATAGTGATGGCCAGTGATGGATAGTGATGTATAGTGATAAGTAGTGATGGAAAGTGATGGCTAGTAACGGATAGTTATGTATAGTGATGGCCAGTGATGGATAGTGATGGCTAGTGATGGGTAATGATGGAAAGTGATGGCTAGTAACGGATAGCTTTGTATAGTGATGGCCAGTGATGGATAGTGATGTATAGTGATAAGTAGTGATGGAAAGTAATGGTTAGTAACGGATAGTTATGTATAGTGATGGCCAGTGATGGATAGTGATAAGTAGTGATGGAAAGTGATGGCTAGTAACAGATAGTTATGTATAGTGATGGCCAGTGATGTATAGTGATAAGTAGTGATGGAAAGTGATGGCTAGTAACGGATAGTTATGTATAGTGATGGACAGTGATGTATAGTGATAGGTAGTGATGGAAAGTGATGGCTAGTAACGGATAGTTATGTATAGTGATGGCCAGTGATGTATAGTGATGCCTGATGATGGGTAATGATGGAAAGTGATGGCTAGTGACGGATTTTGATGCCTTGTGATGAATAGTGATGGGTAGTGATGACTAGTGATGGAAAGTGATGAATAGTGACGGATAGTGATGTCTAGTGATGGATAGTGATATCTAGCCGGATGTCTAGTGAGGGATAGTGATGGCTAGTAACGGATAGTGATGGATAGTGATGCCCAATGACGGACAGCGATGTGTAGTGATGCCTAGTGATGGGTAATGATGGAAAGTGATAGGTAGTGATGGATAGTGACAGATAGTTATGGTCAATACCGGACAGTGATGGCTAATAACGGATAGTGGTGACTAGTAACTAATAGTGATGTATAGTGATGGCTAGTGACGGATATGGATGGCTAGTGACGGATAGTGACGGATAGTGATGGCTAATAACGGATAGTCATGCCAAGTGACGGATAATGATGGCCAGTGACGGACAGTGATGGATAGTGATGCCTAGTGATGGAAAGTGATGCCTAGTGACGGACAGTGATGCCTAGTGACGGACAGTGATGGAAAGTGATGCCTAGCGACGGCCAGTGATGTATAGTGATGCCTAGTGATGGGTAATGATGGAAAGTGATGCCTAGTGACGGACAGTGATGGAAAGTGATTCCTAGTGACGGATAGTGATGGCTAGTGATGGGTAATGATGGAAAGTGATGGCTGGTAACGGATGGTTATGTATAGTGATGGCCAGTGATGGATAGTGATGTCTAGTGATGGATAGTGATGCCCAGTGATTGATAGTGATGAATAGTGATGCCTAGTGATGAGTAATGATGGAAAGTGGTAGGTAGTGATAGAAAGTGATGCCTAGTGACGGATAGTGATGGCTAGTAACGGATAGTTATGTATAGTGATGGCCAGTGATGGATAGTGATGTATAGTGATAGGTAGTGATGGAAAGTGATGGCTAGTAACGGATAGTTATGTATAGTGATGGACAGTGATGGATAGTGATGTATAGTGATAGGTAGTGATGGAAAGTGATGGCTAGTAACGGATAGTTATGTATAGTGATGGCCAGTGATGGATAGTGATGGATAGTGATAAGTAGTGATGGAAAGTGATGGCTAGTATATTAACGGATAGTTATGTATAGTGATGGCCAGTGATGGATAGTGATGTATAGTGATAAGTAGTGATGGATAGATAGTGATGCCCAATGACGGACAGCGATGTGTAGTGATGCCTAGTGATGGGTAATGATGGAAAGTGATAGGTAGTGATGGATAGTGACGGATAGTTATGGTCAATACCGGACAGTGATGGCTAATAACGGATAGTGGTGACTAGTAACTAATAGTGATGTATAGTGATGGCTAGTGACGGATATCGATGGCTAGTGACGGATAGTGACGGATAGTGATGGCTAATAACGGATAGTCATGCCAAGTGACGGATAATGATGGCCAGTGACGGACAGTGATGGATAGTGATGCCTAGTGATGGAAAGTGATGCCTAGTGACGGACAGTGATGCCTAGTGACGGACAGTGATGGAAAGTGATGCCTAGCGACGGCCAGTGATGTATAGTGATGCCTAGTGATGGGTAATGATGGAAAGTGATGCCTAGTGACGGACAGTGATGGAAAGTGATTCCTAGTGACGGATAGTGATGGCTAGTGATGGGTAATGATGGAAAGTGATGGCTGGTAACGGATAGTTATGTATAGTGATGGCCAGTGATGGATAGTGATGTCTAGTGATGGATAGTGATGCCCAGTGATTGATAGTGATGAATAGTGATGCCTAGTGATGAGTAATGATGGAAAGTGGTAGGTAGTGATAGAAAGTGATGCCTAGTGACGGATAGTGATGGCTAGTAACGGATAGTTATGTATAGTGATGGCCAGTGATGGATAGTGATGTATAGTGATAGGTAGTGATGGAAAGTGATGGCTAGTAACGGATAGTTATGTATAGTGATGGACAGTGATGGATAGTGATGTATAGTGATAGGTAGTGATGGAAAGTGATGGCTAGTAACGGATAGTTATGTATAGTGATGGCCAGTGATGGATAGTGATGGATAGTGATAAGTAGTGATGGAAAGTGATGGCTAGTATATTAACGGATAGTTATGTATAGTGATGGCCAGTGATGGATAGTGATGTATAGTGATAAGTAGTGATGGAAAGTGATGGCTAGTAACGGATAGTTATGTATAGTGATGGCCAGTGATGGATAGTGATGTATAGTGATAGGTAGTGATGGAAAGTGATGGCTAGTAACGGATAGTTATGTATAGTGATGGCCAGTGATGGATAGTGATGTATAGTGATGCCTAGTAATGGGTAATGATGGAAAGTGATAGATAGTGACGGATAGTGATGCCTAGTGACGGATAGTGATAGCTAGTGACGGATAGTGATGGATAGTGATGACTAGTGATGGAAAGTGATGGCTATTGACGGATAGTGATGGATAGTGACGGATATCGATGCCTAGTAACGGATAGTGATGCCTGGTGATGGATAGTGATGCGTAGTGACGGATAGTGATGCGTAGTGACGGTTAGTGATGCGTGTGACGGATAATCATGGCTAGTAACGGATAATGATTTATAGTTATGGAGAGTGATGGATAGTGATGGATGATAACATGTAGTGATGCATACTAACGTCTGATGATGGCTAGTGATGTTCAGTTACGTGTAGTAGCAGTGACGGTATAGAATTATTGTGGATTTTTCCCCATTGGTGTATGTGAACATGGATGTATTACCAACAATTCATTGTTAAACAGAATTAAGTGATCACATTTAATCCATAAAAAAACACTACATATAACTAAAATAGCAAAAAATAGCACTAATTGACCAATAGGAAACAAATTATTCTGTACAATTTAGTGCTATCTCAATTTAGTACTTTTTCATGGGTTGAGTGTGATCACTTTAAAAGTTGATGGGTTTTCTCAGTTGCAAGTTTATTAGAGTGGTACTTAATCTGTGAAACAAAATCTACTAGGCAGTTTGAATAGTCTTATCAAAACAAAAGAAAACAAGAGAAATAGTATTAAATGCCTGGATGGTAGACCAATATCTACTTCGTGGATTTAATGCCATCACTCTAATAGCAGTTTATTGTTAAAAGTTGAGTTTGAGGTGTTGAATTACATCTTGTGATTACAATATTAATAGAGTGATTTCAATAAACCTGGGCACTACTAGTAAGCAAATAAAAATTATTAGATGCTTAATGTTTTGTCTCCTTTTGTTCCTTTGCATCTAGTAAACACTAACAGCTAATCAGCATTGCCCAGGTTTATTGAAATCACTATCAACCCACAAAATATAATGTAGTTAATAGACCAGTCACAGAGTACAAGCACAAAAACTGTGCAATGCAAGCAGCCCTAAATAATAACTAAATTATGCAAATTCTGTTTTCTAGTGTTCAATTACTGCTAATAATTTGGTACTAAATAGACTGCAAAGTATTGCTCTTGGTGTTTGCTCTCTAGTAACCCAAGTGTCCATTGTTTTGGTTTGTCTAATGAACTCTTATTCATCTCATTACTCGTGTTTAAGTTTAATTTTTACAGTTTTTTTCAGTCACTCAAAGAACACAATAAAACATTGAGTTTGGAATAATTGACACTCTAAAAATATTGTTTACTTAATTGCTTTCTGCTTTGGTACTCTAGAGTGGTTTTCATTAACCTGTGAAGCACATTTTAGTGTATTACACTCTAATTGCATTGTGTTATTTTGTTGTCATTTGACTATTACACTTTTAAAAAAAACACTGTTTTACGGGTTAATGAAAATCACTCTAGGGTTTACATGCATTGTCCAAACTTAAATATTCTTTTTACCCTAACATTAGTTTATTACATTTCACCTGTGAACAAGTGCTTGATTTGAATGGTGTAAAATCATTTGTTTTTCATTGCTTTTATCAGTGCTATTTTACAGCATTTTATAGCTTCCTAGTACTATTTCATAGGTTAAATGCAATCACTTGTTTGACTAATGCATACTTTGATTATTGGTATATTGAGTAAACATCTGATGATGTGGACTAAAAAGTTTTAAGAGCAGTCAATTTAGGCCAAATAGTTTTGGACAGTTGGTGGGTCAAGCTGGAAAAATCTTGATGTTGTGTTCCCATAAAGGCAGGTGAGGATGTTTCTGAAAAGTGTAGCAACTATATAGTACTTTCCCACTGCATTCATAATATCTACTAGAATATCTAAAAGGCCAGAGTCTTTGAGCATTCCTGAATCGTGACGACGGCCTTCCACAGGACCATAAAGATTTGCTACAAGACCATTTGGAATGGCTATAGCTTGAAATTTCAGAGCGTGAACTCGTTTATCCCGTTATAAACTACACATTGATTTTCTCCAGGGCGGCATATTGGACATACTGTGCCATCGATGAACCCAAAGCAATTTGTTAGCAGACTTCCTTTTCTAGCAATTGCTTGAGAGTATTCTTGCAAAGCAATAGGGGAGAGAAATGGTTGGTTCCAAGAGGTTAAACGAAAACCATGATGATTATCGACCCAGTCGAGTACAGCGTCGGATAACATACAAAGTTCGGGCACTGGACAAGCAAAACAGTAGATTAAATCAAAGTAGCGGCATGGATAGGCCAGTCTTTTCAGCAACAAGCATAGTCCTTCCACTCCATCACAGACTGTCCCTTGAGGGCATTTGATTTTTTCTGGGATCTGCAATGCATTCTTTAAAGCTACAAGGTCGTCTTTGGCCACTCTGAAATTTGCTTCGCATTCGCTTGAAGTAAAATCGTCGTGGCAAAATGGTTCAAAATCACAGTATGGATAAGTAGCATTGGTTGGCTCGTAGTATTCATAAAGCGTGAGAAACTCTCATCGAGATAACCCTCAACATAAGCTGATAAAAGAGCATTTCTAACTTCTTCGAATGACATTTTCCTTTTCCACAGCAGGTAGTCCCTGTCACAGTCTATCGCTTCGTTGTTGTCATCTTAATGTAAACAAATCATGCGAATTTCACGCCCTACTCTTGTACTCGGCCCAGTCTACAATGACCGGGTTTTGACGTAGTCCGTAGTCCGTACTCGCTGAATCTTAATTCTTGGTTTTTCATGGCCTGGTAGTAGAGTCAATCTTATGGTAAAGTCCTCAGGCTTAAAGTGTTTCGAGCAAACAGAGGAAAACTTTTTACGCTTTGTGTCCACAAACTTTGTCCAAATCCTCCGTCTCTTCACAGCTTCTGCTCTTTCGTCGTCATAAAACGGAATTGTATACAAAAAAATTCCTTCTTTTGGGTTCGGAGTACTATCACAACCCCAGACGACACACCAGTTCAGCATATCGCTGTAAAAAATGGTTTTCAAACAAAATATTTATCTTAAAAATGAATGAATGCTCAGAAATATGCTAAAGTACGCCAAAGTTTATATCTAAGAACCAAGAGTGTCGTTCCTTTGTAGACGTCACAATAGGCTCGATCCAGGCTCCCTGGAAAGACCTCGTCCTCTTGGGATTTGTTGCAAATATGGCAAAAATTGCTACATTGAAACACTCACTAAAAATTGCAAATTGAACAAATTTGAAAAAAAATTGTTGCTCCAAAAAAAGTGTTGCTCCAAAGACTATATAGATTTTGAAAAAATACCATATAAATAGGGTTCAGTTGCACTTTAAACTTGGACCTTGGCTGTACATTTCTTGTTATCTAGATGCAGCTGGGTCCCCTTTACCCCGTCATGGTAGCCAGGTTGGGTTTTGCCAAAAGGTAGCCCATTGACATTTAATTTGTTTTTTGTCTGCCGAATATTATTTTTCTTTGTTTCAGCATGCCTCCAGCACGTTCTCAGCGGCGATTCCGTGTTCAAACAAGATCTCAGAGAAGAAATACCAACCAACCAGTAGCATCTGAGTCACCAGCAGTTGAGTCAGCTACAAGTACTAGCTCAGTAGCAGCCCTGCAATCTTCATTGATTGAGCAATTAGTAACAACAATCACAGCTAAGGTTACAGACAACCTTGCACCACTACTTGGTAACCGACAACAAAACGAGGCAAGTTCTGGGCCGTCTGACACATTGGTGGAATCACCAGTTGCTAGTGCCAACAATGTTGTAGGTGCTGCGGTGAACAGATTTAGTGGAAGCTTAACAGGTGAGCTGAGGGTAGACAAGGAGACCCCTTCAAGACCACATTAACTTTTTCAGTCGGTGGGTGTAGCACTTGACACAAGAGTGCCAGCCAAAATCAAATCCAAAATCTGGAGCCATGAATACATAGACCTGGGTAGCTTGCTTGTCAACCCCATTCAGGAAAAGAAATACCAACTTGAATGAATGGTAATGGTAATCAACCACATTCTCTTTGTTTGGGATCGACCTCCAAGCCAAAACGAATCCAGACCATAGAAATCTGGGTGTCAGCATTCCCTATATTTGTCTCTATTTCCACTCAAAAGTTTCCTAGTGAGGCACCAGCACTTATGAAGTATGCTGATACAATTCAGGATTTGGCGGGAAGGGGAAACAATTGGCAATATTATGACAAAAACTTTCGTTTTCTTCGCCAAGCTGACTCCTCTTCCTTGCCTTGGGGCAGTTTGCACTGTGAGTTGTGGCTGAAGTCGATTCGATTCGATTCGATTCGATTCGATTCGATTCTTTTTTTTGTTGCAATGTTTAAACCTGAAATATTCAAATATCCAAACAAAGACCAACAAAGAGCTCGAATGAGAACGTGACATCAAAGAAGAATACAAAGATGGACAGCCTTATAGATTACTAACATTTTTCTTGAATTAATACACTGAGAATAATAAGGTAAGATATGCCTCAATTTCTAAAAAGACTTTGATCTAACACATAGCATAGAATTTATACATGAAATGAAATAGCTGGATATCAAGAAAATGTTTCTGCATTGACATTGAAACTTTAGTTAATACAACTCAACAACTACATCAGACCTATTTTGAAAAATATATATCTTTCTTATCTTAATAACAAATAGGATTGAATAATAGGAAAAATAGAAAAATAGGATTTTCCTTTGAAAAACATAGTTTATGAAATTACAATTACATTTATGAGTAAATAGGCTTTAAATTTATTTTCAATAGAGTTTTTCTGTATCTTCTGTTTTTCATAGGGCTTTGTTTTTCACAGCCCTCAAAATACAGTAGCTGATTGCATTGTATGTTGTTGAATAAGATCACTCGAGCATTAAATTAAGAGTGTGAAAAGCTATTGTTGCTTTCATAAAATACCGGCTTTGTAGCTCAGATGGGTCAAATAACCATTGAACAAAAATGGTTCCAACGTTACCGGCTTTTATTTTTGATATTCTTGCGTTTCTTGTACTATATTTACACATTTTAACTTGTGGTACAGTTCCTCCGCCTCCTTTACCACTTGATGCTCTGCTTGAAGGTATTGAAGCTTTCCTGAACATCGTTACACGGTTGCTGGTACCGATACATGTAATCATCGGAAACCACTACGATAGTAATCGTTGGTTAACACCTCGCCGATATAGCATTTGGAACACCGCTGCAGCCCACCCCGAGTACTTTTGGTTTTTGACGGGAGAGACACCTGGTAGTGTAACGAGTGGTAGAGGGCATCGGAGTCGAAGTAGAGTTGCGAGTTCGAGAACCTTGGAATCCGCGTAGGCGTATTAGAAGAACTAGACCATGTGCTCTTTGTTTACATGACAGAATTTTACTAACATTCGTATGGCTAAGACAATACTACACTCTAACAAGTCTGGCCCAGTTGTTTCATATGTTTCTCCAAGTAATGTCCATGACATAATTTTTACAATTCGTTCCAATTGTATACCAACATTATGTTCATCGGTACATTGCATGGAATAGTGAAAATGAATGGGACAACCAACGTGGTGAGTTTGAAGAGCTACCAAAAGCAGTTGATGCCATTGACGCATTTGCAGTTCAGATCAACAGGCCTCAAGGTGATGCACAGCGATTGTATTATAGAAGAGATCGAGGATATCATTTCGTCAATTTCCACGTAGTTGTTGACAATGATGGCTTCTTTCAGCTTTTAAGAGGTGGATTTCTGGAGCATGTAACTGATTCTGCATCGTACGCACGTTTACCACACATAGGCTACAGGTGGCAACTCCAACTCCCTCGCAACTTGGATGGGGGATATCCCTCAGTTTACCCTCTTTTAACGCCATTCCGAAGACCAAGACAAGACCAAGACTAATCGGGAGTTACATGGGGCAAGAGAACGGGTTGAAAACAGAATCGGAGATGCAAGGATATACCGCTCTATTCCTGGGCGTTCTGGTAGATTCCGTGGCGACAGGCATTTTGTATCTGTGGTTGTTAGTACCATACTTGCACTTGTGAATAGACGGCGGAGATTAGTTAGAAGAATTAGAGAACAATTCTTAAATATATAAAATGTTTAAATTGCAATTATATCTTGGCTAGGCGCAGTGTAAAGAGTAGACCTTATCAATAGGCCCATAGTATACCTATTTGCACAAACATTGATTCTTCAAAGCATAGAAGCTGAAACCGAAATGAACAATGGGGAATCTGATAGGAGCACTTGGATGAAAATCCATGAAAATTGAAAATGATTTGAAGCTAAATGAAACCTATGTACTCAGTGCCAATAATCACCACTGAAGCAAATTTTTCTTCACATCCAAATGAGAGAGATAGAAATTGTCAAGTATTCTAAGCCTTTGAAATTGTGAGTAAATGACGTTCATTTACTCAACCCATTGTTCTTTTAGGTTTTAAACCAAAATTTCTCTGTGATAATGAGCTTAAAATGTAGATTTTTTTGGCAGAAGAGTAGCTAGTATTTAGCTATATTCATTTTCATATAGAAATAATCAGTTTCCAACTTTCACAGTTTCCGATTTGTGTCCAAGTGGGCCTTTAAAGAAACACGCCATATCCCCATGCTTCTAAAATCGACCGAGAAAAATACTTGGTATTCCAAACGGCGATCGCAAAATTCATAGATAAAACAAATGAAAATCCATATATTACTAGTGTACTCAGGAGCCATGCATTTCGGTCTCAGCTTTTAGGCTACAGGGAAAACGGCGTACTTTTGTTTTCTCGCAAAACTGATCCCAAAATGCACTACAGTTTCCTATATGGCCTAGAACTTGGTTCGACATGCTTGATCCTATGCACTCTGTGTGAACAATAGAATTTTTCTTAACCCTAGCTGACAAATGTTATGAAAGTTGTAGCTGATGCCCTGCAAATCCACGAAACAGACGTTGAAGATATGTTACTGAGCAATTGCACATGGGAACGTTTCGGAGGATGGCATTAGGAGGAGGTCAACAACTCAGCCTATTTGATGAACTCACAATTTTTTTTAGTACGATGCATGTGTACTCATCTCAGAAAAATACAGTTTCTGATACCAAAGAATACCAGGATTTACTGTCAATGTTTACAGGAAATGCAAGAATAAGAGAGACAAGTAAGAAAATTATTATTTTTGTTGGTGAGCTTTGACTTGAACATTATCAAAAATTTGAATTATTGTTCTAAATGAGCCTGCATTTATCCAACTTTTTCTCAAGTCTGTCAGAAAAACCATGCATTGAGACACCTAGCAAATTGCATGATTATATATAGTCTGCATTCTCAAAAAAGGTTGTCCAGATGAAAAGACATTTAGTCATTAATAAATTCATTTGCATATATCAAATTATCAAATTTTTGCAGGAATTTCAATTCAAAATACCAAAATACATTGCATATTATATACATATTGTGCAAAATAAATTGTAGTTTTAGCGTTACCGGGCATCAAATTAGTTGTCATCTATCGGATTAGAAGTCTTCTACATAATTATTTAGTTGCATCTCATCAAACATTCTATGTATTTCGAACTTGTGCGAAATGACTTAAGATATTGTGCGAAATGACTTTTTTTGTGCGAAATGACTTGTGCGAAATGACTTTTGTGCAAAATCACTGGTATTCCAAAAGAGTCACTGCTTAGAGGCAAGAAGCACTTGAAAAACAAGCTTACTACGCATCTTGGCTACGTGGAGAATAACAACATCTAGCCTAACACCAAGAACGAGGGAGCTCTTCAATGAAGTGAGATCGTATCGAAAAACATTCAATCTTAAGAGCTGTTGGATTTTTAACGGTAAGGTCTTTTTGCAAGAATCTGAAGACTCTAGGTTAGCATTTGATTCCCTGGCTTCTTTCCATGAGTACAAAGATGGCTGTGAGTACTGACTGTAGTCGTAATGTTAACTGACTTTCAATATCAATCATGAACTCTACTGAAAGTATTCTACCTTTCTGTAACCTGGACAATGACGATTTTCGTTTATTGATATATGAGTTACAGAATGGTCCAGTAAAATTTGATAATGATAGGCTTTCTTCATTATGTTTCAATCCTATTGCATTTGATTCCAAACGTCAATTGATTTTAACTAGGGACATCGACCCGGATAACAACTTATTTGAGAATTTGACTAACACTTGTGAGTATTACATTAAAGCCAGTTTTTTCTCTTTTACATTTAAATATTCGGAGCCTTAATCAAAACATTTGCCGTTTAACTGACTTGCTGTTCAACATCAATACTAATTTTGACGTTATCGGCATAAGTGAGACATGGTTAAAGGAGTCTGACCATTTGGTTGGGATAGAGGGCTACAACTTTATTCATAATTATTGGGAAAATAAAACTGGAGGAGGCGTTGGATTTTATTTAGCAACAGAACTAGAATTCAAAGAAAGACCAGATTTACATTTTGGAAATTCAAACTCTGCAGAGTCTTTGTTTGTCGAAATTACAAGGACCCATGGGAAAAAAACATTATAATTGGGATCATCTATCGACCACCTAACCAAAGTCTAAGATTATTTACAAATGATTTTAATGATCTTGCAGAGAAGATCTCTAGGGAAAACAAGATTTGTTATCTGATGGGCGATTTTACTGTAAATCTTTTCAACTACAGTAGTCATTCAGTTACGGGCGAATTCGTAGATGGTATGTTTTCTAATCCGTTGTGTCCTCTGGTCAATTGACCAACAAGAATCACCTTGCATTCTGCAACACTTATCGATAATATTTTAACTAATAACATTGGTTGTCAATGTTTAAACGGTCTTTTATTCTCAGATATATCAGACCACCTGCCAATATTTTCGATCGTATTCGAAGAGCGATCAACAAATCATTCCGCAAAGGAAACGTATACGTTAAGGGACATGAATGAAAAGAACAAGAAAACATTTGAAGAAAGTTAAAGAACTTCAACTGGTCTCAAATCACTAGTCTGAGTAATCCATCAGAGGCTTATTCCAAATGTATCTCCTCATTTACCAGTATCTATGATGAACGCTTTCCTCTTAAAAAAACATCAAATAAATCTTCCAAGATAAATAAACCATGGATTTCACAAGCTCTACAAAAATCTATACGAAAAAAGAACAGGCTATATAGAAATTATATTCGAAATCCAAACCCAATAAACGAGTCAAAATATAAGAACTACAGAAATAAGCTTACACAATCGTTGAGATTGGCGAAGCGTTTGTATTACGATAAAAAACTTTCAGATAATAAATCGAATCTTAAACAAACATGGAAAATACTAAACAATATCATAAATAAAAGAAAGCAGACAGATAGTCATAATAAGGTATTTTTGTGCGGAACTCAAGAAATATCAGAAGTGGAACAGGTCCCAAATAGGTTTTGTGAATATTTTAGTAATATAGGTCCTAATTTGGCCAAAAATATACCTCTGTCTTCTTTACAACCAAACTTTTATCTTTCTGGAGAATTTACTAATTCAATGTTCATTGAGCCAGTCACTGAAAAAGAAATAATAGAAATCACAAATGAGTTTCATTCTGGCAAAGCAACAGGGTATGACAACATTTCTATGTCGGCCATACAGCAATCTATTGAGCTCATTTCCAAACCACTCACGATCATTATAAATTTGTCTTTATCAAATGGTGTTGTCCCTGATCAACTGAAAATATCTCGTGTAACGCCGTTGTTTAAATCAGGCGATAAATCGATTTTTAGCAACTACAGACCAGTTTCAGTGTTGCCTGCATTTTCAAAGATATTTGAAAAAGTCATGTACAAACGTTTATTAACATATTTAACAAAGAATGACATCTTATTTAAGAACCAATACGGTTTTAGGAAAGGGCATTCAATGTCCTTGGCTCTGATTGACTTGTATGATAAAATTTCATCAGCAATTGATAATAAGGAAATCGCTGTAGGAGTCTTCTTAGACCTGTCCAAGGCCTTTAACACTGTGAATCAAGACATTTTACTTAGAAAATTAGAACATTATGGTGTACTACCGAAACAGGTAGAGTGGAAATTGGGTTCGAGAAAACACACTCGTTTGACTTCGCATTCCTGAGCTCAGGTGCTCAAATTCCTGAGATCAAATGGCGGCTTATTCAGTATCAAAGAAAGGACGCATGTACTGTCGAGGACAATCCCTGGATGAAGATCTTAGGACAAGTATCATTGATACAATTGTTAGCGAAGGAGGAGACCTTGCTTCTGGGTTATTTCCGGGTCAATTCAAGGACATTGCAAATAGATTTCGTGTCTCGGCAACATTTGTTGCGAAGTTGTGGAAGCAAGTTTGTAACACTGGAGACCATAGGCCAACGAAACATACTTCTGGAAACCCGCCACACCTGAAAGAAGAGGACGTTGAACTAGTCGAGTTCCTTAAAATAGAAAAGCCCTCTAAAACTTACAAGTCTATTAAAGAAGATATAGACAACTACTGTATACTACAAGGTGGGACGTCCTTGTCCGCAATTGGAAATGTCGTAAGAAACAAATTTTCAGATGGACAACATACCAGAAAACGACTAACGAAGCCATCCGCAGAAAAATTCATGCCCCCTAATATGATTTACTGTCAAAACTTCTTAGATACAATCAGCTCATTGCCTCCTGAAAAGTTGAAATTCTTTGATGAAGCAGGGGTTCACACAGGTACGGGCAATCCTGTGTATGGACACTCCTTACGCAGAACTCCTGCCATTGAAATATCAAGAAATAAAAAGGGCGCTAATATAACTCTCAACTTACTGTGTGGCCTAGAAGGAGTACTTTATGTGAACACTATCGAAGGAGCTTCTGACACTATAAGTTTTCTAAATTTCTTCGGTGAAGCGGGACAAGCGAGAAGTGATTATGGTAATCCAGTGATAGATTTCGGGGACTATATTATTCTCGATAATTGCGCTATTCATCGTCACGATGCTGGCGAAACTTTGCAAAGATGGCTTATGCAAATGGGAGCAAATGTTATATACACGCCCTCCCTTTCTCCAGAGTTTAATGCTGCTGAATATGCCTTTAATAAAATAAAAACTGTTTTGAAAAGAGAAGAGTTTACACTAGTATTGAAGCAAAATGTGCATGTTGCCATATATCAAGCTCCAGGCCATGTCACAGACACTGACATGTTGGGATTTTACAACTCGATTTTGTGATATATTGATTGTAATAAAGGAATTCAGAACACCCTGTTTCTTATCTACTCATCTCATTGTTGTCGTGGTTCACACGGCGCTCAGTTACAAACAAGAATAATACCTGGATAATAGTAAATATGCATGTTTCTTCGATTCACACAAGCTTCATTTTATGCTGTAATTGTAAACAATACAAGATATAGCATTCAATATATGACAGTTCTTTAATACAAGAGAGTGGGAAAATTGTATTTTTAGTAACATAATAGTTGTCAGTTTCTGTTTACGTCGCCGTGTGATCACTGAACGTTAGTACCTGCAGTGAAATAATTTAAACTACTGAATTCAATCTTTGAACTACATCGTAAGTTTAACTATGAAAACAATTTCTGTAACATAAGTTTCTAACATTTACTCTCAAGAATGAAATATTTACTTAGTAAGCCGACTAGTATATAACAACAACTCAAGTGAAAGTTTTCAGAATAGCTAAATTCATATTGGAGACGGGAAACTCGTCTGACAGAAAACTCGTCCTTTTTTCCCGGCCAAAACGACGAGAAAGTTGGACGGATAATTCGTCTAATGATAAAAACCATCCTAAATTCCCATAAAACGTGGAAATCGCGACAGGTTTTCTGTTTATAAAGATTTTTGTGCAACAAAATTCCGTCCGAGACGAGTTTCCCGTCTCTAATATGAATTCAACAAATATAAACATTACAGAACATTATCAGTCAGTTCTCGGCTGAAAGCCTTTTCGTTCAATCTGAGCTGCTCGGCCAGGTAATTCCTTTGAGCTCCCAAAGAGTTCGAACAGGATTTCCGTCTTCGTGTTTTCCTTTAGTCGACGTTGTCTGTAATTTGGAGTCGTACTCGTCTAGCGCTGTAATTAGACTGATATCTTCCCCTGGAATTTTGCCATGAAAATGCTTTTCCAACTTTTTCAAATCCATATTAACTTGCTTCCAATTCTCAAATCCTTGTGGACTGAGATAGCGTTGAGGATTTTCACTTATTAATCGTTTCCGCATTAGTTTTGGAAATGAATTCGTTTGTTGACACCTCAAAGTCCTTTTCATAGACAAAGTACTCTCAAGCTGCTTAACTTCTTTGTCTGCCGCCTGGAGTTTGTTTGTTGCTGCCATTACAAAATCCTTTTCATCTTTATGTTTGTTTAAATCTTTGCAGAATTCTGCCGATGTACAGGGATGGCCTTTGTAAGGGCAGTTAATGCGGTTATGGCCTTCACGGCGATGACAATATGTGCATGACGGTTTACTGTAATCTACACCCTCGCGTTTCTCGTACTTTGAATTGATTATTTCCCATTCTCGCTGCAACTTAAAGAATTCTTGTCTTTTTTCAGATACTTCTCTTTTTTTGTCTTCTATTAGAAGATCTAATGGTGACCTGTATTTGGCTTGTTCAGTTGGAAGACTATCTGCCGGCCACGTACTAGTAAATGTACTTAGAGGTCGTTGTTGTTTACGAGGTGGTGAATCTCCTATTTTATTTTCTGTAACCCAAACGGGACCACTTGCGGCATGCAAAGTATCTGTGCTTGATACATTCGGTTTTGTGTTACTATTTGAGAAATCTCGATGTTTTTTACTAGTAATTTTGACATTTTCTTTCACACAGTCCAGATCCGCTTTTGGCGCGCTGTCGCTTCGTCTTTTGGCTGCAAGCATCTCGGGGGTAGATTCGGGTTGCCAGTTTATCTTTATTTTTAGTCTTCTGAACGTAGAAACTGGAACAGCACATCTTAGGGCATCTTCAAGCGACTCTTCATTTAAATTTACGTAAGTTTCTTCATCGTCCAAATACTGTAGACGCAGTTCCTCATTAGGTATGAATTGAAAGCACTCTAGTTGTCGTCTAATTATCCCCAGCAAACTTTCAAATGTTAAAAGATTTTCTTCTTCAGTCATAATAATCTGACATCTGTCGACCGGGAATGATATATTATAGAATACTTTAAGCTGAATCATTGTGAACTGTTTTATAGCAGTTCTAAGTTCAGTTCAAGCAAATTTGACTTGAAGAGACGGGAATGGAATGTGATCACATGCGTGCACGAATTACTCAAATAACTCATTATCACGTGACCAAGAACAAGTGAGTTATCTCGAGTCCAATCCTCACTCTACCTGTTTCGGTAGTATGCGGAATAGCCCTAGACTGGATAAAAAGTTATCTCTCTAACAGACAACAATTTGTGTATTATAATAATACTTCATCATCTTTGAAACCTATTTCCTGTGGCATCCCACAAGGATCAATCTTAGGTCCCTTGATATTTTTGATATACATCAATGATATTTGTAATGTTTCGGCATTAGCTAGTTTGATATTATTTGCTGATGACACCAACTTGTTATTTTCTCACAAAGATCTTACTTTCCTTATTGAAATGATAAATGAGAAATAAACAAATTTTCGTCTTGGCTTATTGCAAATAAACTATCTTTAAATTTAGACAAAACTAAATTCATGATTTTTAGCCCCATTAAAAAATATATTTTGTAAAAAAAATCTATGATCTAGCTGGCTACTGTATGGAACTAAATAATTCAAATACACAACCATACCGTGCCATCTTGTCAGCATAGCTTAAATGTAAAGAGGAGATTTGACAAGATTTGATAAGCCATTGGGCTTTATGTCAAATTTCCTCGCCAATTATATTATAGTATTGTGATGTGTAATATTATTATTATTTACTGGCAAAAATAAACAAAGTTACAAAAGTTACAAAGTTATATTTCACATCTAAGGATTGGACAGGGAATCCAAGGCATTATTTCAGAAAAAGTGCGATATCTATGGTTGCCGATATGTGTCAATATTCGATGTTACGTTTTTGTATTCGATAAACTTAAATATATTCGATAATTCTCAATATTTTCAATAAAAATGTAGCAAAATTTGATTAATTTAGCTTATAATTTCATTCGATGATAAAATTTGATTTTTTCGCGATCGAACACAAAATTCATTCGATAATCCAAGCAAAATTCATTCGATAATCCAAGCAAAATTCATTCGATAATCCAAACAAAATTCATTCGATAATCCAAGCAAAATTCATTCGATAATCCAAGCAAAATTCATTCGATAATCCAAGAAAAATTCATTCGATAATTGCATGTGATCGTCGGTCGATACTTCATGTAAGACCACATGAAGTGGCACTATTATCTCCATTATTTTACTACAGTATCCATTACTTCACATCAGTATCCATGGCTATCCATTACTATCCATAACTGTATCCATGGCTGTCCATTACTATCCATGGCTGTCCATAGCTATCCATGAGTATCCCTCGCTATACATGGGTATCCATGGCTGTCCATGAGTATCCATGGCTGTCCATGACTGTCCATGAGTATCCACTGCTATCCATTACTATCCATGGCTGTCCATGAGTATCCATGGCTATCCATGAGTATCCATGACTATTCATAAGTATCCATGACTACGTCTAATATAGAGTGGTACGTGGGAATAACCATATTGAATAGTAATGCATGAATAAGCTTCATCCACGTTTGTAAATTTTTAATTTACCGACTATATCCATAAGTATCGTTGGCTATCCATGAGTATCCATGAGTATCCATGGCTATCCATGAGTATCCATTACTATCCATGGCTATCCATGAGTATCAATGGCTATCCATGAGTATCCATTGCTACCCCTCAGTGTCCATGAGAGTAGCAATCCTTAACGGGTTTTAAGCAAAAAATCAAACACCATGAATATGAAAATATAGCCCCATAGTTATAAATTCTATATATGTTGTATATATGTATAACATTTTTGTGGTTACTGGCTTAATGCCAGTAACACACTATGCCATCGGGTCCATGAGTCTGTGAGTCCGTGAGTGAGTGAGTGAGTGATTTTCGGAAATCTCCGAAGGGGAGAACTGTCAAGCCGAAAGATACGTGAAGTTCCGAAGTAGAGGCGAAGTTCCAAGCCGAACTACGAAGTACGTGCGCGGAACTACGTGCGGTGGTCTGAGAGTGTTTAAGGCGATTATTAATAATCAAATATAGAAATTGTGGTTATAGATATACATTTTGAGACTAAACCGATCAGTTTAGTTCATAAATATATCTGTAGGGGAAACGTTTGGACCAGCAGCAGTAGTAAAGACCCTTTATTTGTCTGTCAACAGCTATTAGTGTTTGCCTTTGTCATTGTATTATCATACATTATATCTCACACGCAAAAATATTCCCTGCGAATATACCAGTTTATTCAACTTTTTATTTCACTATATATCTAAATTGTTTGCTGTAAAGACTTCTACAACTGCAACGGCATTATTGACACAACAAATCGTGTATTTTTTCGTTCATGTTTCAGATGTTTTATCGATTACGTGACGAACGCGTCAGGTCAAATAGAACATAAAAATAGATTAGTCGAAGTAAACCCCTACCCTCACCCCCAACCAGGGACAGTTATTAATAATGAAATATAGGGTTTGTGGTTATAAATATACGTTTTGAGACCAAACTGTGCAGTTTAGTTCAGAAATATATCTGCAGGGGAAATGTTTGTTTCGTTCATGTTTCAGATGTTTTATCCATTACGTGACCAAACACATCAGGTCAAATAGAACATAAAAATATATTGAATTTCAATAAACTTACCAAGGGCACTAGGACAAAGTCGGTGTGTGTGTATGCACTAGTCGAAGTAAACCCCTACCCCCACCCCCAACCAGGGACAGGCCTTGAAATGCGTCTATATCTATATTTGGATTTGAGGCCAGTAACCACATGGCCTCATAGAGGTCTATATTTTCAGCCTTGTTTCCCTTCCATTGCCTCTCAAACTCTTCTTTGAAGTGCTTAGATTGTACGTGTTGTATGCTTCCTTCTTGATCTCTGTTGAGCTGGTATGCTTAGATCTACCAGTTGGGCAGGCCACTCACTCTCGGGGTGACTAAGAAACTCTGGGCCCGATATCCAGCGCTGACTGTTGACAAGATCTTCTTTCGATATTCCCCTCGATGCATCATCTGCTGGTTTAGACGAGGTCTCCATGTACTTCTATTGGCTTGGAGATGATCTCTCTCGTATTGTCGAGACTCTATTTGACACGAACGTTTGATACCTTTTATCTTCGTTGGCAATGTAGCATAGCACACAGGTACTATCGGTCCAAAACGTACTGGATGCAATGGGAAGGGTAGTTTCCTGACCAATCAAGGCATCTAACCGGGTAACGAGTACTGCGGCAGCAAGTTCCATTCGTGGAATGGTCATGACCTTCACAGGGGCAACTCTTGCCTTGGCCATGAAAGAGCAGTGAGTATCTCCCTCGTCGTTAGCAGCTCTTAAATATGAAACAGCGCCATATCCACGTTCAGATGCGTCGGAAAAGTGATGCAGTTCGTAGATCTTTGGAGTGAAGGAGATGGGTTTAAAACATCGATTAATATTGAATAACTTTGGTAAGTCTCGTTGCCAAGACTTCCACTCCTCTAGCTCTGCATCGGGTATGGGGTCGTCCCATCCCAGTCTCTTTTGCATAGTTGTTGAAGGATAATTTTCGATGTCAGTATGAAAGGAGATGCGAAACCGAGTGGGTCATAAACTGATACAGTTGAAAGAATGCCTCGTCTCGTTTGAGGGTTTTCCTTTCTAGAGATTTGGAAGCCGAATGTGTCGTTTACAACATTCCAATGCACACCAAATGCGCGCTCAGACACTACACCCTCAAAGTCTATACTTTTCATCGACGTTGCTCTTTCGGATTCTGGAATAGAATCGAGTACATCCTTGGAATTTGAGACCCATTTGGTGAGACAAAACCCTCCTCGTGCTAATAGCTCTCTTAGCTCACCGGCCAACTCAATTGCTGCTGGTACAGTGTTGACTGACTTGAGGCAATCGTCAACATAGAAGTTCTCCTTGACTGTACGAACGTTTCAGCGTTGAAGTTGTCCTTGTTGTCCTCAGCAGTCTGTTGCAAGGCGAAGTTCAGGCAGCTTGGAGAGGAAGCACCTCCAAACAAGTGAACAAGCATTTGATACTCACTTGGTTGTTCGTTCAAGTTACCACCAGGCCACCAAACAAATCGTAGACAGTTACAATCGCTTGAACGGACGTAGACCTGGTAGAACATTGCCTCTATGTCGGACATGAGAGCAACTGGTTCCTGACGAAAGCGTGTTAACACGCCGACTAATGAATTAGTCAGGTCCGGCCCCTGTAGAAGACAGTCATTGAGCAAGGTTCCACGCCGCTTCGCTGAGCAGTTGTACACCACTCGGATCTTCCCTGGCTTAGGATGGAAAACAGGATGATGTAGCAAATACCATGTGGGATTGTCTGCACTAAGCTCGTCTGGTGCGTAACCGTTACTCAGGAGTCCATCAATGAACGCCACGTATTTCTCAAAGGTGACGGGCTCCCTTTGTAACCTCCGCTTTAAGAGCTTGAGACGATGTTCAGCTAATGATCTATTGTTCTCCAATACAGGTGGATGTTCTTTCCATGGTAGTGCAATCTCATAGTGGTTATCATCACGCAGAAAAATTGAACTCTGCATGGCTTGCAGGGCACGTTCGTCGTTAGGCGACATAGCTAACCTTGGTTCGTAGGTAACGTCATTGAATTCTAGATTACAGAAGCGCTCAAACTGTTGGTTGAGTTCGGCTTCCATAAAGTTCGCTGTGCTCCGGTGAGCACCCTTTCTTCCGAGCAGGCCGTTGATCGCCCAACCAAACACTGTTCTTGTGGCATAGGGTCCATTATTCTCACTTTGTCTGACTTCTATTGGTTGAAGCGCCTCGGGAGCATCGTTTCCGATCAGCAGGCCAATTTCAGAGTTGATTTCTTGAACATGAATTCCGCGCAAGTGCTCCCAGCGATCTACGTCTCCTTGTTGTGCTATGTTATCGATCGACACTGGCAGAAAAAACGTTTGGAACTTCAACGAGATGGCGTCATTTTTCAAAACGAGGTACACTGCGCCAACCAGTGATCGGCCTTACAAGCAGGACGGCTGAGATGGGTTGGTTCTTACTGTCGGTTTGTTTTCCTCCTTCGTTCACATCTCCGATAACAGCAAAGTTTCGTGCTCTAGTAGAAGGCTGTCGTCGATCTTGGGTTGTTTTATCATTGCTGACGTTACCAAACACGGGATGTGAGGCAGCTCTTGCTCTTAGTGTTACGAAATAAGTTACGTCGTCAATGGTTACTTCTTGATTGTGCTCTTCCAGAATTCGATCTACATAATCGCTCCACTTGATTCAAAGACCGTAAGGCAGCTTATCGATGATCTTCTTGAGAGTGTCTGGATTTTCAAGCTTAGTTAGGTAACCAAGCTCTTTAAGAGTGTTCCTGCTACCTCTGAGTAAGATGGAGAAACTTTGTAGTGCTGCGTTGTCTTCCGGTTTTATAGGTGAAGATTTGATTAGTCTGTTGAGGTGAGTGGCAGCAATCTTGTACCCTTGTCCAAATCGCTCCTTTAGAAGTCTTCGGGCTTCTTCGTAACCCATTTCGGCCGGCATAGGGAGACAGCTCTTCATAAGTTCACACACGTTACCAGAAGTGTATTGTATTAGGTAGTAAAGGCGCGCACTCGGGCTGCTGGTCTTAGACTCTATTAAATTTCCAAAGGCACGTAGTCTATGGGATCGGCGTTATATATAGGTACTTGCAGCTGAGTTAAAGCTGAGGTATTCTCTTGTTGTTTTTCTAACAGCTGTTGAAAGGAAGTTGTAATGCTAACCATGAGCTTGCTGTCGGTGGTTTCTGTGCTAATAGTTGGAGGCGCAACTTGAGGCGGCGATCTTTTCCATTTTGATAGTGGTAAGGTGGGATGCACACCAGGCAGAGGTGGTACCTTTCTCTCCGTCCTCCTGAATTGCAGACTGGGATCTGAAGCCGGTTTTTAGACTCCACATCTGTGAATTCAACCTTAGGTTTCCTTCCCTTTCCTAGCTTCTGGAACATTGGCGCCGGATCGTTCTTGTTTGCCAGAGCGTTTTCTGACAAGTCTGAATTTGACTGTCTTACTGCTTCTTCAAGCTCTTTGCGAGCAGCCATTTCTGGGTCGTCAAATGCTGCGTACGCCTCTTCCTCTGCTTCAACTTTGGCGAGCTCAGTTTTCATTTTTAGATCCCTCTTCCTTTGCTGCAATCGCAACTCTTCCTCTTCCATGGACTTCATCTCCTCCATTGCCTTGGCTTCAGCTAATAAGGCCGCTCGTTTTGCGCTTGCATGTGCTCTGACAGAGCTGGTTGAACTCCTTCAGGAGCGTCTAGATGAACGAGAAAACCGAGAGGTCCCTCCAATGACACTTACTGAGTCCTTGGACCCTACATAGTCATTCACAAGATTCGCGGACTCTATACATGTGGCCCACGCGCTTACTTTGTTGTGAATTTCAGATATTTGAGTTAAGACTTCCTTATGGTAGGCGTTTGAATTGTATTTCCCTTCTTCATCTGATAATTGATTGTCATAGGCATCTTAAGTCTTTACAAATTCCTTAACGGCTAGGTTTAGGGACGTCGATACCTTTTCTTTAACTATTGCCAAATTTTTGGGCGATTCCATTAGCGAGAGTAGCTCGTTTATTTGTTTAGTAACGTTCGCTTTAGCGCCCCCTCTGGTCTTTTTTTGTCGAGCCAACAACTCTGCCTTTATTCCCTCTAAGTCTAAAGTTGTATTTGGAATTTTCCTTCTAGATTCATTGTTCTCCTCTTTCTGTTCGGAACTCATAATTCTTTGATATTGGCTGTGTTTTCACTAGGACAATTTAGACTAGTTTAACTCAGAAACTCCGGAAATACAGTGAAAACAGCCTTAGCCTGCGTAGCGGCTCTTTGGGGGAAGGGGAGGGGAGGGGGAAGGAGGGAAAGGCGAGGGGGACTGGGGAGGAGAGGAGGGAAAGGAGAGCCTGCAGCCAAACTCCTGGTTTTTCTGTTACTCGCAGGCACCAGCGCCTGCGTATTTCTATTGGTCGAAATCGATAGCGTTGAAAGGTTGATATGTTTGATGGACAGTCAGAGTTCAAGATGGCGGAGTTGACGGTGGAGGAGAATATGAAGCTTTTAAATTTTGATCTTAAACAAGAACAAGAAAATGGTGTGAAGTCTCTCTTGGATGGTAAAGACGTCCTTGCGATTTTACCTACAGGTTTCGGAAAAAGCAGGATTTATCAAGCCTTCGCACAGATTAAGGAAAGTGCTGTTGTCGTGGTCATTGCTCCTTTGACGAGCATCATTAAAGACCAAATTTCACATCTGAATAATTTGGGGATATCTAGTGTTGAACTTTCTGCTTTAAAAGCTGATGAAATCAAGGATTGTAAATTTCAAATCCTCTATAGCTCTGCTGAGGAAGCTTTGGCAAGCGAGTTTACAAGTGAGTTAAAGAAGAACACCAGTGAACTTCACAAGCGACTATCGTGCATTGTTGTTGACGAGATTCACACCATTGAAACGTGGTCGGGCAAAAGCTAGCGAACTGTAATATTTTACTATAGCCTAAATAACTTAAGTTTACAGTTAACTTACATATAAATCTACGTTAAAAACTTATGTTTTCTATGTGTATTTTACCGTAGTCGAGAGGTCAGCCCTTTGCATTCCTTTCTCTCAGACGGCTTGAAAAGATTCTCCGAAGAACTTCTTGAAGTACTTAAATTTAGTTTGCAAATTCGACAAAAATCGTTTACACTCTCAGATCTTGGTTTTGGTCCTCTAGCTGCAGGCTTTTAGGGGTTGAAAGCATTTAATAATAAACTAAAGCATTACACAAATAACCATAAAAATGTCATAAAACCGTCTAATCAATTATGAATTTGTTTTGGTTCGGCAAAAGCGCCAGAACTACACGTGAGTTTGACAAGTAGTAGCTCATCTTTCACTTCCGGTCATTTCTGATTGGTCAAGGAAATTTGATCCCTCAAGTGGGCAGTAACGGAAAAACCAGGGGTTTGGCTGCAGGCTCTCCCTTCCCTCCTCTCCTCCCCAGTTCCCCTCCCCCTCCCCTTTCCCTCCTTCCCCCTCCCCTCCCCTCCCCTTCCTCTTTCCCCAAAGAGTCGCTACGCAGGCTAAAACAGCCTAGAAAAAGTTAAGCGAGTTAAAAATGCAGAGTGTTTTCACTTGTAAAATTTTCGCTAAAACACCGGAAATCGCGTCCAAGTTAGACTACCTAGCAAGATGGTTTAACTTGTCCTCACAGCTCAAACAACCAATGGGAGCACGCTAGTTGATCTGTCTCATTATTTACTTAATGCGTGTTATCATACAACAGACAACCCTAGAATCGTTCTTAAAGAAGAGAATATTGTATATTTTAAAGAATAATTTCTCCTTTTTAACTTAATAGACCATTATTTCTTATGGAGAGTTGTTAAACTTTGTATTCTTTTGACTGCTTGCTTTGGAAATGACCGTTGGTAATTAGATCCATTCATGTAATGGCACCACAAACTTTGCCAGTGAAAACACTGGAAAAGTTGCACTAGTCTAAAGTTGGTCTGTACACAAACACCTAAAGGAATGTTAAGCTAGTAAAATGTCCTAGTGAAAACACAGCCATTTTTGTAGCAATTCCTTATGTGACGATGATAGATTGGCATCGCGTTTCACTACCTTTTCTTTCATACCTCCAATTCGAACTAGTGTAGCCTGTGCTACAGATGGATGGGTCGAAAAGTCGGATACAACACGTATACAATATGAACGCACGTGGTAGATGATTTATTGTTGATATGATAATATGGTTCGAACTGAAATACAATAATGCCAAAATAGGACTGAATATAACGATAACTATATGGATTACAAATTACAAAGGAGGTATAAAGATGATCTAATTAACATGCAGCAAATGCTACAAGTAATTACACACATAAATATGGTCAAATGTATAAGGTTTACAATTGTATAATGCACCTATCAATGTCTTGCCCCAACGGGGGGAGCCCGGGCGTATGCGGGCTATTGACAAAATAACCTTGCCCGGGAGAGGGGCTGTAAATTTTTATTGACACAGGGCTCCCCCCAGGTAGGGTTTATTGACCATTTTGTCAGAGAAGGACTGGGAAAGAGAGACCGAGTTGGCATAAAATCAAGATGGCTGCTTTCACGCCAACTACGAAAAAAGTAAGAAAAAACTTAAATACATTGTAAAATAGCCATTGCAATATGTTTTTATTCAATGTCTGCGCATTCTGTACATAAAATAAGTAGGAAAAAGAAGTTAAACTTTATAAGCTTACTTTGTTTGACAGTCTCGAACACATGGCCGGCTGCCATCGTGACAAAGTTTCGTCAACTTCTGTCAATAAAACATATTTTTTCCATCTTTCAATGTCCACAGGTCCTTGTTATGTTCAAAGAACGCAAGTTTTTAATAAATGCCGAAAGCTTGAACGATCTCCTTGGCCAAATTGCCAAAAAATTAAGCCTGGAAGACTCTTCACTGCTACTCCAGAAATATGATGAAGAGTTCAAAGAGTTTGTGGAAATAGACGATTGGGAGCAAGTCCAAAAAGGCGAAAAGATAAATCTAGTTTTAAAGGAAAACAGTTCTTCTGTTCATGAACAAGATGAAAGGAACACTCAGGTATTGTATAATTTGTTTTCAATACTTCAAAATATTAAAGCATAAAATTGTGATGAGAAAACCTGTATTTTGATTTCGATTTTTTTTTCATTTGGTTCGACATTTTAGATGATTATGCCCTTCTTTTATAGCATTATATAATGAAATAAATAAGAAGTTCAATAAGGCAATTTGAAGCCTAATCAACTTTTTGTGATAAAAATAGTTGTTATTTAGAAACTATTAATAGTCACTATTGATATTTTAAACAAGCTGAGTATATAAACCAACCTTTGATCTCTTTGTATTTGCTTATTGAAAATATTTTCTGGCTGAGTGATAATACCTAATTTATGGTTTATGGTATTCTGTAAGGATTGTTATTTAGTTAATACTTGATAATATTAAGATTGTGTTTCACAGATTAAATAATATTGTTCTATGAACACTCCTAGATTATCTACTTTTATAGAGATATGTTTTTGAAAACTTTTTAGCCTAGTGTTTATGTGAAGAATACCCAAAGACAAATATGTTTCAAAGATGGCAGTATGGGACTGAAAGAACCTTCTGAGGATAATGTGAGTAAAGTAATATGTACACAACATAAATTTTTGATAAATGTTTATTAAACACAATCTTTGTAACTCTTTGTTGAGAATGCTATCTACGACCTTTGATCGTATTTTGCCTGCTGGTAACCATATAAATATGCAAACATGGGCAAAATGCCCCAAACATCCTTTTGTATTTCCTCAAACTCATCAGTATTTTTCAAACTGTTTCCCTGAACAATTAAATCAAATTCATACCAACCAACATTAAGCAAGAGACCTCTTGCGATAGCTTGAAAATCTTTAGTGAAGTGGTTTATAAATATCGAGGTTCTCATTCCAATCTATTTTACATGTCTCATAGTTGGTTGGAAAATTATTTTATTTTACAGTACATTTACTCTGACTCTATTCTTTGTATTCTGTAAGGAGACAATTGCAAATTTATTAGGGTTCTACCTGTTTTATTTTTCTGACATCATATTTATTTTGTTAATGTCAGTCTCAAATCATGCGTACACTTGTAATAGTTGTATTTCTGAGGCAAATCTCAATAAAATAGAATTAAAAATAACTAAGTGGAATCATATGAACTTTGAAATAAAATATACTAACTATTTTGTATTATGAGAGAGATTGATTCACTGATTTATGTGGATGCTCTGTTTGCAGACTGATGTTGAAATTGATGACAATGACTTGAAGCTTAAGTCAAGAATTTATGGAAGAGATAAAGGCATCGATAATCTTACACCTTATCAAAGGGAAGTGAATGAGGCTGCTTATGCCATTGTCAAGAACAATGTTTCCCTTGTAGCTGATAGAAAATAATTGATGGCCCAAGCCCAAGGGAATGTTCGTTCTTCATATAAATTCAAAAAAGGGGTTTTCAAGATCTAAATCCGCTGATTGCAAACAAAGTGAAGGGAAAAAAATGCAAACATGAGAAAACCTATAAAGAAGACAGAGCAATCCGTCGAATGGAGCTAAATGAGAAAATCAAAGAAACAAAAAACATTATTAGATTTAAAACACTACGAAGAGACAAATCTTCTTCTGTTAAGGAATGGAAAACGTGTGAAAAACTAAGTTCTGAAATAGCCAAATTGCTTTCTGATAAAGGTCAACTTGAAAGAGAGCTTGCATTACTTGAGCGTAAGGAACAAAAGTCCAAATGGCATGAGAGCAAAGCTTCAAGAACAAATGCAGAAAAAGGCAAGTCTTCAGATTCTACAAAAAAAGCTAGACCATCAGTGGACATCAGAAATATTTTTGGTGCAAGCTCCCAAGGAAACAAGACAACTACTACTGTTATTACAAGCTCTACACTCCTGTCACAGTTGCCAGTACAGCCAAGTGTAAGCCATTCTGAGAGCTCAACAGAAATTAGCCCTATATGCAGTCAAGATCAGACAGAGAGCTCTTCATGTGTACCTGATAACACATTGTCTCAGGAAATTCCAGAAGAAGTTTCTGAGGGTTGTCCAGCAGAGGATTTTTAGATAAGCCCTCCTTCAATCCTGATTCAGTTGATGGGGGGCATATGATTGACCTTTACAAATCACAAGAAAGAAACAGTAAATTATCAGGATTTGATGTTGATGGTAATGTAGCCATTTCCCGTTTTGAGGGTATGTCCCTATCACAATACATTGAAGTAAGAAAGCATGTTTGCAAAGTCTTTCACAAAAACTGCCATGTTTGTCCTACAATGATTCATGTTGCAACTACTGTTAAGAAATATGGATTTTGGAAATTGAAAGCAGCTTATATTTGTTGCATTAATCATTTGCAACCATGTGAGATTTGCCCACCACAAATATATTCACCTCATGTAAACACTGTACAATCTGCTAACAGTTACACTTCAGGAAAAGCAAAACAAAAGTTTCTTCGTATGCCACTGGCTTGCATCACAGTTCCTACTGGACCAAAGACATCTGCAAACTTCTTGATTGAAAAGGACAGTAACTATTTGTTGATGACAACTGTTATCAAGGAATTCAATGAGAAGAAAACCCCTGAAAGAACACTAAGTAAAGAGTCAGTTTCAAATCTCATAAAATGTTGTTCATCTGACCCAGAAAGGGAGCGCCTACGGTATGCTATATGTGAGGCTAGCAATATGTCCAAACGAGAAATAAGGAGACAATTTGGATTTGAGGATACTTCCCAAAGAAAAGAAAAAGTTGAATATGCTTTAAGAAAGCAAAAGGAAATCAGAGAATCAGTTTATAAAATTGCCAGCATCAAAGAAAAAGCCATTCTTCAATCTTTTGGTGTAGAAATACATGATTCAAGTGAAGAATCTACAACAGAAAGCGAATCAGATGATGAAAGTCACAGAGAAGATAAACAAGAAAATGCCACAATCAATTCAGAAAATTCTATTTGTGATAAAATTGTCAATAATGTAATTGATACGCATTTGCTTGATGAAAACAATGAAGGTCAACCTAAAGCAGACAGCTTTAAAGACAAATTTGAACTGCCTCTGAGCAAGGAACGGTCAAGTACCGGAGAAGCTTCTATGAACACCAATCAACTATTAGAATGCCTGAAATCCTGTCGTCTTAATTGGATTGCTTTTGCTAATACCTTAAAAAATGAAATGCCTACTCTTCCAGCAGATGCATTTGATCAGCTCTTGCTTGATTTTGCATCACAACTGCCACATCTTAATTTAGAAGAAAACGAAGAACAGTTGATTGAGCAAAGTAGACAAATATACTTAGAAAATAAACGAGTTGAGGATATGGCTGAAGAAGCAGAAGAGATGATAGTTTCAGAATCAGGTTCAGATGATGATGCAGAAGAGTTCACTCAAGTGAAAGATTTATTGGGACCTGAAGCTAAGGAATTGATTGCCAAAAAAGTAAAAACCCTTCGCAAGCAAGCAGCAAGAAAAGCTGCAAAGAAAATAGAAGGTGAAAGGTTCCTGAGAAGAAAACGGAGCAAACATGCTGGTACCATTTTGAGAAAGTATCCTAATATTGGAAGGGACATAGAAAATTTTGTGAAGTCTCGCGGGGTTGGAGCAGAACAATGGAGAAGAACTGGGGTTCTCACATTCGATGGTAACAGGAAGGTCGGACAGAAGGTGACGTTTTCTAGAATTAAAGATCATCTTGAGGAGCTATATAACACAAAGCTTTCTTATGGCACAGTTGTGCAAATGTGTGTTGCCAGAAATCGTAGAAGAAAAGCAGCAGCAAACTACCAAGGAGTGGCTCATGTTACCTGTAGAAAAGCACGCAAAGGGTTTGAAATTAAGTATAATCCAGATTCACATTGGTCCAGTGCATTCTATAAAATCTTAGATTATATCTAGCTGATTCCTCGAGAAGACAGTAGCCAATCAGCGCAAAGTAAACCTGCACAACTTGTTAGCATCACCCCGAAGGGATAAGCAAATCTATGCCCTACCCGGGTAGGGTATTGTGGGTTTTTAATAAATCAATAAAATATCATTAAATGTGAATTTTCTTTCTTAACTGATTTTTAAGAAACAATATAGAAAATTTTATAGAATTTACATCTTAAAAAAAACAGTTTTTGCGAAATTTTAAAGCTTCCAAATGTATTTACAAACTTTTCCTTCGAGCCCCTCCCGCCGTCAGGACATTTTGGCGAAGCGGGTTTTACTTAGAGTCCCTTGACTCACGCCTCAGAATCTCGTTGAAGCGAAGTTCAAGTCCATGATATCTTAAAATTAACCAATTTATGTCATTATTTTGAGCGGTAGCTTCCTCCAGAAGAGCTAGCGAAGCAAGTTGACCAGCACGGACAAGTTTAGGATCTTGAATAATTGGAAACCACTTCTCAGGCTGGATTTCTGTCTTGGTAATTGAAGTTGACGAGTAGCTGGTTTGGAGTTTTCGCTGTAATGCCTTGTCTTGCATCAAAACGGATTCAAAGGATGTACTTTCTGATTTAGGATTCAATTTGATGGAGACTTGGATTTGAGACTTTGAATCTGACCTTCGAGGGTTGACGTTTACGTTAGTTGCTGTTGTTGTTGCTGCTAACTTCCATGTTCTGCACTTTGGAGACTTCACCATGATCGTCGCTGGTTCGGACATATGGAAGGCAATTGTGGAAGTGTTCTTGTTATAAAGAAAACCAAGTATTGAATCAAATGGAACAACAATCTTGGTCTTTGTGTTGTCGTTTATCAGCTGACGTTGTACTATGATCTGTCGTCTCGAAGCGAAGTGGAATGTAGCCGTGAATATCTCTCGTGAAACTCTGAAGTCTTCTCTCGACCACTCGATCATGCCACCGATTCGACAAGAGTCAATGTGTGCTTTGAATTCCGCCAGATAGCCTCGATCTGTAACACATTTTACAGCTGATTCAAAGTTTATTTCAGTAACTGTAGCGATGGATGCATTTTGATGAGCATGCAAGGCCAAATCTTCCTTCAAGGCTTCAATTTCACAGTCGTCAGCTGTGAAACTGTTACATCTCCTCTCTTGAGATAGCACCAATGGATCAACATCATCTTCCTCGTCATCAGAAACATAGTGATTACAGCATGCCATGGTTGAACACTGATAAAAAATTCAAATAAAATGGGTGAGTATTGTGTAATAATTGTTTTTTATTTTATTTTAGACATTGCATCCTGAACATGCATGAAATTTATTTTTATATTTTTTACATACTATACTATGGTTGTTACTTGATCAAGAATTGCATTATCATCATTATCCTTTATGCTTAAGTCTATACCATTATGGGGATAGGCAGTGTCACTGAGCTATAAACAGTAAATAAATTATGTTACAATTTATCACTGAAGTACATGTATATAAAATATTAATTAAAATCAAGTAAATCAATCAATACTGACTATATCTTACTTGATCATGAATTTCACTTTCATCATTTTCATTGCCTGTGTTCAAGTCTATATAAGAGTGGTCTCTGACCTATAAAATTAATAGTCAATCATTAATGTTACAATTTATCACTGTGAAGTAGTAAATCAAGTAAATATAAATCCAAATGCACTATTTAAATCTTACTTGATCATGAATTTCACTCTCATCATTTTCATCACCTGTGTTCAAGTCTATATAAGAGTAGTCTCTAACCTAAAAAAATTAATAGTTAATAAATATCTATTGCAATGTCACTGAGTTACATGCATTTAAAATAGAATAAATATTTAATAATTATAAAGCAAATCTAAATGCATTTTATCCTTACTTGATCAGGAATTTCACTGTCAACATTCTCCCCTGTGTGTGAATTCACATGAGAGCTGGCTGAGCCACTGATCTATAAAATCAATAGTCAATAAATGAGGTCATATTGATGAAAAAATTATGCAAAATTATACTTTAAAAAATGGTTTCTTACCATAAAGCTTTGTTCTGTTGGTTGTCCACTACTGCTGCTAATTTCTATAGACTTGTCAAGGAATGGAACTTCCTGTGTGAGTGAAAAAATCATACAAAATTAAAGTTTTACTTTTAAGATTAAAAAGTAACGTTTGGTAATTCTAGGGAACTTTCTGTTTTGTTTAAAAATACATTTGAAGTCAGAGTTATGATAAATGATAAACATAATACAGTCATGTATAGGCATGTCGATATATGTAATTATATTAGAATTAACGTATTTTTATGTCAAATAATGTTACAATTTGAACAAGTTGTTACATCTTGTTAGATACTGCTTATGTCTTTGCCTACCTTTTTGCGGTGTTTAGCTTCCTCAACACTGGTAAAATTATTTGTGTCACATTTCAATTTCTTTTTTGCTTTTGTGTATGTTGACGTAGAAGGCACTTCCTCTTTCAAACATTTTTTCAACAGAATGCTCTCCATCTGCTGAGCCAGGAGGTTTTTCTGGTATTCTACTGGTCCTGGACACCCTGCACTGTAACAAATGTTAGCACATTTACTGCTAGAATGGGCGGCCTCCATGATGCTGTCAGTAAAGTTGTATAAAGAAATTGGCAAACCACATAATTCAGCATCATTTCTTGCTTGATTTATGTAATACCCTGTATACGCCACTATTTGTTTGATGGTTGGAGTCACAGCTTCAGTACCAAATATTTGGACAAATTGAAAGCCAAGCAGAACTCGGGCTTTTCTGTCGAAATCTTCTCCAGTGAGACCAACAGGTGCTCTCAATAAGCTTTCAAAAACCGAGACTAGACCTTCACCAAATGTGGACAAAATTTCGGATATTATTGGAGGTAGGTCACAACTTTGAATGAAGTGCCTGAATCTGGGATACAGTGCTAGTACTCCAGCTTCAGTAAAGCGGATGGAGATTTTGCTTCCTTGATATGAGACATTTGCCAACTGTTTGATGTTTTTTATCCAATTGCTCTGACTGGAAACTGACAGCTTGCTTAAGACCTATAATTTAAAAAAAAGAATAGATTATATACTCTTGATCTCATAGCTAATTCTATATTTCACCCATATTGTTATGACTACTACCTGAATCACTCTCCTAACAATTGTCTCTGTACCCCTCAACCCATAATGCATAGTTCCAGGGTAAAACTTTGCCAAGTCTGTTTTACAAACATTCTCTTTTCCTGCATTTCCAAAATTTTCTTTGCTGTATGCCCTTCTGTTTGTTTCATTGTCAACTCGCTGTCCTGTAATAAAAATAAGAAGCACATACTGCTTAGAGATTGTGATTATTGGGCACCTATGACATGCATCTTTAGAGAGTTTTGTTACCTAACCAACTTAAATATTGTTGTTTCTTTTCTTCAGCTAGTTTTACAGTCCAGAGAGGATCACTGAAGACTACTTTCATGTCCCCAAGCTGAGTGGAGTGCTCTGGAGCCTCTGGGATAGGAAAAGATGATTTGGATGTAGATGATCCTGTACTTGATCTTCTTCCCTTGCCATCAGCTACAGTGCGCCTTTCTACTGTAAGTCTTTCTTGAGTCAACGGATGTACGATTTCTTTCAGGTTGTAGAGTTGGTCATATATTGCCTCCCCACAAAGTTTGGCGTGAATATAGCTATCAGATGCTAACCATTTAGCTGAAAGAAATAAAAAGTATACATATTACGCAGTCATACATGGTTACTGCCTTGTTATTATCAGTACAGTTTTTTTCCGTTAACTGTTCCTAAACGATATGTACATGCAATCGTAACTTACCAACTTTGATTATAGTACTCTGCAGATTACATGGCTCAACTATTTTAATCTGGATGCTGGTCTGCCCAGTAGAGTGTCTTGACCATGGCAAGAATGGATACTCATCGGTGTAGTCGAAGATTATTATTGTATTATTAGGAAACTTCAGATAATCTGATATGGTGCGTTGACTCAAAACGTGTTTGATGTGCATCTCTACATTGGTGTGTGCTGCTACCAAGCCACTATTTTCAACGAAATTCAGCCCAACATCCCGAGCTAATGCCTCCCTGGTTTCTTTCATACGCCTGACCATTGGTTTTAAAGGCGGAAATGGATTGATCCCGATGGCTTGTTGAAGCTTATTCCCGAGATATCCTCGCAATATGTTGCTCATGGATCGGTGTGAGATGTTTAGATGGGAAATTACGCCCACAGCAAACTCAATGAATGCCTCACTTTTGGTTTCCATAACTCTCTTCATCAAATGCTCGCGCAAGAACAAGCCATCCATCGCAATAGGAATAACAGTAACAAAAACCTCAACATTCTGTTCTATGAGTGTTTTCGCCTCGCTCTCAGCTAGGGGATCGTTGAGTAGGTTTTGTCGTACAATTTCCAATTTTCTGTCAGTAAGTGTACTAGTGATGGGCGCAACTGAAAGACTTTCGGCTATTTGAGGATATTTTTCAGCTAAAGCTGCTAGCAAATTCTTGATTTCAGACTTTAACTTGATAAGATCGACATTGTTGTTGTCAGTACAAGATACTTCGAGGTATTCGAGGAGAGGAACAGATTTAGATAATTTAGGTACGAATGTATCAAGGATTTCAGTAAAACATAAGTTCTCTGCGAGTTTGTTTAGACGGGCCTGGCGATAGTACGGAGTTGTATTCAGGAGGTTTTGTACGCATTCTTCCGCTCTAACTTTTGGCCGACGATGTGTAGGATAGTTTGTGTAATGCCTCGATAGTGACGAACGTCTAGTATACGACTTCAAACAAAATTCGCAAGAAAATTGATGGTCTTCCATTATGAGTCCATTATCGTTGAAGTCCAAATACCAAAAGAAAGTGAATTAAGAACACTACAGTGCCATAGATATAAACTAAATGCTCTATTTATTCACGTGAATATCAGAAGTTATATAATCCAAATTTAAAAACCTTACTCACTGTTTGTCTAGTCAAAATACCGTCGTGTTAAAGCAATGGAACAAATAAAAGCCTTCAAATGAATCAGCTTTTTATTTTTAGCTTGTTAGTTGAGAAGTGTAATTGAACAAACCATGAATACTACTTATTACGCCAATATCATCTCTCTCTTAACCCTGCTTTGGGGTTTTCCCAGGTGAATGTTTGCATTTTACGCATCGCCGCACTACCGATATAAATAGCGTCAGGGTGCTAACAAGTTATGTGCGTTTTGGAGAAGGCGTGGTTACGGAGGAATCAGCTAGATAAAATGCAAAACGAAATTCTTCCACAGCTATAAATTTAAATATTGTGTATTTTTAAAGATTCCTAGTCTCACATTAAAAATGCAACTGAATAATGACTGAGTTTGAGAAGTCATTCAAAGTCCTCCAATTCGGACTGGACAGGATTTCGAAGTCCTGTTAATTGGTTGAAATCCCATCCAGTCCTCATTGTCGGACTTTAAACATTACTTGCAATGAATACAAGATCATGGGTCTCTTCCTTTTGCGAGTATTTCTGTAGTTTAGAAGGTAGTCAGTCAGCAATCGGTTCAGCTCAGTTCCCACCTACAGATGGAAAGATGGTTTGTGTAAGGCAAAACAAAAAAAAAAACAAAAAAATGACAGTGTATAACAACAATTACCACCAAGCCTTGACATCGTGTACTATTTTAGTCAATAATGAACATGTTACATGTTGTCAAGCCTGACACAACAACAACAACAATTATTTATTTGTACCTACTATGTTTTTGCTATTTCCTATTAATATACAAGAATAAGTTAAGTAACATTATAAGGTACTGGTCCTTTAGATAAGGTACAAATATTAGCTGGAAATCAAACACACACACACACACACACACAGTAGACAGGTATTTTAGACTAGCCTGAATTGCAGTCCTCTAAGGGGACTGGGGAACCGACAAGGTTTTAAATCGTTCAAGTACGTTATTCTCTTTAAAGCACCAATTACAAATATCTTGACCCCAAACATTGACGTGGGTGAAATAGACCAAAATCCCACTGACACAGTTTTACCAGTGAGATGAACACTTGTCAATAATGATTAATTATTGCTGTCATACCAACCTCAATTGTTAATCCATCGTGCCCCTTGAATTTCTTTCTGTTGTTATCTTGAAAATATAGGTTCCCGACACATGGTGGACTAGGACATTAATGTCTTTGAACTGTTTTAATTGGAACTTGGGGTTGGCATTGCCTTTAAAATATTGCAGTTAACATATCTCACAAAAGGATTAAATTTCAACGAGAGACTTAATTGTTTACAAAGTGCCTTTATGAAGACAAAGTAGATAAAAATATAAAATGAACATTAAAAGTATATCATCACCTACCAACCCAAATGACAAAGCCTACATCTAATTCCAAAACCCATAAAAATCTCTTGATTATTCTGCACACACAAAACACGTACCAAAAAAGACATTCAATGGGTTAAAGTGATTTCAAACAACCCGTGTTCTCATATGCATTTTGTCTCCAAGTAAGGTAAAAGGAACGCTTACCCTTTGATGCAGGAACATGACAGTAAAATGATATTAACAGCAGGTCTCTGAATTCTGTAGCTTTTTCTTTTCCTCTAGCGATATCCACTTTCTGTCTTTGACGCTCTAATGCATCGAGAATTTTATTTTATTTTATTTTATAATTATGAAGGTAATGATTTCCTTACTTTGGCGATTGCAAAGCAATGTATGCACTGTATGCACTAGTCCGCCATGTTGTTCTATGACGTAATTAAATTAAGCACAGGATTGGCGTTTAGTTGCGTTTTTCCACAGGAAAACCAGGCTATTACCAAGGCAACCACTTATCCAGGACTCTCAATTCTTTCGTTGTTTTTGGTGGTTAACGCTGATTGGTTAGCAAGCAGAAAGAATCCACAGATAACAAGGATTTTTCATTCACTAGCTGCACCGATTTTCAAATCGTTTCGTTGGTGTAGTTTAATTGAATAAAAGCAAAAAGACAGAGAGAGAGAGAGAGAGAGAGAGAGAGAAGACTACGAGGAGGGCCTCATGAGCGTTTCGTTTGCCATTTGCCTTATTTACTATAAGCCCGCAGCAAAAAAGGCCCGCGGTAATTCCCTGTAGTAGCTTTGTAACCACGCCGCCTCCCTGTGAGCTGATGTTGAGTTTTTGTTTTCATCGGAGGAATTTCAAGTTTACAGGCAAATTATTTCTAAACAAATGAAGCGATATCCACTGAATTGATGCATTTGTCGTCTACGGACAACTTTGAAAATTTAGACTTGGTATTTGTGGCATTTTAAAGCTGTAGAGCTGCCCTTGGAATGTTCCTTTTGCCGGTGGAGGAAGCAACATGGCGTCCGTCTTTTACTCAGGGTTTACAAGGCAGAATTATGATACTTCTAGAGTTCGCCTCACTTCAAAATGTTGTGTTTTCGTAAGAATGTGAAACTGTTAATACAAGAAAACAAAAAACTGACACGAAGCTGATGTTCCAAGGCTTGAGATTTTGGATTGAATCTTTGCCTTCGCCATGATCTGATGTATGACACAAATTTCTCTACTACCTCTTTATTAATCCTCAACGGGACATTTTACTTCAAAACATCCAGGAAAACCATTTGAACTGTACTACATAGCCATTCACACAAGAAAAGTTATTATTTACTGTTCAACGATCGTTATGTGCGTTCAATCTCGAAGTTTGCTTGATTGTCATGCTTAGCAAGTTCTTATCGATTACCAGATAAGGTGAAGTCAAGACGCAATAACCGGGTAATCAAAAAGCTGCCTCAGACAGGTAATTATTTAAATGATATTTTGGAGTGCCAATGTTTACTTCTGCATTGTTTTTACGGTTGTAGTTGATGTTCCAAACATGATTTTTGAGTACTGAAACTTGGGGTGTTTAGGAAGGCTGTTGTTTAGAAAAGGGTAGTAGCCTGTCTCTCTTGCAGGAAAAATACAAACAGTGAGAAAAAGTTTTGCACCACATTTACATGTATTGTTTCTTTATTGCCTCTCTCTCTATGTTTTGAGTGTACAGTCATGTATTTTGTTCAACATGACCACTATAACTTTGTCTTTGAAAATTAACAAATGATTTATTTTCTTGTTTCTACTTCAATTATTATTGGGAATGTATTTCTAATTATTTGGTATACAATCCATACTTGATAATTAATATTACTTTGATTTAACAAGATACTGTACATGGGTTTCTATACATGTATTATTAAGTCTTGAATTGAACAAAATGACATGCATACTTGTAGCATTATTGCTTGCCAAGTGGCATTGTTTTTCAATAGAACCTAGAGTTTATTTATTTTGACTATATTCCTTTAAATTGTTTTAATACAGCAACAAGAACAGGCTAGAGTACAAAACCTAGCTACAGGCTGCATGTAGTAAAATGATAAGTTATTACCTATTACGTTATTGTAAAAATTTACACTTATAATCATGCTTCAAGCAATCATAAAGAAGTTCTAGTTTATAAAATAAATGATAAATCAAGGTTTTCTTTCTTTATTATCTAATCCTTGCCTTGCCTTAGGCTTTCTGTAGTCAGTCATGGTGGAATTACTTTGAAGCCACTGGGCTTTAGTGATCAAGGTCAATCTGTCACATACATTTTGTGTTGTTGCACACCTCCTGTGCAGACTGTTTACAACTGGATGGATGGACTCTGAGCAGTGTTCTGCTTCCATGCCAACAGAGGAGAGAAGCTTTGCCTTCTGGGGAACTTCATAAGTCAGAACATAATTTCCTCTTCAAGTTTTCATCAGGGAATGTTGTTGGAAACCAGCAACCAAAGCTTGCACATCTGACCTGTAGTAGTGCCACCTCATGCTTACAAAGGGCACGACTTGGTGCAAATAGTGCATGACACTGTGAGAATTTATGTAACATGGTGATGATCTTACTGACATTGCTTGCACTGCCAAATGTCTTTGTTCCTTTGCCATAAACTTCAGTTGTGATGGGTTTAAGTGCCTTAGCTATTCTCATGATATTTGACTTCTGTAACATCTTTTGAACATCATTGCCTATTAGTGCTCCTTTGTGATAGACCTGTCATTTGAGGTGCATATCTTCGAGTGCCTAATAAGAAATAAATTTTCTATGCATCAATTGACTGGGCTATTACAGTATAACCATGGATTGTGGAATTTTCTATGATGATATTACTGAATAACCTGAAGTGTCGGCAGCTGGAAAAAAACTGTCAATTGAATATAGTCATTGCTGATTAATTAACTCATGTGACCATTCCAATCAATCATTTTGGTCATGTGACATCTTCATTGAATATACTAACAATAGATAATAAATCCATGAAGATGTCACATGACCAAAATGATTGATGGAAATAGTCACATAATATAATTGGCAATGACTATCCAATCAATGGCTTTGTCTGGCTGCCAACAATTCAGGAAATTTGGTAATATTGTTATATATTTATACTTGCAGAATTACACACCTGTTGAAGTTTTCTTTGAAATGGACCACTTTCTTTTGTGAATGTATCCAGTAAATCCTTTAATGCTGCCTCCTTGTCTTCAACAAGTCTTTTCACAATTTTGTAGTCTTTTTCTGCCATAGTTAAGTCTCCTTTGAACTTTCTTGCTTTGTCTCTGGCTGCCTTGGCATCTGGATTTCCAGTACTTGGTATCTTGTATCTGTTGAATAATGTTGTTTTAGGATTTTTGTTGTTGTGAGAAATCCGTAGAAAACAATGTATAGTTCAATTCTCGAGTGCATTCCATGTTATCCATGAAATAGTTTGCTAACAGAATTTGTGCTAAGTACTGTGTATAAAATAATTTGTTTCAGTCTATTTTTTAATAGGCTTTATTTTGTAGGAAAAAAATAGTATTTTGTGTTTCATTGACATAATGATTGCACTTTACTTGATTTCTAGCTGAAACCAAAACACACATATACAGCTTCACATATCCCAATGATTAATTCATGAACAAAATGATGTGCAATAGCTATTTGATAGTCAAGCAATAGCTAGTAGTCATTAAATCAAATTGACTTTACCTTCGACCATCTTTTGCAAGAAAATCTGCATTTTCTTTGTTGTGTGCATCACAGATCTCTTTAAAGTCCTTCACCACTTGTTCTTTCTCTGTAAGTTCCTTTGTCATCTCATCCAGTTCATTAGCAACCTATGGTAAGAACTGAGCAAGTTAGCAATGTTGACAGCATTGTTGCATTTACAGATGCCTTAATAATTCTATAAAAGACAATCTATAAAGGCATTCTCTATTGTATACCTTGTTTCTTTTCTCAACAAGCACTTTCATTGTCTCTGTTGGCATCCCTTGGCTTGCCTTAATCTGGTTGTCTTCTTCTATAGCAATCTTCTCTATTATCTGAAGCATTTGATGACCTCATAAAAAAATGATGATAATAAAAAATTAATAATGACCTTATTGAAGCATATCTATATATTTACAGCTTTACATCTCTAATTTGAATGAATATACTGTCAATGATTCAAAGAAAAAATAGTAATGACAAAATATGTGGAACATAAATGAGTTGTGTACCTATGCCAAGAGTGATGTGCAGGGGCATACATGACGTTTTGTTGAGGACCTCACCAGCTTGTCCATATAGGGGTTCTTGTTCACAGTTGTTGAAGTTTTTAACATCCTTTTTCTTTGCTCCTTCACACTGGAATTTCTGACTTGAGGATGTCATCTCAGTGAATGTTCTAGCTTTAAAGACTTTGGGTGATGTTACAGCATAATTCAGGAGAGGTGTGGGAGTATGAGGAGTGCCCTTGATGACATCATCCAGCTTACATAGACAGTAGTTACAGAAATGAACACCATTTGGACCAGTAAGCCCCAACAATGCAGCAAGAAAGTTCCAATCCCCACCATAGCGTACTTTGCATGTTTTATATTGATGTTGTTGCTCCATTGCAGGTTGTCCTGATTGTGGACCCCTTTTATCCAAAGACACACTTCTGAAAGAAGAAACAAGAAATATTATACAAAGATTGTAACAAGAAATTTATATGAAAAATACATTGATGAAACAAATGCTTTAATATTGTCTTTTTGCTATTGGTTTGAATTTTAAAATCTTTTCATACCAATCACTGATCACAAAATATATCTAGAGATTCTTCAATTATATTCTATACATGTTTTACCATCGTTGTTAGTTTCATAGTACGTAGAGTATAGTATATAGTATATGAGCTAAACATGTAAGATATTTATCGTACATTTACTTACTTTCTGCATAATTTGCAGTCAGTACTGTGAGCAGTGTTGGTGCTGTCGAGCTGTTTTAGTTGAGCAGGCCAGTTTGCAGAGCCGTTGACCTCTAATACATCAACTTCGTTAGAGTTACTAACACGACTGATAACAGGATTATTGATGACATTGACATCCATCTCTTTGAAGTTGGCCTCGAGCTCTTCTAGTTGTCTGATGACTGGTCCAAAGACTGCCTCTATAGATTCTCGGTTATCTTTGGCCCCCTCGAATATGGCCAATAGTTTGGCGTTCTTTATGGAATGCTGAACCTTTGAGTTCATGACTTGTAGTAATAGCTTGGTGGAAGCACTGCCTTTGTCTCCAGTCACCAACAATGATAAAACGCTTGGATCAAGATTCTGATGGTCTGTTAACTCTAAACTGTCGCTGAGCTCGTTGACTACCCTGCGTACCAAATCAGCTACATCTGTGATTCTGACAAACGAAACCGTCGTACCACCCTCAGTCTTGACAGTGCCACACTCGTGCTGAAACTCAAGATCTTGTACGTATTTTCTAAGGGAACGTTCTGGTCCAAATATGTCATAACCCAAGATGTCAGTGAATGAGCGCTTTAGCATCCTTAGCATTTCCATGGGCATGTGTGCCTTGATTTGCGCAACTTCTTTTAGGGTGAACTTTGTGATAATCTTGAGTCCCGCTTTTTTAGCTGACTCTAGGAAGTGATCTTTATTTCTTTTGATCAGAGACGCCTGCTGTGTAGTTAGGTTTGTATCTTCGTTCGTTGTAAACGGTTTAGAGACTGACTGAGTGACGGTCTCAACTATTTTACTGCGAGATCTCAACGTACTGGAGGACACTTCTGCACTCCCTTTCTGTGACGCTGGAATATGCATCAGATTGATCGGCTTCCCTTTTTGTCCGTTTGCAAAAATAAATCCATCTTTGCTATTTTTCAGTTTCTTTCTTGCGACGTTATGGAATATTGCATCCTGCAGTCCAGTCACTGGGATGTTCTCTGAGTTACCTTGTAGTTTTAATAGGTCGGCATGGAGTCTTTGTGCAACTGTAGACCGGGATTGAAGCTGAGTCATTGTTTCAGTCAGTTTCATTTGTGTTTGCTGTTGACAGTCTCGTAAAGATAAGAGTTCAGATTGCATGTTGTAAAGGGCAGCCTTTGATTGCCGTGTAGAGCTGTACGTTAATTTGTAAAGTGTATGGAATGGAAGAGTAGTTTCTTTGTAATGTGGTTCAAGTCCAAAGTCCTTTAAAAAATGTTGCTTCCAAACGTAATCTGACTGGCAGAATTTTCGAAGTTGGTGACAAGTTGTAGACACGGTACAAACATCTCCAGGCGCTAAGTAGGATATAATTAAAGCAAGGATTTCTGTAGGAAGGCCAAGAAGGTTGCAAGACGGTTGGACAGGGTTTAGGCAGTCTTCTCTCTCTTTTTTAGTTAGGTACTTTTTAGAAACATGTTTAAGTCCACGGCTATTTGTAATATTGTCATGAGTACCCAGCTTTCCATGTGCAGTCCATCTGTTGAACTGTCTATAGCAAGCAGCGCATATTTTTGCTGTGTCCCTGCTAAAAATCTCGTTAAAACAGGTCTTCAAGTCTTCAATCTTCTCCCCTTTAATAGTATAAAGCCTGCTACTTGTCTTAGTGGCGCAAATGGCACACTTTTCCCGCAAGCGCGGCATTACACGACGGATAATCTGTTCACTAGCGTATTATTATTTTTCCACCGACACGTGCCGATTGCAGAGGAATTTAAATTTCGCGCCTGAATGTTTGGCTGCAATGGGAAATGCGGCTGGACATTCACATATTATCGCGGGCATTAAGTCGGCGAACGAAACGCTCGTGGCCTATGGGGTTGTCAATTCTTTCCATCTAATCAGGGGGTTTCATAGTCCTCGCATTGTTTTCTACACAGTTTCTCAAATAATACTACTGCTGATCTGATGCTTGTATACATGCTAAGAACCACTTCTGATCATAAATTCTAGCATCAAACATGGCGAAATGTAACATTGCTATGAAAAGCATATTTGATGTACAAAAGTCAATAGTACAGTCAGTTGGTAATTTACCAACAAGAGTCAGTTTCATTGCCTGCTCAAAGTGAACTTGAACTTGACTACTTGCCGTCAAGCAGCAAACTTGCATGCGCAACATGTTGCAGGGTCAGCTAGGAATTTGAAAGCTGCAAAAGCAAGTTGCGCACTCTAGCACCTTGACCAGTGGGACACAATTTGGCAATATCAACCTGTTACAAATTCATTTGTTCATTGCACAAAAGCAATGTAAAACCATCGATTGGGTTGCCGGGCACTCGGAAAGCAAGAGACACTAACTTGGTTAACTAGGCTTTTCTTGCAACAGTGTGATAAGACTAGCTACACCCAGAAGACATGCGTGAATAGTTTTACATTGCCTTCCTTCCATAATCAGTTGGCCCTATCAGAGTGATTGCAAAACAAACGTGAAACAAAAACTACAATTAAACAACGTTTGTTTCTGACTTTTTACATTTTTATAGATAGATGTTGTTTAGCACTAGATTAAATACCACAAACACTAATTAAACAATGTAGAATTTGAATAATAAGGACAATCTGCAGCCTGCAAGCATGGTTGCCAAAAAGTCGCTGAGAATCTGAAACGGCCGTCCTAAGCAGATTTTCTTCTAGTGGCTAACCTGCGCAAAATATTCTTTTTCCAGTTGCTGTTCAACATCTAATCTGGGGGCCAAGACTTCTGCCCACTCGAGAAGGGCTGAACGAGCAAGCTCCTCCAGGTTTCCAGCCTCTCTCTCCAAGGTCTTCTTTATGCACATTAGTGCTACTAGCTGAGATGTGCAATTGGGCTGTTGGAAGACTCCCGTCGAAACCTTCCTGAGCATTTTCACTGCCCCATCCACTGGAAAGCCGCACATCCAAGATGTTTGGTGTGAGAGTGGAGAGCTTTCCCACTGATCTTAATTTGGAGATGACGTAGTCCTGGCAGCCAAGCAGCGAAGACAGTGCGTCCCACATGGTCTTCTTGCATTTTGTTGGGCTGTTGCCACAATTCCCTCCAGCACTGTGTTGAAAAGACGACAGACCAAAGGTGATAGTTAAGACAATCAACTTTGCAGACGTCTATTTTTTTGATGGTTTAGGCTGGTTTTGTGGCTGCTTTTAATACAGTTGCATTGTTCTAGTAAGTTGATGTCCTGGAATTGACGATTTGGGAGGATTTGGCAATTTGGGAGGATTGGTCGAAGCATGAAAGCGATCCCCTACAATGTATCTTCTTGCAGTGTCACTTATTGGGTGGTGCCATTCCTCAAAAGAAAATTCCAGCCTTTTTTTTGGGGGGGGGAGTACTTCTAGTCAACATGTTGAGGTCACTAAGTTTGGCAAGATCACCTATTAAACAGATTTGAAAGTTAATTCATATTAACCATATATTATTCAAGATGATTCTATTTTTTTTAGATCTGCTTACCTTTCCTGGCATTTTATTGAGTTCTGGTTTTTTAAAGCACCCTACTGCATCTCCCCAAAGCTATTTAGCAATTTCTGGAGAATGGTTGTCAATGTGTCGTGCTAGTCCACATGGAGTGTTGCATACAAATATTGTTGGTGGGCACTTTAGGCTCAGGTAAAGATCAGCTGCATCTCTCACTGATTCTTGTAAAAGTAAGAGTTTTGATGCAGCTGTACACTAAACATAAAGAAAAGGCAAATTTACAAGTACATTTATTCCACATCATAGAAAATAAAGAGCCTAATCAGAAAGCAGTTATAATCTGTATCAAACTGTCCCTTTCCATAAGACCAGCTTCCTCTTCACATGGACACATTTGTCCATACTGCATGTTGTGTAGTGGAGTTCACACACTGCACCCCATGGCCCTGTGTCATTGTACACAAACAGATGAACAAAAATGTATTTTTGAGTTGTACTTGATCAATATGCAAATTAGGGCGGAGAAAAGTGGGCGGAGAAAGAGAAAGCATTTCTCGCTTGATGATTGGCTGTCATCATATGTAAACAAACAATGATTGGTCAAAAAATGAGCTGACTTCAAATTGTCCAGAAAGAAAAACTTAGAAATTTTTGAGAACATCCAAAAAAGAAAATCTTCAAACATACATTTTGAATTGAAAAATTAAAGTTTTATGAACATTCTATGTTGGTATGCATAAAAGCAGGGACCTTGTTCCTCGCTCTTCTAGAAATTCATAAACTAAATTGTCAGTTTTCGTCTCTGTCCTGACAACTACGAAATTCATCCCACTGCTTTTTGGAATGAGCACAAAACGTTTTTGAAAACGTACAAGCTAATCGCGAGCTCCGAATTTCGAAAATATCTCAGAAAAGTGAAAGCATGTCTTTGTTTTTCTCATGTGAGAACTTACCCTAACATCAAGCAGAGTAATACTTCATTCAACTCGAGGGAGTTTTTGTCTTCAAAGATTTTTCTGTAATGGCGGCTAATCAAAGGTGTCAATCAGGTGTATGCAACTTTCGCTTAATAAGTGAAAGTGACGTCTTTTTCGCTTATTTTTTCGCTTAATAAGCGAAAAATGACGTCTTTTTCGCTTATTAAGTGACTTTGACATGTCAAATTTGCTTAATAAGCGAAAAATACGGGCTTTTCACTTAATAATCGTTTTCCGGAATTAAATTGACAGTACAGAATCATTCCTACACCTGTTATAGACAAAATTACAAAGAAAGAACCAGATAACTCAATATTCTAGACTAAAACTAGAAACAAGAAATAAACGCTTAAGACCTCAACTAACCAAAACCACACTCTAAAATAATAAATAACCAAAATGAATACCTCTGAGTACTTCTGTCGCCGCCGCAGGTACGGGAAGAGTGTCATTTCGAGCTTGAACTTCAGATTAAGGTTGTGGAGCTGCAGCAGGTTGTTGGCCAACAGCTTGCTCTACTATAGCCGGAACGGCTAATGGAGGAGGAGGTTGTTGATCTGCCATCTATTTGCAGTAAAGACGGGTTGCAGAAAAGCAGCATCTCTGACAACAAGTACAACCAAGTGCACTGGGACAGACAAATATCCCTTTACATTAATCAATAATCCCCAGGGACCATATTACCATATTCAAATGACTTTTCATAGCTAAGCATTTCTAGGAATTCTTAGGATTTTACATCAAACTAGCATTTTTATTTCTAAGAATTCCTAAGAATTCCTAGGAATTTCTGTTTTTTTCTTGATGCTAATTTCATTGGGAATTTCCAGGAATTCATGGCAATTCCCTGTTCAATTACCGTGAAAATTCACACCTCTGTCTTTATTAGAAATTATTAGCAATTCTTATTTCCTATTAAGCCACTCCCCAAACAAAGAGTAGAGCGAATTATAAATAATAATAATAAATTGCTTGTATAGCACTTATACAAAAATTCTAAGCGCTTGAACACAAAATGATAAAATATTTTGTGTGGCTTGGCCGTGATGTCTTGGCGGAACCATGCAGTAATTGTTTCCTCAGCCTGCTGGCAGACATTTTGGCTGGCTTTGTGCTGGCTGAGCTTTTCTTGGCAGAGTTCTTTTGGATTTGGTCAGTGGTGGAGCGCTTGATGTGCTCTCACTGCTGCTGCTGGTATCTTCTTCCCATGAAGATGCTTCTTCAACTCTCTTGCTCGTTTTTCTGTGGCTTCCATGCGATTTTGACTGCTCCACTTAACTCTTTCTTTAGAGTGCTGGAAGACTTTTTGCGGTGGCTTGATACCGCATTCACGGTGATCCATTCTAAGAGGCTGTGCATGTTCGAATCTTTCGCGAATTGGCAATGCGAGCCATCTTTGGAATGGGCATTCTGTGCCAAGTGACTTGGATTGAGAAAGATTACTCTGGCTCCCTTCAGTTGAGAGCAGAGCATTAATAAGGCACTTGATGCGTGGACGCAGTCATCTAGGAACACGTCTAATTCCTTGTTGTCGCTGATGCACCACTCGAGAATTTTCTGGAAATCTTTGGCCCGTGGTTTTCCTGCCTCTCGGTTCTTGTTGTCAACTCTCTCAAGAGTTGGCAGGATTTTCTTAACAAAATTTTTCCAGGATTTTGATGATGCTCTTATGGAGTATGTTCTCAAAATACTGACTGATGACAGGAGGGTTTCACAGACTGTTTCCCCCATCATTGAGATGCCCATTTCGAGACGGCCAAAGTACTCACAGTTGTAGGGTCTCGTCACGGCCAGCCAATCCTCCTCTCCCGATTTGAGTTCAGGGGCTCCATAGGACTTGAGCAGCGAATGCAGGAAATGCTGTCATTTGTTGGGAATGGTGTAACGCTGGCTGTAGGGGCTCTTATAGGGTGCCCTTTTACGACTTTTTTCGCGTTCGCTCGATGCATCTGATGTCATCCTCCTCATTGTTGGCATTATGTTAGTCATTGTGCACATGATTGTTAGACACAATTTGGGAAACGAAACACATGAATCATCATCCATCACAAGCATGTTGTTAATGCATGCACATTATTAGTAGCAGCAAACAGAGTTAGAGAATGACATTCAAAATGCTAGTGCATCCCTTTATAGCTTATTTTTATCTATATACTTATTTGTCTATTTTTAGTTTTTTTATGGATAATTTCAGAGGAATAGTCAACAATAAGCTACATTTTTTGCAAAAAAAAATTCCAGATCAAGTTCAGTTGTTGTTGTTATAGGAATTATAATTGTTTCTCTACTGTGAATTTTATTCAATTTTCAATTTCTTTCTACTATTCAAATGCATGTACATATGATGATGCCACTGCTAATTCAAATGCATAAAATGCATACATATATATGGAGACACTCTAAATTCTCAAATTGAGATCTTGAATTATAAATTTACAGGTGTGCAGCTAGCCAGTACCTGTTATTTGGAGGCCAAAATGTTAAAACTTACACCTGTGTATCAATTTTCTATTAAAGATTCATCTCTAGTGCAAATTGTTTGTTTGTCAGTAACGTACCGCATGCCCATAAGTGGCAGAAGTATGAAGTATAAGTGTTGAATGCTGGAGATGGATGAGAAGAAGCTGCAAACTGTTCCCCAAATTGTCTGCTGTCACTGATAGAGAAAAGAAAACATTTTGTAAACAGTGACGATCAATACAGTAACTTTTATCTTTTTTCTCTCTTTGGTAAATAGTGTCTGCCCTTTCAACAGGAATCACAGACGTTTGAGACACACCTTGAACAACTGCTTGATTAGCATATCATGCTCTTCTTCTACCAGTTTAATTCTACATAGCCAGAAAAAAAACTGTCCGTTCTAATATAAGACATTGATTGAAATTTAATGTCTAACCTTTTGAATAATGTCTTTTCTTTTGAGCAAGAATTTGCAATCATTCTACGTCCAATTTTAAAGTTGACTTCAACATAATAACGGTTGCATAAAAAAATCACATTAAAAATTGCAGCCAAATGATTCATCTTGATGATGTGGGATTTTCACTTCCCAATTTTGCTCATTGATGAAATTTATTTTTGAAATTTATTACAAATTATTTTGTGTTGTTTTGTTTCTTTCTTTTGTGGCAGGGCACTTGGTTGGGGCATCCTGATTCTTGCACTAATTTTTTAATTTTGTTTTTCACAAAAATCAGTGAGCAGCACTACGCGGGTGCAAGTTTGTAAAACTTTTAATTTCCCTAGACATTTCGTCTAACTAGCTATAATTGCACCCCCAAAATATTCTTCATTTGAAAACTATGTTCTTCCCTGTGTGGGACATCCTTTATATAGGTTTCGTTACGTTCCTACTTCCTATACGTAGTTAAGGATATTTAATCTTTAAGTACAGGATTTTAAAACTTTATTGTAAAACTCCCTGAAGAATTCTACAGAGTTAGATGAAATGCGTAGGAGAATTAAAAGTTTTGCAAACTTGCACCCGTGTAGTTCTGCTCACTGATTTCCAAGAAAAATATTTAGCTATTAGGTTCCATGTTGGCTCAGCAGTAATAAAAACTAAAAATTTTACTCATTGATGAAATTAATTTTTAAATTTACTACAAATTATTTTGTTTTGTTTCTTGCTTTTGTGGCAGGGCACTTGGTTTGGGCATCCTGATTTTTGCATTATTAATTTTTGTCGACAAAAAATCAGAATTACAAAGAATGCTGCCACTAATACCGATTTTATAATATCATTTCATTTGGCAAACCTTCACTTGCAGTTCCTTGAAATTGATCTGTCACAAACAATTTTTTTAGCATGAAATCCCTTAAATTATAAGAATCAAGCATATGAATGAAAGACATCAATCATCCAGTCAAATTGAACACCAACGCAGTTTTTAAACAGCGCAATATAGAGTATTTATAAAAAGAGAAGGCACCTAACAGCGTTTGACTGGATCCAGTCCTGGATGTTTCTGTCAACAACAAAACATTATTGCTCTTGTTAGTCTATTAAAAGGTCAAACGTCGTAGTTCAAGAAGCCAGATTTGATTTGATTTGACCTTGGAACTAAATTTGTTTGGATAGACCTGTTTTGAATTATAATTATTAAGATAAAATGTCCACCCCATAAACAGCAACAAACAATAATGAAGTAAATAAAGACCATGGACTCAGTTTTGGGCACAGAGAGAGGTTTAATAATCAAAAGCAAGGCCAACAATACAAAGACAAACCTCTCTGGCCACCAAAGACCCCCCAAAACTGAGCCCATAGTAATAACTAAGAAATATGCTCTAATGGAGCTTTAATTTTAGAAGCTAATGAAAGCTTATCAGCTAAAGACATATCTAGATAACTCTTGTAGATATCCGAAGACCAGTCCCTGAAAACCTGAATAAGCTCCCCAGGAACGCCTACACTAAAGGCCCATGAGGTACCTCCCCTGCGAAATGAATGACCTCTAAATGTATTTGGGTTATCTAGCTCAGCTGAGGCCAACTTACGCCGAAAGAACTTGACAAATTGAGACTTGGTGACAGGAGAGAGCTTCTTGCCGTGCCGACCTGGAACCACAAAGGCTGGACTCTGAGGGCCAGCAGGTAACAGAGTAAACATGTGAATGAAGGCCTGAACTGGGCACAACGGGGATCCCGGGATAGCTAACAAAGGAATGACTAACTTGCGTCGCCCAAACTGAATCGTCTTAGTCCATCTAAACGTGACTGAAAGGCTAAATTTAGTGCGCACAATGTCGCCCCTACAAAGATTTCTATGCGGATCAAAAGTACTAAGAACTAATAAAAACTAGATCAACAGCATTAGAAAGGTCACTGACTTGAATGATATTGAGCAAAATATGAGGGGTGACTGGGGGGCCTTACTGGGACAGTGCTGAGCTAAACGTTCAATGCCCTTCAAAGTAAGCCGCAGTTCAGGGGATTTGGTGTGCGGGAACCCAAAACCCGAAAGAATGTGTAAAGATTTTACTCCACTAACGTAATTATGAATAGAAGGAGGAGTTAACCAACTACTAAGATATTGGAAATATATACAAATGGTGTCCAGCGAAGCTGGAAGAGGAACTAAATTAAAGTATGTACAGAATGTCAAATAAGTTCTCCACTGTGTCCTGTGATTTCATGACGTTCCCTCCGCATAAGCAGCACGACGGCTCCTCTTCATTTGTCGACGCAACAACGACAGTTCCCCATCTGTAATAGAATTACAGAGCATCAGTAAAACAAAACAAGGATGGAGAGATGTGATGTTCTAACAAAGAGGATACCCCATGAAGCGCTTGAAACTCTGCAGCAAAACGCCTGTCGACCAAATGCCATTGTGACAGTAGATCAGCTTTTCTGTTCTATTCACTAGATAAATGAACAGCCCGTAACTCGCACTCATTAATTGATAAATGAAACCACAACTCTCTCAGTCCCCTAGCAAGGAGGGGATCCTTTGTCCGTTCAGAATTAAGTGCGTGAACCACAGCTAAATTGTCACAGTGCACTCTAACTCGTAATCCAGACCAAGTATGACTCCACAGCTGCACCGCGACCAAAATGACTATCAGTTCCAAGTGATGAATAGAAGGGAACTTGTGTAGTATAGCTAAAGGGAATGGCATATGAAAATACTCATGAGGGGATAAACCACCACATCCAGACAAACAAGCATCAGTCGAGAAGACCGAATCATGTTCAGACCACAAGGATTGTCCAATCACTGAAACCCCATTATACACACATAGAAAGCGTTGCCACCATATAATATCCTTACGGAAGTCTGTGTTCAGTTTAATATGGTGATGATTGCGCTGTACACTTCTCAATAAATCCAACATTCGAGACAAGAACAAACGGCTCTGCCACACACACTTCGTTACGAAACACAGTTTTCCAATTAATGATTGAAGCTCTCTTTAGTCGCAGATCGTTTAAGTGTCCACTGTTGCAACAACAATTCAAGTTCCTGAGTGTCAAGTGTCAAACTGCATCCCTAAACAAGTAGCATGTGTTGAGGGAGGACAAGCTTTCTCTGAAGATTCCTCCAATCCCAGTTCTCGCAGAAGATTACCACAGTAATGAAAGGTAGATTCCGAAGAAGTTGGAGTAGAAAAGGCCATAAAATCATCTAGATAACTTATGGCATCATGACCAGCAGTGGCACAGATGTGACAAACTGCAGTTGTAACCCTCTGACAAGCCATGGCAGCCATTCTCAAACCCATTGGAAGGACAACATCAAAATATAACACATCGTCCCACTTGTACTCTAAAAGATTATAATCGCCAGTATCAATGGGAAACTGGTGATATGCACGTTTCAAATCCCGCTTCGCAATATAACAACCTTGACCATACTGATTGATGCGTTCCACAATGGTATTCACCGATGGATAAGTTAACGGAAGTTCCCTGTTGCCAGCTGAGATCCAGAATAAGTCGCCGCTCACCAGGGGTGCTCTTTGGAACAGAATTTAAAGGAGAAATAGCCATGTCACTAGCGAAAGGGTTGGAAGAAAAAGGTCCAATAACGGCACCACACGCTTTTTCTTGTTGGAGATAACTTGAGACCACCGCGGGGAACTGAGTAGCTCCTCGATGATTACAAGAATCACTAACAGGAAAGGTACTCTTAGAATAGTCCAGCGACCAGCCAAACTCCAAATAGTCACAGATTATACTGTCGCTGTAATCCTGTAAATAACGCCGTCAGGAAGTGATGTTAAGCCGTGATATCACCGGAAGCTGCCGTAATTGAAAGTTATGCTATCCTGTAGCGGAAACTTGCTCATGCATATCAACAAATGTCATGTTATCAAAATCACGTACAAAAGTGGAACTGTCACTCCAGAGTCCAGTACAACGGTCATGCGCTGTCGGACATGTCAAGAACTAACAACATCATCATAACATAATTCGTGCACTGCTGGGAACATAAAGACATTCTCAGATACGGTGTCACAAATTAAACTCGAACAAACGGGTGAACACTTCTCATCATCAGAAATAATACGCCCTTCTGGCAATGTCAAGTCCAAATCATATACACTATCAGTACGAACCGACGGTAGTCAGGCAGAGTTATTAGGAGCGACATTCTGTTGCTTTAGAGGACAATCCACTGATGTCTCGTGATGTTTGACCACAACCCGTTGCTTAGTCCAACAGGTTCCACAAATGTGCTGAAGCCATGTACGCTCATTTCTAATGAGACCATTATGATCTGAACGATGCGTGCATTTACCACTCTGAAATTCTTTACAAAAGAATGCTCCTCGTGCTTGTGACGACTTCTGCGGGGCTGTGGACTTTTCATTATGCGCATCATGCAGGAAACGATTTTCCAACTGCGTAAACGATTGTCCCAATTTAGCGCGTCCCCGCTCTATTTCGCACAATACCGCCGCATGGAAACTCCACACGATTTTCCAAGGGAATTGAGTGGCAAGATACATTAAAGAATTGAGATGCTCTAATCGGGCCTCCTTCACTTACGAAGAGATTGTTGTAAGCTTTAAAATCGCCGTATAACCAGCAACAAATTCCGCAGGCGTGAGATCGTCAAACTGCACGTTCTTACTTACATAAGCAAAACTTAACTCGCTATGCGGCCATAACTGCGGGCACACCACACGGTTAGAAATCTTGGCAAGTTTGTTTCAAGATGCACACGAGTTCGTGGATTCAATGATATGCGCTTTATTGACTAAACGCGTAACTTGATATTACAAATAATCATGCATATATAATTACAGGAATTGTGTATTGTAACATCTCCACTTTTCTAAACTGAACAAAACACTAAGGCTAAATACTCTAATATGGTTAAAGCAACTTAAAGTGATATGAAATTTCTGTATGTGATTCCTAATAAAATAATTAATTAAATTCTGATTGTATTGTTCTTTTCCCTAGATCATCATATAAAACTGGTTCAAATTTGATTGAAATGTATTTGTCTGTATATCAATGTCTCATTAATCAGTGTATTCCACACTATGCCTTGTACATAACAAAGTCATTGAACTTTGAAAGGCACTTTGCTGATCTTGAGCTTCTCCTGCTTGTGCTTGCTTGGTCTGTGACAACAGGCGCATCAGTCTCAACAGAGGTTGCTTGGAGTTCACTTGTTGGCTGCGTCGTAGATGTTATTGCAGGTTTGAGAGCATGTCTATTACGGCGAACCACTTCTCCATTAGATTCCACTAGATATGAGCGATCAGAGAGCTTTTCCAGACACACTCCAGTTTCCCAGGTCTTGTTTCTCTGTTGTGGCTGCTACGCGTACCTGCCTGTCCAATATCCAACTCAGGAAGCAATCTTTGTATTTCTGTCATAATAGCTCTTTGCTGTCTGACACTTTACCTTGAGTTTTTCTGCTACTTCTGTAGGCACTTGTGGCATTAGGAGAGATGCTGATGTGGGGACTAGTGTCTTGGTCCTTCGGGACATAAGTCTCTGTGCTGAGCTGGTCTTTAATCCTGCTGTAGGGGTGTTCCTGAAGTCCAACAGGGCTAGCCAGGAGTCTTTGTTGGCTTTCATGGCTTTCTTAAACAGCTTTTTGATGATCTTAACTGCTGACTCTGCTTTACCGTTGGACTTGGCATGGTAAGGTGAGGATGTCACGTGCTTGAACTTCCCATTCTCCTGTGCAAATGATGCGAATTCTTTACTGGTGAACTGGGGACCATTGTCTGAGACTAGAACATAAGGGATACCGTGCCTGCTGAACTGTTCTTTCATGAACTTGATCAGTGAATGTGTTGTGACGTTATTAAGACATTTTACCTCTATGTAGTCTGAATAGTAGTCTACAAGTACAATGTAATCTTTGGAGTACAGGGAGAAGAAATCTGCTCCGACTCTGCTCCAGGGCCTTTCAGGTATAGGATGAGACTGCATGGGTAGGCTCGCATTTCGGGCTTGAAATTCTGCACAAATCTCACACTTAACAATGGCTTCTTTGATGTCACTGTTCATTAGCGGCCAGTAGACCCTGTCTCTCGCTTTCCTTAAGCATGACTCTATACCTTGATGACTTGAGTGGAGACGTTTAATGACTTCGGGTCGCAGAGCTTTTGGGATTATGATGCGTTGACTCTTTAACAGCACTCCGTTATGCACTGTAAGCTGTTCTCTAAAATTCCAATATTCTCTTATTGAAATAGGAACATCATCTCGTTGCTCTGGCCATCCTACCAGAATAGTGGTCTTCAGTGTCTGCAGTATAGCGTCTTGCTCCGTTGCCTTCTGTAGCATAGCTAGTTTGTCATTGCTTAGCTTGATGTCACTCAGTGGATTCATCTGCTCTAGCTCGAGTGCGAAAACGTAAAATTCATCAGTGATTTCTTGCTCAGTTAGTTGAGCTCTAGACAGGTGATCAGCTATGTACATCTGCTTTCCTGGTTTGTACGTCAATACTGTATCTTTGTAGTGTAAAATCATACGCTGTAGCCTGCTGGGTGCAGTTAGTAGAGATTTCTTGAAGATAGCCTGTAATGGCTTGTGATCCGATTCGATGGTGATCTTCTCTCGTCTGGTTAATGTATTGACTGAATTTAGCACAAGCAAATACAATTGCCAGACATTCTTTTCAATTTGTGGAATATCTTTACTCAGTCTATTTAGTGTTCTTGAAGCAAAAGCAACTGGTTGACGTTTTTGTAGAAGTACAGCATCAAGCCTTTTCTCGCTTGCGTCGCACTGTATGGTGACCTCCTCGGTCATGTCATAATATCTCAGTACTGGGTGGTTGGCAACTAATCTTTTCACCTCTGCAAAGGCTTTGTTATGCTGACTGGACCAAATGAACTTTGCTTGCTTGGTAGTCAGGTCTCGAAGTGGTTTGCGCGACTTCGGAGAATCTTAGAAGAAATTTAGAGAAAAAGTTGATGAATCCCAGTAGGCTAAGTAGTTCCTATTTACATGTAGGCCTTTGGCATCCTTTCGACTGCTTTTACTTTGTCTGGATCGGATTTGATACCATCACTAGAGAGAACATGGCCCATGAACTTTACTTTGGTTTTTTCGAAGGTTCATCTTTTTACTGTTGAGCTTTAGGTTGACTTCTCGTGCTCGATTGAGGAGATTGAGTAGGTTTCCGTCATGGTTCTTTATTGCTTCTTCTTGAGTGTCTCCGTATCCAACATCTAACATGTCATCAAGTAGAATTTCAACACCTTTAAGGTCATCCAACTTCTCGTGTAGTTAACTCTTCTGGAGCTGCGCTGATACCAAAGGGCATACAGAGGTATCGATATCTTCCAAAAGGCGTTCCAGAAGGTAGTCCAATTGCTACTTTTCTCTTCAAGGGCTATTGATAGAAGCCATCCTTTGCGTCCAAAGTCGTAAAAACTTTAGCCTTGTTTAGTCGAGGTAAGATTTCCCTCCAGCGTCGGCGTCTGATATTTTTGGTCTTTTCACAGCTGAATTCAAATCTTTCGGATCTAGGCAAATTCTTATTTTGCCTGGTTTGGCCACTACGACCATGCTACTTATCCAGTCAGTTGGATTAGTCTTTTTTTAATGATGTTTTTCCTTTTCTAGTTCCTCTATTTTCGCTTTAACTTCGTTGTGAAGTGTAACTGCAATGCGTCTAGGTGCATGTTGTACGGGCTTGACTTCGGGGTCTGTTGTGAAACTTGCTGTTCCGATATTTCCGAGTCCTTCGAAGACGTCGTTATAATCTTGTAAAATCTGCTCTTTGTTTAGTGGTGTTGTGACATCTTGTACTTTGTTTACATTGGCGTGAGGTTGATCGACGTTGATCTTTATGAGACCCAGTGTTTCACAGGTTTCAGCTGATAGTAAGGGCTTGCTGTTGCTTTCCACTACTTGAAAGTGTAGCTTGTGCATGATGTTTTGGCTTTCTTTTATGGTGAGACACGCTTTTCCTACGAACTGCATTACTGATCCATCAAACATTCGAAGTTTTGTATTACGTGTTTCCATCTGTGGGTTTCCGGTCTGCTTGATGACTGACAGATCGCGGAATGATATGACATTGCAAGTTGCTCCGGTATCGAGTTGGCAATTTAGCTTTGCTGTGTAGCTGTTTTGATCATCAACAAACTCTAACTCGGTGAAGAGTTGTTTTCCCTTGGCATTCACAGAGGAAATGTCTCCGACTTTTAGCAGAGAGTCATCTGAATCAGCGCTGTTTTCAATCATCACATTCCTGCGTTAGGTCGTTAACACGCTTGCGATTTTGATTAGATAAGCACACAGAAGCAAAGTGGTTTAATTTCTTACAAGCTCTGCATTCTTTTCCTCTTGCTGGACAATCTTCTAGCTTGTGTTTTTCCCTTGCTGCCAACAGTGATAACATTTGTACGTTATACTTTTCTTTGTATCTTGTTGTTTCTTTCTTTCTTTGTTCTGGTTTGTTTCGGCGTTCATGCTGGCTGTATGACCTTTTGTTGAGCGTCTTTCGATCTTGAACTGCGCGAACTTCTTCTTTTCTTTGTCGTCTAGTTTCATGCCTTCATCTGCTGACTTGCGATTTCGCTCGATCTGCAGATACTGCGAGCCTTGTTCAGACTCAGATCTTCTTCCTTTAGCAATCGTAACTTTGAGCTTTGGTTCCTAAGACCGAGTACGAGTCTGTCTCTGATTAACCCTTCTGTAAGCGTTGCAAACTGACACGAAGAGGCACATTTTCGTAAACGGTTAACGTAATCCGTCTACTGATTCTTCTGGCTGTTGTGAGCAAGTATTGAACATATACCTTTCGTAAACGACATTCCTTTTTGGGTTTGAAGTAGTTTTCCAGTGCTGTGATTGCATACGTTAATATCCTTTCTCTCGTCGTCGCTAAGCTTCATGTTGAGAAATATTTGTAGACATTCTTTTCCCATGACAGAACGGAAAGTAGCCAGGCAAATCTTCTGATCCTGCTTGTCTAAGCTAGTTGCAACCTCATAGCCCTCCCATTGCTGTCTGAAAAATTCCCAGTTGTTAACGGGGTCGCCTTTGACACTCATTGGCGACGGGTACTGGAAAATTTGACATAAACGTGAGTGATCGCGAAACCACTCGCCTCTGTTCCTGCACGTTTCTGGCATATCTGTTGCACCAAAGTATTGTACCGAAATAAATTGTAGTTTACACTTCTGACGACCATGTCTTCAGGATGTTGTACGGGTTCGTGTATTCGACGATATGCTGTTTATTGCTCAATCGCGTAACTTGATATTACAAACAAATCCAGAACGGAGCTTACCTCTACGAGACCGTTCGACCTTTCCCTCTTGGTCTGATTCCTCGTTACTACTGCTACTGTCGGAGTCCTGCAAACCCAGGTTTGCCAATGTATCATCCACCAACTTGGTGATCCTCTTGTCCGAACGTAACTTGGCGAGTCCGGGAACACCCCCTTTATCGACTGTGTCTTTCTTATCTTCCGAAACTGCGTGTTCGTTTGTCTGTGTCCCTTGCAACAACTCATTTTGATGCTTGAGCGACGCCAGTTGTCGTAACTCCTTCAGCTCTTGCTGCTTCACCAGATGCTCATGTTTCTCCTTCTGGGCTTCGATTTGCTGCTGGCGTAAACACTATACATCGTCAGTGGTTACATCCTCCACTACAGGCAATTCACTAAAACTCTCGTGAAACATGTCCTCGTTCTTGTCTAAGTCCTCCTCTGTTCCCCTGTCAAGGGCGGCGTAATCTCGTCTTGTGTTAGCACGAAGTTCGCGAGACATAATATAGATAAATACTAAGAAATATAGGTAAATACTAAGAAAGACTACTGGATCGTACAAGAAGCATGATCTAGTGACTGCTACATAGAAATGTGATAGCTAGAGCTGTTACCTAATACGATATCCAGAACCTAGGCAACGGGAAGCCGTCTGGTCAAATTAATCATTTTAATCCAATCAAAATGTGTCCATTGAAGCTCAATGTTTAACTTTAGTTTTATCTTTTCACTCCGGCAAAATCAATTCAAGACAGGACCTTGAATTGAATAATGATGAAATTTCTTCAAAGTATCACACAGATCAGTCATTTAATTTTAGAAAGGAGAAATGCGTTGTTGACACATGCCACCTACTGTTAACCAATCAGAATTCAAAATCTAGCCCTATAGATGCCACTTCTTCCGCCTACTTATTTCATCTGGATTTTCAAGATGGCTGACAACAAAGAGAACAAAACACAAGACTCAAGACTCTACTAGACTACAAAACAATGATGAGTGGACTGCCCAGTTTGTGCTACCCCACCTGGTCAGACAGAATGGTCTTTGTGGCTCAGACTTATTGCAATCAGTGGGTTATCCTCCACTTCCTTGTCTTGTAAGACAGAATGCTCTACGTGGATCGGTGCTTCTAAGAGCAATGGTTCTATAAATGAGGAACGACTTTGTTCTAAGCGCCGAGACTTGAATTTCAAAACATAACGATCACATGTTTCAAGATCCAATATGGGGGCAAAGAAGGAGAACTAGGTCCGTGTACCCTCCGGCCATTCGATTTTTGGAAAATACCAAAATTGGATTTGCTCGATATATTTGCGTTTTTCGTGATTTGGAAAATTGAATTTTAGCGAAAATCGGACATTTCCTTTTTTCAAAAATTGTAAATATACCTCTTAATTTTTAACTTTAAAAATGGATTTCAATTTTCGTTTTTCAAAAAAAGGAAAATTGGAAAGATACCAAAGTTGACTTGACCGGGGGAGGGGTAAAAGTTGTTATTAAACCCCAGACTTCTCTCCAACAACGTAAAATTTACATAAATTAAAAATGGCCGACCGATAAAAGTGATTTATGAAAATCACAAGGCTTTTGGCCTAAAATTGCAACGTAATTCTATGATTTTGCTTAACCAGCCTCCTTGGATATGCAAACCAAACACAGATAAGCAAGGCACTTTATAAATTATCGCAGTTCATAAGTCGAGGCGAAAGATTAAGCAGGTTAAAGATGGATCACGAACCGGTTTTTGGCCTAAACTGTATTCTGCCTCCTAATGGATATGCAACCCAGAGATTAAGCAGGTTAAAGATGGATCACGAACCGGTTTTTGGCCTAAACTGTATTCTGCCTCCTAATGGATATGCAACCCAGACACAGATTAGCAAGACACTTTTTAAATGATTGCAGTTCATTCGTAACAAGATAACATTCGTAAGAAGACTTCTTTTCATCAGATAAATCGAGGGGATGGATTTATAGATGGATTTGCTAAGGATGGATTATATTTACTTTAAGTCTTATATTTTTACACCTGGTTTTGGCCTGCAAGCCTTTCATGGATTTAATTAAGCCCCACCAAGACTAATAATTATTGGCGTATTGACTTGATCCTTATACAAGGAGAGATTTAAAGACAACTGATAATGCAGACGAGCCTACTCTAGCACTCTAGTAAAAGATGCCATAGAATGGATAGATTTTAACCCAGTTGATCCAAACAAGTTAGGATCCTCGTAGCCGTATATGGTTTAAAACCAAACCAAAGCAAAGATAAGAAACACTCAAATAAGACGACACAACAACTTTTATTGGAGAGAATCAGATAATGCAAACTACATATTTACTGTGGCTTCGTATCAAACAATTCTTACTGATTACAACTACTGCAGTTATCTGAGAAACTACAAACTACCCTATTCGGGAAACTCGTGGGTTTTTTACAACTATCAATCATCTTTCTCAGTATGTAACTCTAATGTATTTTTTTGTATTGTGTCATTCTACAATGTACTGTTACTAACTTGTTAATATGTTATTATTGGACAACCCTCTTACACATATCATTTGTAGGTTGGTGAAATATTCATCAAGATGTCAGTGCTATGCACATCATTTCATAGTTGAGTTGACAAAATATTTCTGACATCTAGAGGCCAATACAACACTGCACAGTAATACAGTTGTATGATTTGTTGGTTGATTAAATGAAATGATGTGCATAGCACTGACATCTTGATGAATATTTCACCAACCTACAAATGATATGTGTAAGAGGGTTGTCCAATAATAACATATTTATGCATAGCATTGTATGGTATGTGACCATAACAGTACTAAGTTAGTAACAATACATTGTAGAGTGCTCGCACTAAATCCGTGCAACATAAATATTACAAAATAGGTGATAAGTTATGCAAATTCCTTTTGTTTCCTATTGTCTAATCAACACTATTTAGTAGTAATTATTATTATTTGTTTCACGCATTAAGTGCGAGCACTCTAGAATGACACAATACAAAAAAATACATTAGAATGCTATGCATAAACATATTGGTTGCTTAGACATTTTATGCATCCTGACAGTATGACATTAATTAGAATATTTTATAAAACTCAACAACATTAATAATGTATAATGGAGCTTTGCCTTTAGGTTTCCTCTTCTTCACACTGAAGTATTTTTCTGAACCCAGTGAGGAATTCATCAATTCCTCTAAGTAGGTATGTCTGAGCATACCCTCTTGGCTCCCCTTCATTTTGGGCATATTTTGTCTAGGGCTGTATCCCTGCACATATTTATGCATAGCATTGTATGGTATGTGACCATAACAGTACTAAGTTCCAGGTTAGTAACAATACATTGTACAATGTCACAATACAACAAAATGCTATGCATAAATATATTGGTTGCTAAGACATTTTATGCATCCTGACAGTATGACATTAATTAGAATATTTTATAAAACTCAACAACATTAATAATGTATAATGGAGCTTTGCCTTTAGGTTTCCTCTTCTTCACACTGAAGTATTTTTCTGAACCCAGTGAGGAATTCATCAATTCCTCTAAGTAGGTATGTCTGAGCATACCCTCTTGGCTCCCTACAGTTTGGGCATGTTTTGTCTAGGGCTGTACCCCCACTATACCAATCATTCACACAAGGGGTACAACCAAGGATGGTGTTGCAACACCTTGTTGCAACAATAGGAGGAATCATTGGTACACCTAGACATATTTTACACTTAAATGAATCCTGAACTATTTTCACCACAGAAAAGGGCAAGGGCATTGCCTTGCTGACAGTGGCTAGCTCTTTAATCATTCCCATACATTCAGAAACTGTAAGCTGGATACTAATCATCTCTTCTTTCAGACTACCAATCTCTTCCTTCAAACTATCAATGTTCCTGGCAAGGTGATTACTGGCTTTCTTCTTTTTAGGAGATTCGAAATCATTTTCATCCTTTGATTTCCTCTTGTTACCTTGGGAAGATAACACAGCATAGAATTTTCTACTAGGACATTTCCAGAACTTCAGTCCTATTAAGGTATACAAATAAAATAATAATTAATAAGAGTTTCTGTGAAAATGCTTCAATAAATATCAGTGATGTGCTTCCAGTTTTTCTTTTTCAATTTTTGGGTGTGGTGGGATTGGTGTCCCAACTACTTTTTAATGGGCTTCCTTTGTAAATGAATCTTCAAATTCAACAAATTGTGCAGAATTGAATAGTATTAACAGTAATACAGACCAATTAAAGTGCAATGTTTAACCAATTCAATCATGATAGCTATTGAAGGGTTCACTGTGAAAATGACCTAAGTGACTTTTTGGTGGACATCCTGAGATTAATTTTTACAGCATAGGGAAGTTAATTATACAATTTTATGCCACTGAAAAAAAATCATAAAAAATCACTTAGGCCATTTTCACATGGAACCCTTCAATTTTTTGTTAAAGGTGAACATTCTTTCATGCTCTTTTTTAATATCGTGTAATAATAGCTAAAAGTGCCAAAAACTAGCTCCTTTGGAATCTTAAATCAAAATTTTACTTTGGATTATTAAAAGTGGGATTTAAATAGGAAATTTTAAGTCTAAGCTAAATTGGTATATCAAACAAAGAAAGCAAAGGGTTTTTTAGGTTCGTTCAGAAATATGCTTTTAAATAAAGTCACAGGCTATAAAATAAATAACAGTGAAAAATATCAGTATAAAGGTACGTTTTTAGTTGTCGGGGCCTTGGAGGGTTACGAATACCGCAATCCTGCACGGAAAATTCGAAAATACCGCAATCCCGCACGAAAAAAATGGTCAATCCCACACGAAAAATTCGAAAATACGGCTCACCACACGAAAAATTCGAAATACCACTCCCACGGGACCTCACGCGCAGAAACATGAATCACAGAAACTTGAAATTTTCTATCGAGCACCAGAAGCAAAATCCCGCATCTCGCAGGCCTCAAAAATACCGCATTAACGCAATTTCAAATCGTTTTTCCCGTAATACCGCAACTCAAAAAAGAAAATACCGCATACCGCAGGATTTGAGAATCCCGCAATACCGCAATTTTTTTTGTAAAATACCGCAATACCGCACAAAGAAATGGTCAATCCCGCAATCCCGCAAACCCCTAGGACCCCCTCAGAGTGGGAAGATGAGGTCGAAATATACAAACACTCTTCCGTATGAGACAAAAATAGATTGTTTTCATTTACCTCGTGTACCCTCTTCGTCATCTATAGGCAGACCGTTTGGAGACATAAGGCTTGCGTCTTGTCCGGTCTTCTCTTTTATCTTCTCTTGGATGTATGGAACGTTTGCAGTTTCATCCGTCAGCTTTATGTACGTCTGATTTTGTTCCTGAAATGATACACCTTTTGATGTTCGGTTCATGGCAGCCAGAATAACTTTAACGGGAACACCCACGGCGCCGGCCAAGGATTTCTTTGCAAAGGGTCGCGTCACAGATTTTGCACTTAATCCAGACGTAGATGGGATTGGATTTGAGAATGGTGTGTAGGACAGGCAATTTCCAGTTGAAGAGCTTTCAATGTTATCGCCCATAACAAAGAAGCAGGATCCGTCCATGTGATTTGCGAAATTGAATTCGCCATTTTCAGACGGCCACACTGTACTATCATCCCACTCTTCTCTTAAAAACAAGCTTTCCTCTTTTACCTGTTAATAAAAGATAGCCAGAAATCAATTTATATGAGATTTTGTAGAAATCGTTTACTAAGCAGCAGGTTGCTGTGCAAAAGGTAATCAATTTCACCGTGGGAATGGTAAATTCTTATTGGCTGTTCCATTCTCTACAGTCCGAGCAGGGAAACAATAGATTGCGCGATGATGGATGGTTGCCGGGCGAAAAATAAGCAAGGGAATAAAATTTGCGCTGCATTCTAAAATGAATACAAGAATTTCGCTTTGTGCATAAAAAAGACAAAGAAATTCGATCCCAAAAACTTGATGCTTTTAAGGAGAGAAGAGGTACTGCCGAGTACTAGTCATGCATGCGCACCCCAATATTCCTGTAACACTTGCACTTAGTTATGAAATAGCACCAATTAAGCCAGGAACGACTAATCCGGAACTCGCACTAGCTACTGAAAAGCATGATGAATGCTTTCCCTGCTCGGACGGCAGAGAATGGAACAGCGCGCCAAATGATCAGTTGTTTTACCAACCTGAAAGGCCGAGCTTAATCTGCGTAAATTGACATCTGTGGACGAGATAGAAATACGGAGGTCTTTTCCATCTCTTTTGAACTCAAACATTCGTCTTCCGGTGTTTGTTGAAGCCATTTTCTGCTCTCTTGCTGCTAAACTCAAGACACGTGCAAACAGTTCAAGTGACAGCTTCAAATGGCAATTTACGTCATACAGACACACCCTCATATCTGAATTTGCGTTGTTTTTGACTTGCGGTTTCTACCAATAACATTACTTTTTTGGCGCGAAATTATAAAACATTGTGGTTTGTTGTTTATACAGTATGGACCGCTTTATATCCAAAAAACACATGGAAAACCTGGTGTGCTATCAACGGAAAACGCATCTTGAGATAAGTGAACTGCTCAAAAAACGATATCCTCAACACAAAGGCTTCAGTGAACGATCGGTACGACGGTATTGCAAAGAAAATGGAATATCAAGAAAATCTGGAATTGAAAATGGAGATTTAAACGTTATGGTTCAAGAAGTGGTTACAAAGGTGAATTAATTGCTGCTTATCCGTAAACATCACAAGCGTAGCGAGTACTCAGGAGGGGCACAGGAAGCCCGTATGAAATATTTCATTGTATAACCCAAGTAACAAACAGACAGATTTATTCATAATTGTTTTAAATGCTTGTTTGTACTTTTCTCCTTTCTTCTGTTTTCTTTGTTTCTTTTTGAACGTTTTGTTCAAGTTTTTCATTATTATATTTTGAAGATTAAATTTTAGGTGACAATTCCCTCTCCCCACCCCCTCACACGCCCCTTGCTATGCCCCTGGTAAACATTTGATACTATACATTTATTGGATGTATGCTTTTTAAATAATGTTCTTTACGTGTGCCAGGTTGGTCCCACCTGGGGAAGAAAAATGATAGCAGGCCATCTCCGATCAAAATCCATCCGTGTTTCTGAAAGAAGAGTTGGCAAAGCCTTGGCAGAAGTTGCTCCTACATACAATCAACAAAGAAAAAATAGGGCAGAGCAACAAACTAACCCTGTACCATATAATGCAGAATATTTTGGCCATAAACTCCATATAGACCAAAATGAAAAACTAGGAATGTATGGAGTGGTACATGTGTGTGCAATTGATGGCTATAATGGTATGATTGTAAGCCACGCCTTAATGCCAGTTAAAAATAACCTTTTTATATATGATAACATTTATAGGTGAGTGTTTATCTTGTCAATGTATGCACGGCACATCTACAATTATTTCTAGTAAAGGGTGTACCCCTAGCCCTTTTTTGTCCAAAATATTAATATACTTTTCTATCCAAAATAAATTGCTTTACTCATGTTTTAGGCAGTCAGTACTCAAATATGGACTATGGGATCAAATAAGAGTTGATAAAGGCAGAGAATTTGCTCTGATGCTTTTCATGCAGGAACTCCTACAAGAGCATAGGACAAACCCCAATCGTCTCCCATACATACAGACAACTTCTAAATTGGTGAGTTATTGCATATCAGTTCAAAATCCTACCTATTCACATCTCATGAACAAAACATGCACACTTCTATTTTTGATTACATGTCTTGCATATAATCATTTCAAATGAATAAAGTTCATTTGAAAAGTTAACTTAAACCTAAAAGGCAAAACTACCCCTGCTCCCAAACTCACAACTTATTAATGACTAGCCTCAACACCATCAATCTTTATACTGATTTAGAATCAAAAGAGTTAACTCGGTTCATTGAGAGAAAATGAAGACAATGGTTGTTTCATTTATTAGTACTATACACAGATTTAAACCATATATACATGTAAACAATATGCTGTCTATCATGAGAGTAGTATGGTAAAGTTCCTCTCAAAATAAACTTGTAGATTCCACACAGGAATCATTTGAATTGCTTTTCTTGTTTGCTATAGAACCACAGAAATCAACCTAAGAATTAACTACCCCATCAAGAGAGCTTTGAACTCAATGGTTGATGATGAATCTCTTGACATGGAGGATGAGATAACCAAATTTTCTGTCTCTTGGGTGACAATGAGAGTTTGTTATGTAGGCTGTTGTCAATATATTGACTCATGGAATTCACACAAAATACCAGGTAAATAAGTTTGTTTATATAATAATCTTGAAGACTCCATTAAAACTTAAAACCTTGGCATGCAAATAAATAACTGTCAGAATTACAAACCCAAAAGCAAAACAGAAAGTAAGCTCTGGTCTTTAGGGTACTTTAACCAAAACACTCAAAACAAAATACAGATATTAATTAATACTTTGATTTGTCACAAGGCAAAGGTATACCAAAAGAGTTACAAACAGAGAAAAACAAAACAAAGAAAATTGCACAAGATCTCCTACCAAAGGCAGAACATGCAACAAAGTTGTATGAAGATAATGGAGGACAACTAACATACTGGCCAGAATTTGGGATTGACCCATTGTCATCTACAGAATTCTACTCTGCACGTCAAAGTGATTTTCACAGGTATATCCCAGATTTCACTACGATTTTTGAGAGGATAGTCCATGGAGACACTCAATTATTTGAGAATGCAGTCAAGCTATTCAGAAATATCACACAGCATTACTCTTCAGTGCTCCAATAAATCAAGTTTTAATTTGTATACTGTAAGTGCTCAATCCACAAACAAGAACAGCTATTACTTTCTCAGGGCTATAGGGCCAAATATGAATACTGTTATACGAGTTTGATGAGTTTCTGCCTGGGTTTATCACGGTTTTACAGAATGCAGAATAAGCAGACCTAAATTTAATTTCATCTTAGACTAGAGTATAGAGTGCTTTTCATAAACCCATGAAAGGAAAACCAAAGGATACAATTTGTTTTGTGGGTTTATGAAAAGCCCTCTAAGCTTACTTGCATTGAGTTACATACTGAGAAAGATGATTGATAGTTGTAAAAAACCCACGAGTTCCCAATAGGGTAGTTTGTAGTTTCTCAGATAACTGCAGTAGTTGTAATCAGTAAGAATTGTTTGATACGAAGCCACAGTAAATATGTAGTTTGCATTATCTGATTCTCTCCAATAAAAGTTGTTGTGTCGTCTTATTTGAGTGTTTCTTATCTTTGCTTTGGTTTGGTTTTAAACCATATACGGCTACAAGGATCCTAACTTGTTTGGATCAACTGGGTTAAAATCTATCCATTCTATGGCATCTTTTACTAGAGTGCTAGAGTAGGCTCGTCTGCATTAGCTGTCGCTCTAATCACCAAGCAAAGTCGAGATTTTAGGCCCAAAACCCTCTCAATTTACGATCAAATACACAATACATTGGGTACTCTTTGCTTGTCAGTCGGCCATTTTTAATTTATGCACATTATTCGGTGTTCGGGGAGGTCTGAGTTTAAGTCAACTAAAAGTCTTCTCCCTCCCCTGGTCAAGTCAACTTTGGTATCTTTCCAATTTTCCTTTTTTTGAAAAACGAAAATTGAAATCCATTTTTAAAGTTAAAAATTCAGAGGTATATTTACAATTTTTGAAAAAAGGAAATGTCCGATTTTCGCTAAAATTCAATTTTCCAAATCACGAAAAACGCAAATATATCGAGCAAATCCAATTTTGGTATTTTCCAAAAATCGAATGGCCGGAGGGTACACGGACCGAACTACCTGGCTATTTGGCCATTTTACACGAACAAAAAACAAGAAATATGCGATGTTAGACCTTACGGTTAAGTCCTGATTATATATTAAGTAGATTTCGTGGATAGAGTTTTTGTAGTGGAAAATTGATTGCAAACGGTACTGAAATCGGAAATCAATAATAATAATAATAATACATTTATATAGCGCCTATCCAGATCTGTTCTAAGCGCTTTACAATACAAAACAAACCGAGGTAGACCAAGAGCTTAGGTTGGCGCCTTTGGCTGCCGCTACACAGTCCATACCACGATACTACTCAACATTTTACAATAATTTTAAACAAAATCATATTACAACCACAGCTATTATAAGAAACAACAAAACATAACTCAAAAATATGTGCATGATGGCCGTTGGCTCAGTTGAGCTCATCCGCCCTTTGAAAGGTCTTTTTTTTAATCCTGCCTGGGTGTCATACCACCCTCCTCACCAACAAAAAACCTGGTGGGGGAGCCAGTTTAGACGCCGACAACCCATCCATGTGGCATGTAGTACTGGGTTACATGTTACCAGTAGCAGGCTCCAGCCTGACCTGACATCAACCAACTGCCATCTACGAGATCTGTCTTACAACTTAACTTCAAAGCTTCATTCTTAGATAATAAGATAACTAATTCATGTAATCAGTTGTTTAATATGATTTCTAAGCTTCTGAGTGTTGTAAGATCTCACTGAAAGTCTGTCTCTGAATTGCAAAGAAGCTACAAACTGGCGCTGGCTACTACACTTGCTGTAAGTCCCCTTAGTCATGTCAGTTATGTATTTGAATGCATCCAAAGGGCCAAGTTTTCGGAGGAATCCTTGAGTTTTGTAGAGTAGTACCAGTATGCATTTTAGCTTCAAACATTGTTCATTTAGGTTATTCAGGCTATAAGAGGTTTGCAGAACAAAATAATATTCCAGTTTCCAATTACTGGATACTGCTGAGCTTCTTGACAAAAGGTGCATTTATGCAGGGTTAGCCTCTTTTTCAAGAAAGACCCTGCGCCAATGTGTCTGTTGTCTAATTTTACAGCGGTATGAATAAACTCGAAAAAGGTCTATTGAAAGAAATACCTTGACCTCCATCTCTTTGTTCCCTTCAACATCATTTAGACTAGTCTTTAAGAATTCAACCTCTTCAGCTGGATCTCCACAAATATGTAACTTCCATGTACATGGAATAGAAACTCCCCTACCAGTCTGTTTTTTATTTTTATTTTACCCAGTGCTCCTACTGTACTCTGGGTTTCCAGTCACTATCCTGAAATGAGAGGAATAAGCACTTAGAGATAGCTTCAAAGAATTTATGATATGTATATGCTACTGAAATATTTTGAGACTTGCTTAAGTGTAGCTACAAAATGTATCCCAAGGGATCCCTTTCAATAAAACAATTCCAAAGTGCATAGAATTGGTAATGACACATATATAAATTGAATAAGTGATAGCTCCACGTTACAACACAACATCAACCACTACAGAAAAATTCTGAACCCCAGGTGGGAACTGAACCAACGACCTTCCGATTAACTAGACAGATGCTCTACCACTGAGCTACTGGAAACTCGTATGATAATCTGAGGGTTGAGTGGGAATATATAGCACTGAAAACATCAGTGACCTGGCATATGCTGAATACATCAGTTATTATATGTCTAAATAATGTAATGTTCAGGACAGAGGCTACTGGTTGCAACAATAATTTCAAGTCTAGTGATTTTTAAACTCATTGATTATTAAACATAGAGAAAATACAGGTATGTAGAACCAGATATTCATTTTGTAAGCAGGAAGAGAGGAAGCTAAATATCATTTTCTACATACTTTAGGAAGGAAAGAAAGTGTCAAAAATCTAGGCATACCAGAGTTAACTCAGGGCATACCAAACATACATACCCAGTGACTAAAGTCACTTTGTCCTGGTCCATCAGTTCACAAACAGCTTTGTTGAGGAAGTATTGCATCCTGCCCATCACTTGTCCTACGACATCTCTGACCAAGTACGATGTCTTGCTAGATTTACTGACCATTCTTTGTAAAAGTATTTCATCTGGCAAATCATCGGGAACAATGCACAACAATGCCTGGTCATCACGTCTACCAATTTCCCTTCGCACCTTGATCTCTGAGCCCAAGGGTAACTTTATGTTGTGCTCATGGTATCTAATAAAGTAAAATGAATATACTGAGGTAAACCTTCCTCCCTCCCTACTGAAACAGACATGACAAGGGTATATTTTTATATTTAAATTATTCGAACATATCCCTTTATCCTTCCATTTGTGATTTTGACAACTTCAAGTTCAAGCTGCTTGGCTGCGCCTGTGTTAGAGTTTTGAGAACTATGTTACTAGTCCCGCTACAAGATGTTTACAAAGGCTTTAAACATGAAACCTTACCTCTTTTTGCCATCACGGATGAATTCTGGGGTCAAACAAGTATCTCAATTAAAATACAAACACCAAACTAGAGTGTAAAGTTCAAAATTCAAGCACACGAATGCGTACACTTGTATCTCACTTCGTGCAATAGCTCTGTGAGCTGTCACATTTGTTTTGGTTTCTCTGCTATCTGATTGGTACATTAGTAACTCCTCGATAAATAACCTCACCTGATTGGCCAACAAAAAGTAAACATGTTACTTATTTTCTCAGAAAATCTGAGCTGTCAGAATTTGCTCTTTCTACTGGTGTCGCAAGGAATTTCTACAGTTGGAATGGCTTCCAGTGAAAGGTATTTTGTTACTCTTTGTATCAGTAAGCAGCTAAATATTTTCCTCGGCCTTCTAATCAAAACACTCTGTTATTGCTTCCATTTTATTTGTTTAGATCACAACCAAGTGCTGGACTTGATATTAGCACAAAGAAGCCCAAACGTGGTAAAGAGGTAGTTCCATTTAAAACAAACTCTAAAAGCCGTTCAAAATACCTTTATCAACGAAGGCTTACATTATTTAATTAAGGAAAGAAGGTTCACTTAATGACTGGAATGATGTTCTTATAATCGTGAAAAATAAATACATTTCAGGGCATTTAACACCTGGTAAAGAATCACTTCTAAATAAGAGCTCTAATTCAGCTGATGGTGAAGAAATTGGCGTTACACCTCTGGAAGAAACGCCAAGCCAAAGCAAGTGCAACACGAGCGATAACATCTTAAGGATAGTGGGGAATGCAAAGTCCAGACGAACACTGCAATTCATTCCGAGTATAACTTCATTCCTGGAGAGTATAATATCAGAAATTTCGAAGAGGAAGAGGAAAATGATTCCGAAGAAACTGTTGAAACAACGCAGGAATCGTCAGTCCAGCCATATTACGATGAGCCTTTAACCAACGAAGAATGGCTGAAAGAATACAGAAAGAATAAGGATTTAGAAGACAAATTACAGATTGAGCTATAGAAAAGAATTGATGGAGACGATGCCAAGAATTGGCATTATTACAAGATTACAAGTATATTACAGTATTACAAGATAATTTTGTTGTTGTTTTCAACTTATATTCGTCTTTCATATAATTGTAGGTGTCTTTGTGGAAACTGCAGAACCAAATTGTTGCAAAACATTTACAAAGCAAAATGCTGCAAAGAAAGTGATCGTTGTGTAGAAGCATGTTGCCGAGAAGACATTTTAGAGGACATGACTACACCGCCTTCCTGCATTACGTTGCACCCTGGTTTTCGTGCCGTGTGCCTGGAAAAATGGTTGTTGAAGCAGTCCGCTTCGAAATACAAGACTAGAGATCAGCGGCACTACAAAGTGTCTGGCAAAGAATCAACATAAGTTCAATTAGAAATCATGTTAATTTACGGATCAAGATGTTGACGTTTTGATGTTATATTCCAGGTTTTTACGAGCTGTTTCATACCGTTTATTATTGCAACTAGTATATGGATTTCTTGGTGGAGAAAGAATACCTTTGCCAGCCTGTGCTTACCATAAAATAAGGTCAACTTTTCAACAGAATAAAGAGAGATTTACAGGGTTTGACGACGATGAATTAATCAACTTTACTTACTTTGGAACAGAAAGACTCAAATATAGTGAGACTCAAATGCTTGTTGTAAATTTCTATATATATTGTTAAAACGTGCACCCCTTTTCAATACTTGCGTAAAGTCAAAGCAAGCTCTTGTCTAAATTAGAAAACCCTAATAATCCCCGTGCAGCCAAACCTACAATAAATAAACACCAAAAACCATATGTTGTTTGTCGCGTGCTTGCTGGAGACTGCACGGCACGGTATTTATTGAAGTAAAATTGGAAAATACAATATACAGAGCGAAATCAGAAATTGAGAGAGTGAGTACGGGCATCCATAGGATGAAAAAAACCCTTCGTGCCCGTTACGAAAGAACAGGGAAAAATCCCAGCCCCATGGACCACACTCTCTGACCTGCTGGGCTCGGCTGGAAAACTAGATTCCTAAAGCTCTTGAAACTGACAGTAAATGTTCTAAATTGTCCTTCACATAGCCATCTTTGGCATTTTCACTAGACCATCTTCCGTGTCTCTTAAAAAGTCTGTCAGCAATGCCAGCGTTCGCAGCGGCAGACGCTCCACCCGATCGCAGACTATGGACACCAAGTGTCGATACATCCGTGATGTCTTTGAAGGCCTCTCGAATCAACTCCCTGACTCTTGAGTAACTTATGCCTTGACGACGAACCTTCGAAGAACAGTTGGGAGGAGAAATCGCCCGGAATAACGGCAACTCTTCTTCCAGGTTGATATCAGCTGCTTCAATATACCTCTCTAACGATTTAACGGGGCACGTCACCAGGCACCAGACATCACGTCCCTACAAGTTCATTCACGCGCACAAAGAACACGTGGGCACATCCACGTCCCTACATGTCGCCTATCCCGAGGCATGGGCACATCACGTCCCTACATGTCGCCTATCCTAACGCACGGGCACATCACATCCCTACATGTCGCCTATTCCAAGGCACGGGCACATCACGTCCCTACATGTTGTCGATCTCAACGCTCGGGCACATTACGTCCCTATATGATTTAATATTTCATGCGCGAGCACATCGGGCACATCATGTACTAACAACATCACGAGCCTGAACAACTTATTGTTAACGCAAGCCGCCAGAGTCCTAAACAACTAGTCATTGACGCAAACGTCCAAACTGAACAAATTTGACAGAAAAACATCTCAAAAATTTATTTAAGGTACTCATCAATTGAAAAACAATGAAGAACAAATTGTCCCATTTCATGCTGTAGCGTAGACACGTCCTAGGAACAACACTGCCGATAAAAAATACAAGAAACAAAATAAACAACAAATCAAAAGGGCAAGTCGAAAAACAAGTTTCAGAGCTGACAGTCTCCAGAAGAAAGCACCAAGAGGACTAACCGAAAAACCAACAATCCTTAAATACTAAGACCAAATCCCAAGGGGGGCAATACATACCGACGAGAGCTTATTTTTTCTCTAATTTACAAAACGCGAAAAAATACAACTCGTCTAAATTAGAAAACCCTAATAATCCCCGTGCAGCCAAACCTACAATAAATAAATACCAAAAACCATATGTTGTTTGTTGCGTGCTTGCTGGAGACTGCACGGCCAAGAGTACAAAGACGGCCTTTAACTAGAAAACGGCTTTTTGGAGCTCTTCTTTAGCCTTCAAGAAACTGCCGCTTTCGATAGCCTTCAACGCACTTGCATTCGCCTTCAGGACTTTCTTGTTGAAGTTAAATTGTTGCTCGTTACCTTTCTTTTTGAAGGAGTAGGAATCCAATTCCTGGGCAGAGATTTGGGACGCTAAATCAGAGTGAGACTGTAGGATGTTCCCTTGAAGACCTTGGATTTGAGCGTTTACAGCAGCGAGGACCGACTCTTTCTGAGCATCAAGAAGAGCTTGTAGATCACTTGTGGATTGTAGAGACGACGTAGAACGATCCGCCATGGAGAAAAACTGACTCTAAGTTTCAGAGCTGACAGTCTCCAGAAGAAAGCACCAAGAGGACTAACCGAAAAACCAACAATCCTTAAATACTAAGACCAAATCCCAAGGGGGGCAATACATACTGACGAGAGCTTATTTTTTCTCTAATTTACAAAACGCGAAAAAATACAGTAGTCTTCCACACTGATTTTTGATACAAGATGTAGCTAGAGAATGAAGTTTATTATATTTATTATATTTAATGCAAAGTCATAGGTTGCTTGTTTAATAGGAACTGATATAAATAGGTAAAATATATATCAAACTATATACATTATACAGTGGAATTCAACAAGAGTGTAGTGACACTATTTAAAATATTAAATATATTGTATGACACCTTTATTGGTAAAAAACTTTTGCATCATGGTAGGGTATTTACTAAGTCATGTTTGGTTTTACACTCTTGTCTCTGTGCAGGTTTACAGTTTCACTGCTCTTTGGGATACTATTTTTCCCCCCTTGGCTTTGTATGTTTGTAGGATACTAAACAAATTTAATGATAAAATAGCAGATACCAAGGACAACAGTGTGAGTGCACCTGTGATTCCTATATTTCTCTAAACAAAATAAATGAATACGATGTAAGAAATTCATTCAAACGAAGGACGTAGTTTGTAAAATAGCACCTTTTAAATCTGACAATTGTATTCTTCTTAGTAGAATATTGTTACTTTGTAATCAAATATACAATAAAATAGCATCATATTCTAGCCTGATTTTTAGGGCTAGAACATTTTTATGCCCTTGCATAAAATGGCCACAAACAGAGCACTTTGGTTTGGCCCTTGGTGCTTTGTCTTGTCTTAACACTGGGGGGTTTCTTGCTCTGCTTCTTCAGTCACTGAAACCAAATAAACATTATTATTAACAAACGTACTAGAACTGTCTTTATCAGTCTGTGAGACTTAGGGGATACATGTTTCAAAAAAAAATCTAACCCAATTCAAACCAAGATGGCCATTATTTCAATATTAGTACATGTACTTGTTCATTGCTAAATTACCTATAATCCTCATTGACTCTATTCAGTGTTAGATTTTTTCAATGAAAACCTCTATTCAGAATTACACTATTCATTCCTCAAGTTCTTCAGCAGCATCTTTAAGGGACTTATTTCTTTGAGCTTCAAGAAACGTTTGATAAATTTCCTCGATGTAGTCTAAAAAGCAGATAGAGCATGTTTTAGAGGACGAACAAATAGTAAAAAACAGACAAACAATCAAAATCGTCTAGTTTGTCAATAGAAAAACAATGTTTGAGACAAATAATATATCAGGTCCAGGTTCTTGGGGAAATCGGGAAGGATAATTCCCTGTTAATCACATCAGATAATTATATTATGTTGTTTGTTTTCCATAAAAATAAAACAATCCCACAAGTTACAAATTCAAAACACAAGAAGTGTGGATCATGATATGTAAATCAGATGTCAAGTTATATGACTGGATCATGTATGGATACGTTATTAGCTATTGATTCATCAGCTCTAGAGAATAAAAGGTCAAGTACATGATTGTTCTTGTGTGTAGCAGCAGTCGAATCATTCAAAATCGATAAATTAAAACAGTCAAGTAAATCAATAAATTGACCAGCATTAGCATCTTTAGAATCATCAATATGGAAATTAAAATCACCAGTGATTAAAAGTTTTCCAGAAGAGGTAGACAAAATTTCCGATAGAGATGTAAAATCTTGAAAAAATTGTGAACTTTTGATGAATTTTTAGAAGACAGTGGCGGTCTATAAACAACAACAAGATGAGTTAAAACACTATTTCCATGCAAAAGAAACTCCATAAATTCAAATGAGGCAAAGGATGTAGGATACAATCGTTCAATTTTTAAAGATTTATTAAAAAGAAGACCAATACCACCACCAGGACGGTTGATACAAGGACAGTGAAGTAAAGAGAAACCACTAGGGCAGATGTCCTGAGCAAAGTCACTATTGCTGTCGTTATTTTTAAGCCAGGTTTCGGTGAGAGCAAGAATATCAATATTTTCATCAACCACATAATCTTTAATTTGGAGAGATTTGTTATTAATTGATCTAGCATTAAGGAGGCAAAAATTAAGAATATTGCAACTTTTAGTGTTTTTTGTTTGAGGATTTATCAAATTTACAGGAGTCAGTGAAGCATCAAGGTCAGAAGATTTATGGAGGCCACCAGGACTTCCACGATAACGGAAAATACCAAGATCTTTGAAAACAGCAAATGAAGGAAATAAAGAACCATCTCTTGTAGAATTGCAGCGATAGGACAATATTTCGTTTTTAGAGTAAATGATTATAGGTGTTGTAGAATCAAGACGAAGGTTATGAAGGTTCTTGTGGTCATTCGGTGAAAGGTCATTGCATAAAGAAACGCCTGAAGGACCAGGATTCAGATGAATATCCACAAAAATAGTAACATCAGAAGGAGGATCGTGTCCAGCAATAAGTAATGAAGTTAAACCATGTTTAGAACACTTTGTACGGGAGAATGTTGATTTGAAGAAACCAGGAGACGATAGCACGACAGCCAACTGACGAAAATTCAAACATAGCAAAATATCATTGAAATCAAAATAATTCATAGATTCAAATTGATGTTTACAAAAATGAAGATGTAAGCTTAAAATCAAAGCTAAGAAAAACGATATAATAACATAAAATGAAACGAAGATAGAGATTAGTGGCAGCCATTACCGGTGCCGGAAGTAACAATGCATATTAACATATTCCGCATTGTTCCTACGGATTCCAATGTGGTAGAGCTGGAATGCCCCCACATACCTCCATAGCATTTCTACTTGGAATAAATAATTAGGATTTTGAACAGAACTTAACCACGTGTAAAGGTAGTCTGTGACAGAGACCACCTGCTTCTTCCCCTCCTTCTTTCCTTTTTGGAGGTTTTTTCGGACATATGGAACCAATAGCTCACACCATGAGACTTCCAGCAGAGTTTTCAAAAATGTTTGGGCATGGTGATGGTTAGAGGCACTTTTGGCGTACTTCTGAGCACTTGGGCTGGTAAATCCCATCTCCTGTGCAAGAGCGGACAGGGTTACATTCCAGTTGACTGCAAAAAAGGTCTTGATCATGTTCATCTCAACATGCAGAGGCCCTATCCTGAGCACAACCCAATCAAATTCTAAGGCTGATTCAAGTTCTCCACCTCCATGAACATTCTTCACGTTTTTGCCATTCTTTCAAAAACATTGGCTGACATGGTTTGTCAGGATGTTTTTGCGAACATTCAATGCATATCCGGGTGGACTCAATCAACTTTGAGGCGATACTATAAGGTGACCTATCCATTGTCACTGGTAGCCATTCTCTGCTGTCGTCAACAGAAGGAAAATACCTGGTAATACGTGCTAATTTGCCAACATGCCTGAGGACTTCAGCAACTGCTTGAAACACAAATGTTCACAGGATCACTTGCATGACTAGATGGAACATGTTGCTACTCAATGTTGAATTGCTGAAATTTTGTGACAAGCTTTTGAGTGGACTCCTCTGTACCATCTTGACCAGAATTGAAGGTAACTTCGCATATCTTAGGCCTTGAATGGTGTTGCCTTACTGGGGTTAGCAATGCTGTCCCAAGGATGTCTTCTCCAGTAAGCTGTGCCTCAGCTGACTTCAGGTCTACTCGGCAAACAGGGTTGACACACTTTCTTTTTGTTTTTGGCAATTCAGTGCTGCACTTTGGACATACTCAAGTGGGTCGCTTCTTTTCTATTTCATTGACCTTTCCATAAATGTCATCCATACACAACCCATCTTCTGTAACATCTTACTCATTGTAAACTCTTTCAAGGCACTTCTGGAGCAACTGCTTATTCTACATATAAAACATAAGTAAAACAAAGTGAAAGGCCAATGTCAGTACCTTTATGGCATTGCCGCCCCATGTAATCGATAATTTATCCCACACCTACATGTCAGGACAAGCACTGTTAAACAACAATTTATCCAATGAACAAGTACTATTATTATAACTTTATAGGGCACTGTGGCGCATTTTGCGGGCTAAAATGGGAAAATCAGCGGGCTAAAATCTATGCCGTCAGCCAATAAGAAACGGGAAAAATAATCTGTTTAGCCAATGAAATGAGGGTAACCACTCAAATGCCAACAAGCTTGGCGCAAGTTGTGTTTACAAAATCAACGAAAAATGGCAGAAGAATTGATAGAACAAAAAAATCAGTCGTCAGTACTTGGGGAAGAAGATTTAAACAAGCTTGAAGAGCAGTCGGTTCCGAAAAATACTAAAAATCAAACTTTATGGGGACTCGGAAAAAATTCACAGACGAATTGATTGCGACGTAAACACTTTATGTCCAATTGAGTTGAATAATATTCTACGCCGTTTTTACGCCAAAGTTAAGTCAAACAAGAAAACAGACCTTACACCAAGTGCTACGTGCATACTTTTCAAAGTGCTGACATCTTTGTATGTGTGATTAAAACATGAAGCATCGTGGACTACTGTACTTCTCTGTAGTTGGAATATATGAAAAGTAAGATCTACCAGTGTGGCCAGAGGGATGCTTGAAATTGAAAACTTAGATTTGATGTTTTAATAAGGATTGTGTCACTGCTGTCTGTCAAGGTTTTGCACACAGGGTCTTTTACTTTTTCATCTGACATCAGTTTCTTTACTATATCAATCTTGTCACTCAATGATACTCTAGCAAAACTTCCTTCTAGATCATCCATTTCTATACAATACACCCTCCTTACAGAATTATACCCATCATAGTTTTCCTCTGCTGAGTCAGTTTCACTTTCCTTGGCTTCTTCTTCTCTGAATGACTGCAGTCGCCTTCGTTTTCGCTTCTTTCTCCTTCCACAATTTCTGCTACTACACACATTGCAGTCATCATTGGAGTGAGGTACCCAAAGCACACATTGCCCTTCGTCTACACTATAGGTTCCAACCAAATAGCCCTGATTTTTGGTCTTAGAGTGGCACTTGCTACACATCCTTTGAGGGTGGACGTCAGGGCTATCCAAGCTTATATTTACCCTCCATATCTGCTTGATTTTTTTACTTAAATCTTTCGTAAATACACCTCAAGTCATTCTTTACACTTTTCGCACATATCCAAATGTTGTTGAGTTTCCATATTTTCTCTAAACTTACCACTATAGGCATTAAGGGAGTGTGTGAAATATAAGATTTAGAATCAAACAAAATTGGTCTCATATCTCTTAAAATTGGGAGGGTTACAAAATTTTAGCGTTAATTATCAACATACCTTTACGTTAGTGACAAGATGGCCATGTTGAATTTATCGGAGATGTTTGGAAGCCAGTTTTAGGACTTCAACGTCGCATTCACTCGCTGCCTCCTTCATTCTCCATGTTTCACATGTCTTCTCTAATATTTGATTCAAAAATCCCCCGGATGCTGGTCTTGCAGCTGTGATTTTTATGATGTATTAGGACTGGGTAATTATATGCGGAATAAATTTACCGATTTTTCTCGATTTTCCGGAAACAATGGAATTCTCACATGACATATATACCTAATCTGCGGTTCTCCCAAACTGGTTATCGACTTTGTAATTGACTTCGTAATACACACTTTCTTTTCTTGAGCTTTAACAGCCAAACCTAAGTGCCAAACCTAAGCAGTCCTATGATCCGAAGTTAAGTTGCTACGACTCCAGCAATTTGGACAGCACATATTTTCTAAAATTCAATCACACACCAAGAATTTGAACTCAAATATCTTTTTAGGATTATCTCTGAAACAGGGTTTTTTAGGGATAAACATAAACTATTTAAGGATTTAATTGTAATATTATCATAGTCATTTTGTGAATTGATAGCAAACTTTTACAAGTATGAGTTTTAGTAGTAAGCACTGTTGATACATAAAGGAAGTTGCTTTGAATGTCCCTTACAGTGTTTCTGTGTCTTATGGTCTAATCACGCTAGTTTTACTTGTATAAAAAACGGACTGGATTGAGCAGTGTAGGGAATACATACATTGTCTGTTCCATTTTGCAGAATGCATTAACATGTCTGTATCGAAACCTTACGTCAGAGTACTTTGATCTGGAGCATCCACTTTGCAGGATTACTTTGCCTGACAATTATTTGATTTATTGATGAAACTATATTTAGAGGTGAAACCATTGTAAACCTTTCACAGTTTATTGTAGAGTACAGGCAATGAAATCGAATCAATGAAACGAATAGTACTAATTTCTACTAAATAGTGTTGGTCATGATCAGAATCTTCAGGATTACTAAGGCTAATGCGATAGCGATTTTGCTTGATCGGACTAACCAGCAATGTCTCAAAGTCAATATACTCGTGTTTCCATATCTTGTTTCTAATTTTGTCTGTAACTCAAGCGTCAATAGACAGATTCGACAAACCAAACGATGCTGGGGCTGTTGACGTTGAAAGAGCAGCAACGAGAGAAGTGTGAATACTAGCCAGCTGAGCAGGAATATTGGGGACTTCAGCAACAGACGCAGCAACAGGCGGTTGACTAGCGCTCACTGGAGGAGGAGGAGAAGTATCAGTCATTGCAAGAACTTTGACAACTTGCATAGAAGATGATGAGGAGGATTCTTGCTGCATCTGCTGAGTGACAGCGTTGGCCAAGCTTGCAATCATGTCATCATTAAACTCAACTAACCGCCCACTGGGTTGATTTGTCGATGCTAGCGCTGAAGGAACTTCAGTTTGAACTCTAGATATTTTGAGCACCTGTAGAAGTGATGATATTCTTATGTGAGAGCCATCGATTGCCCCAACCACAGGGAGTCCGGCTTTTGATCCATTTCTTATATTACGAAGCGCTGTACCAATATATGCTTTTAAGCCATATGTCACCGGATACGTGATTACCAGTACATATTGTGACCTTTAGCTGAATGGCTTGTGTAATCCGAGCATTCAAAACATGAGGGCTGTTGGCGTGTAATAAGATCTCAGGAGTAATTGAATTTGAATTTAGTAACGCACTCTCTAAATCCCCCAAGAAGAGTAAAGGGTTGCAACAAAGTGACTTTATCGTATGATGATCGCCTCCACTTCTGCAGACCAGCTAACAGCGGTGGTCAACAGATGATTGAAACTAGTGTTTATTGAGTGGTTAGTGTTAAAAAGTACTTCAAGTAGCAACAGTTTTCGTCTCTTATAAAGTATTTTTGTCTAGTAAAAAAATTGTAGGATTATTCAGAATTATTCAAACAATTGACTGAAGTTTTAAAAGTTAATGCGGTAGTCCGGCAGTTCTTTACAGAGAGGAATGTCTTCCTGTGATTTAAACCTGGCTTCTTGGTAAGTAACGACTTTGTAACGGCAACTCGATTATTTCATTTTGAATTTAAAACTTAATATATACCTACATGTAGCATTAACTCTATAAAATATGGTGTTATTCTAGGCTCTTGAACAACTTTACAGCAAGCGAAGAAGGCACAATATCTGCTTCAGAAACTATCGTTCTTATTATAAACCGGCGGCAATTGAAAAAAATCTCCAATCCCAATTACTTTGATCCCTCCAAAGGGAAAGTTGCTCTCTCTTATTTTCCTGGCCACACATTCTAGGGTTTCCAACACGTGCTTGCCAATCATGGAGATCTCATCAATGATGAGAACTTCAGTCTCAAACCACCGCCTACAGGCTCCATCGTTTTGTTTTACAAGTTCCAAAAGAACCTCTCTCGAACCTCGTCCGTCTTTTATGTCGGCAAAATAATGCAGGGTCGTCGCTTTAACATCAAGATTCGTGCATGCAATCCCTGTACTGCACGTCACATAAACTTTCTTATTTAAACTTAAAAGACTTGTAAATCGATTGAATTACAAAACTTTTGCCAGTCCCTCCTTTGCCAGTTAGAAAAAACGAGTGTCCAGATAAAGCAAGGCTAACAGCGGTTTCCTGGTTTCTTGTAAGAAGCATTCAGTATCGCAATTTATAAAATATAGTCTGATTACAAGGTGACTCGAAATGATTACGGATAAACCTCTCGAACATACAAATACTCCCTCATATGTCAAAAAACTGTCATCTATTGTTTGTGAGCGGACACTTACCAGAAGTGGTCCGCAGAAGTGGAGGCGATCATTAAATGATAAACTCACTTTATGAAATCGCTGTTTTATGTGAGCATGAATTGTTATTTTACAAGAAAGAAATATCCTGTCATAAGATTTGTTTATTACACAATCTATTGCTGCTGTTTTAATTCTCTAATGATTCCGATGCACTGGTTTAGTAGCGGATTTAAAAAAGGCACTCTCTTTTGTTGCAACCCTTCTCTCTTCTTATCGTACTCTATGGGAGTGCGTTACCCCTGAGATCTTATTACACGCCAACGGCCCTCATGTTTTTAATGCTCGGATTACACAAGCCATTCAGCTAAAGGTCACGACGTGTACTGGTAATCACGTATCCGGTGACATATGACTTAAAAGCACTACAGGGGGCTATCTATATTCGTACAGCGGTTCATAATATAAATTAAAGGCGCTCAAAGAGCTCATGTGGTTACTCCAATTTTTTAATATTTAGTTGCAAATAGTTGTACTCTGGCTACGGGAGTAGCTACAATCCCCGCCAATGGCGAAGTAGCTCGTGGATTGACCGAAATGACCACAGGAAGCCCAAACAATATATTTTAGTAAAATAACGAGTTTTCATTTGAAGACAAAAATCTAAATCAATAAATCAATAATTTTTTTAGCGAAAATAGAGTCATTAGCTATAAAAGAAAAAAAAATGTGTGAAAAAAAAGTGAAAAAAAAATCAATCACCGTCGTGGCCGTGGCTCGAACCCTAGACCTTTCGCTTGGGAAGCCATGGTTTATCCACTCGACCATGCAGAAGTTACACGTTTTCGGATATTGAATTTTAGTATATTTATTGTCAGTGTGTTTACAATACAAATGCAAAAATGCTTCTTTCTAAAATGTCGCTATAAATATAAAAGAAATTGCTTCATAAAACACTAATCCAATAAACTAACTCAATATCCCTTTCTGTTGCTGTTTTCGGCTAGCGGACTCGATGGCGGCCTTCACGGCGCTCGGGACGGCGGCTTTCAGTCCTTTCAAAATGCCAAGTCTTCGTTTGTTTATCTTCTTTGACTCTTGTCAGTGATGATAGAGTACGATCACTAAAAGCTTGGTTGACTTTGATGTTGGAGTGAAAAAGATTTTTGTTGCTGGCTTCTCCTTTAATAACGTCTGTAATTTTTCGTGTGTATCAGTGGACATGTCTGAGAGTGCTTATCAGTCAGTCACGCTATATATGTTCCATGTTCAGTTTGTATCAATTCTAGAGCATGTGTTCTCCGACACGTTTATCTGCCTTTTAGTAACGACAGTAAAATTCATTGATTTTCCTTCTAGCTAGCTATTTTGAAACATATGTTTTCTGTGTTATCCAGAAGATGGGCATCGGAAGATCGGACCGATCTCGGAAAAGAGTCGGGCGTTCGGGTGTTACAGACTTCCACCCTTACATCGCGCCATAGCATAGTGGTACTCCGTCCTTTAGACGGGAGTAACCACAAAAATGGATCAAAAGCCGGGCTCCCTGTGCCTCAACTACGTTTGGTAAGTTGCTACATACATACATACATACATGATTTATTTGGTTGAGCAGGTTAAATTACTGGCAGCAAAAGCTGATGTGGACCTGCTAACTAATATTACAAATCAATAATTTAAATAAATATAAATATAAATATAAATAATCCCCTTCAGGAGCTGTACAGGCAATACTGAACCGTGAGGAACGCTACCATACAGCATATACAGCACCTGTAAGGGATCAATAATACACTTGATTCAAATAAATAATAAATTAATTAATAATTAAAAATAGGTTATATACATTAAAAGATAAAAGCCTATAAAATATTTAAAATTAATATTAATACTATAATTATAATTATAATTATAATTATAATTATAATTATAATTATAATTCAGAATTCTAATGGTACTCATAATATAATCTTCTTATAAATAATACAAAATTCTAAGATTAAATTCTAATAATATTCATAATCTGAATTCTTCTTAGAGATCATACAGGTCTCTTTGTGAAAATTAATATTGTTTAATAACATTCTATTTTTCTAAGAAATGCTTTTAAATACATTAAGATTCTGTGCTTGCTTTAAGGTATCTGGGATAAAGTTCCAGGATAGTGTTCCCCTATATCTTAGCGAAGTTTCTTCCCACATCTAAATTGAAGCGAGGGATAGTAAACTTAATGTTGTTACGTAGATTGTATCCATGGCTACTGGTGTTGTTAAAAAGGTTGATTTATTATTATATGGTAATTCAGACTGTGTACTTTGTACATAAACATTAGTAGCTTTCTCTATAAATGGATAATCGGTTCCCATTCTAGCTAGGGTAAGGCTTCTTCATCATTAACATCAGATAGCCTATAAATAATCTTAGCTGCCCTGGCATGGATATGTTCCACTTCATCCAACATTGAAGGGGAGCAAGTGCTCCAAACTAAGTTACAATAAGTAACAAGTGGAATAATGCTAGTAAAATAAATAGATTGTAATGTATCTTTAGAAAGATATTTAAGCCTTTTTAGTTGATTTACTTCCTGGCCGTATGATTGACAAATTTTTTCGATTTGACTGTGCCAAGATAACTGATTATCTATTATGATACCTAAACACCGAGTTTCAGTTACAAATTTCAAAATCTTATTTCCAAGCATAACTGGTTTAAATGGGCCAAAAAACGTTTTGTGAGTCATAATCATGCATTCTGACTTCCCTGAATGTATCGTCAGTTTATTATTTCTGCACCATAAGTTGATACTTGAGAGAGCCTTGTTTAGATTATCAATAACCTCTTCCACATTGTCGCCAACTACAAAAAGCGTTGTATCATCAGCATACATTGGCAGTTCACCTTCAGTAACTGCATCAGGAAGATTGTTTACATAATAGGAGAAGAATCTTGGGCCAAGCAGGGAGCCTTGTGGTATTCCGCAACTCACAGTCTTGGTCTGTGAGGTACATCCATTCACGATGGCAAATTGCTTTCTATTTGCTAAGTAGCTAGTCATCCAATTTAGAAGATCTCCAGTTATGCCAATGGCTTGTAATTTAAGTGTCAATATAGGGTGAGATACTGTATCAAAAGCCTTCTGAAAGTCAATGTACACTACTCCTACTACTTGTCTATTATCCAGGGCTTGCTTCCAAGTTTCAGTAAGATAAACTTAAAGACTCTCAGTCGATCTACCAGGTCGAAACCCACATTGATTATTGCATAGGAGTCCTGTATCTGAGATGAAGTCATCCAGGCCTTTGCATACTGTGGCTTCTAGGATCTTACTGGGAATACTTAGCATCTGTAGAGGGCGATAATTAACCCTATCAGAGGTGTCACCCTTCTTATAGATGGTATGCATCCTAGAAATCTTCCATTGTGAAGGAACAGTGGATTCATTCAAACTACGTTTAATTACTGTATACAATCCTTGTGTAATTGCTCCGCCTAAAAGGCGAAGATCTCTAGATGTTATAGAGTCAGGAGGCCTTACTTGGATTCATAATACTAAGACGCTTTTGTAATCTATCTCTATCAAATGGTACTTGTGAGATTGTCGGTGAGACTTTATATACGTGTGTTATATCAGAAAATCCCTCAACAGGGTTAATTTTGGAGGCCAGAGTTGGTCCTACTGCTATGAAATAATCATTCATAGCCTCTGCTTTGATGGAATCATCAAGGATAAGGTTATTTTGATCATCCTTGACAGGGCTAGTTGGGGATTGCTTCTTTTTATTAGTTAATTTCCCAACTAACCTCCAAAAGTCTTTGCTGGATTTTGTGTTTGCAAACTTTCCTTTCCAGTAATCTGCTTCAGCAATCCTCAGGAGATTTGTGACTTCATTTCTTAGTGTTTTATATTCATCCCATGATGTTCTGGATCCTGTTTGTTTTGCATGCTTAAGGGCAAGAAACCGCAAATTCATGGTTTTCCTTATATGAGAATTCATCCATGGCAGACTGTTGGAATGGACTTTAACCTTCCTTTCAGTCAGGTGTTCATTCAGTATGTTCTTGTAAAGTGTTTCCCAAGCCCATGCTATATCATCAATGTCATCAAAGATGTCGATCACTGACCAAGGAGCACATTCCATATCATATTTGAGGTTCTTGAGATTGACATGCTTGTAGTTTTTAACAGTGACATACCTTGGGGGCGTCTTGTCTTTATAGAAGTTTAGTGTACCATAAATAAGGCAGTGATCAGATAGACCAGGATCAAAAGTTCCTGAGGAAGTTATTTTAGAAGTGTCACTTGTGATAAGGAGATCAATAATAGTGGATGTAGTTTCAGTTATCCTTGTTGGTTCCTTAATTACATTATGTAAATCCAGACTACCAAGAATTCTTAAAAGCCTTCTACCTTCATATCCTCTTGCAAGTAAGTCAGAATTTAAATCGCCCAAGATCACAACATTTTTTCTTTTCTTTGCTATCAATTCCAGGCACTCATAAAACTTGTTGTAGAAACTGTAGTCATCTGGTGGTCTGTATACACATCCAAGGAGTACTTTTTGTGATCTGATTGTTATATCAATCCAAACTGCTTCAATATCTGACTTTAGATCTTCTCTTTCAAAAATGTGGAGCTTCTCAGAGTAATATATGAGGCATCCACCACCTTCTTTGTGTTTTCTGTCTAATCTGGCAATCTTGAATCCATCTATAGCTAAAGTTCCAGAGAGAATTTTCTCATCTAAATGGGTCTCTGTAATAGCCAGTACATTCAATTTAGTTTCTTGAAGAAGAAATTTAATCTCGCTCAGCTTATGAAGTAGACTTCTTACATTCAAATGAGCAATTCGTAGCCCTTTTTTATCAATTTAGATTCCAGCTCTCTATACAAGCAAGAATTATCATTGTTTCACCCACAGTTTCACCCACAGTTAGTGTGGCAATGTTCGCGTTCGTGTTAGAATTACAAAGACAGACAGGACATGTCCATTGCAAGTTCGCATTATTAAGCATCTGATCGTAAGATTTGGGTGTGATGTTACCACATTTAATGTGTGACCTAAACTTGCATATCTCTCACATGGAACAGCTCTGTGATTTACGGCAATAGTTCTTGAGCATATCCAAGCACTTAGGTTTCTCACTTTTACGTTGTTTTACTGAGTTTGTTCGCGTTGCAGGTCCAGGATTGAGAGACACATCGCCACTGTTGAACAATCCTAGTTAGTTGAAAGCACGAATCGCAGTTTGGATAGTAGTTTATTTTGGCTCCAAAGTACTGTTTGCCACGACATATGGTCGCCACTCTACGAGAGTGCAGGAGAACATTTGTAGACATAAATTCATCAATTCTTGCATTCCGCCCTTTCTGAAGTATAGAGAAACCATCCCAATTCCTTAAATGAGCCATTAGGAGGCTTTATAGCTGATAATATAACTAGTAATGGCACGATGTTTCGAAAAATGGCAGGAGCTAAAAAATGCCCCGCCATCTTGGATCCACAGGCTAAGGCCATCAAACGTCGAAATCGAAGCTTGCACTTCAGCTAGAGTTTCTGGACATTTTATATGATCATTCCTTATATCGTACAAAGCATTTACTACATCCTGTACTGCTTCAATAGCTGTTGTTTTCCCTACACAGAATGCTGAAGCCATACAGAGGTATGTATTTCCGTGAGCCAAGCGATAGAGCCCAAACGCAAGCACTTTGGATGGTGGTAAACAGTCCCTGAATATTGAGTTTTGCCGGACCAATCTTGGACCCAAGATATTAAGGATTACATTAAATGTATCACGGTTCATCCTCAGTAATCGCATGAAGTGGTCGTGAATATTGAACCCCGATTCTGCTGTACGGGGAATCTGCCAAGCGTAGGGAACAAAATGCATTCGGCGATGTTGACGATTTCTTCTTCTAAGGACAGCCGTATTTAACAGGGCCATGTGTGCTGACATCCACATCTCATACAAAACAAAGAAAGAAAACACCTGCTGTTGCTGATGTTGAATAAAAAGGAAAATTAATATCACTGTAGTAAAGCAAATCCCTTGGTTGGGATTCATTATTCATCCGTGTCTTCTGGCGGGAAGTTTTGTTTACAATATCAAAATTGGCGAGAAGTGAAGCTGAAATCTAATACCAAATGGCTATATGACCTCAAGCAATTGATTTTTTGTAATGCGACTCTAAATTTGAGAACAAATATTTACCCTTCCGGTACTCTGTTTCAAATTTTTAGAAAACTTTTTCACTGCAAATCTTAAATCTTAGCTGTAATGTGACTTGGCTCATAAACATTTAGATGATATATTCTTTATCTTATCAGCAGGAAGTATAAACTATACTATTATATGTAAAGTATAACAATAAGAATATGACAATCCATATGACCGTATTTCTTGGTTCCCAGATAATATTTCCATCTATAAAGGATTAATATCAAGCAGGGTTTTTCTGCCTATATAATATTAATGTTTAATGCATTGGAGTGGATATATGATCGTTGGTCTTCATCAAGTTTTAGGAAATCTTCTCTAGATATGAAAACCCCTCCGTCAAAATATTTCAATTGAATATGCAAGAATGACAAATGGTAATAGGTGTTCATGAAGTTGGTACTGTAGTGAAAACGACTTGTATTTTCATCCCTCATGATTCGTGTGTCTATATGTTTTATCACTATGTTTTTGGGAGCTTTCCTGTACAAATCGACAAAGTGATCACCGCACCCATAACAAACTTTCACATTACTCGGAAGCTCCACCAAATAGTATTTATGAGGGGACATACCAGAATTCCATTCAGCATTTACCTGTAAGTTACCGTTTGGCGCATAAAGATTAGAGTGATTGTTTGCGTTTGCTGAAGGATTTTGGGACCAAGGAAATGCGTTAGTAGGTTGATAGTTTTTTAAGTAACTATTAGTGTTAATATTGAAATTACCAGTGGTAGGTGGTGGTGCCTGATGTGATGCGTTATAAGAAGTACAAGTGGTAGATTGCAAGTTTGCTATGTTACTGTTAGCGTTAAAATGGAAATTAGAAGCAGCTGGAGGAATATGAGGATGTGGATTATAAGCATTAAATGTTGCAGGTTGGTTATTACTTGTGTTCATATTGTTAACAGTCCATGGCACCTGATTTGAAGTGTTATTAGTCAATGATGATTGTTGCTGTAAGTCTCCTGTCTTTTTATTGCCAGTGGTGCCTTTCCGTTTCTGTCGCTTGACTGCAGGAGGCTGATAGCCCGACTCTGGTTCTACCAGCAGTCCGTTGTAATTAGCCAAATTTAAAAGATCCTGGCCACTGCATTTACCTATTTCCACTGAACTGTTATGGGAAATTTTCTTCCTGGCTGTATAGGATGGTCCTGAACCACCCGTGGACAACCCCACCTCCAATGATTTTAACGAAGCAGCTAGAAGTGCCCTGTCCCTTGCATCTGCGTAGGTCGCCTCGAGAAGAGAAAGATTGGGTTGGTCACGATGAGACCATCCGGCATGAATAACTTCTGCCTGATTCATTCTTGGACTTGCACTTGGTGCAAATGCTCTGAAGATGAACGTGCGATGTGCATCCCAACAATTAAACCAAGATGAGAGGAATGTTCTCTTTTCATCGTCTCCTATAAAGGCCTCTATTTCTTTTTTTGCAATCAGATAATTTTCTTACAAAGTAGAGTTGAGGAGTTTGCCGCAAAGTTCACAGAATCTATCCGATTCTTTGTCTCCTAGTTTTAAAGCCATCCTGTTCAAGTTTTGCTTGAAATGAAATTTGCAGCTTTTGATTTTTGACAGGACTCTCTCCCCAAAGACAGCTTCCAAACCATTCATGTTGGCCCCTGCCATATCTGTGCACCATCTGCAAGGATTAAAACTTTCCTTATTATCAACCTTGGAGATGCACTCATTGAACAGCTTCCAGAACAGTTCAATATTCACAGAATCTTCATTTTCTGTTTCCATTATTGCTAATGGAATTTGTTTTTTAAGCAATGGATGGTATGTATTTGCTGTAAGAGTGACAAAGTTCCTACACCTTTTCACCTTTCCATCACAAAGGCAATATTCGTCTCATAAAATGTTCACCAGATACGTTCATATCAATGGCAATCTTTATTTGTTCCTTGCTTGTTTTGAAAACAAACGAAGGAAGATCCGGATTACCACGCCTATCATTCATTTTGTAAACAAAGAGGATCCTTTTTATCACTGTACTCTTTAAAGCTTAATAAAGCCTCGAAATTTTCGCTGCTTGGATTGATATCTTTTTTAATCTTTTGTTTTTGGTTCTCAATCCATTTCCTATCTACCATGTGTTTTTTTTCTATCTTGTCCCATCCCTCTTTGTTTCTTAAGGACGAAATTAAAATAGCTGACTGGACTTCAGCAGGTTTGAGGTGTGGGTTCTTCTGAAGCATTTCTTTCACATTTTCATTTTTTTCTTGAATTGGTATTACCGGACAAGTATGGTTGCCACAGTGATAAACTTTAAGGACTTCCTTCACATGAGAAGTACCTTCTTGCTCCACAGCAAACAAATTCTCCTTTATATTCTATACACTCTGTGAACGAGCATAAAGCATTTACTAGCTTAACTGCATTATCACATTAACAACAGACACAATTACAGTGGGGCGGGCATCTCGTTTTATTCATGCCCCCCCCCCTCGACGATAAAGAAAGGAACGAAATATAGTGCACAAAACAATATCAAAAAGAACTCGAGACTTTTTTTTTCACACAGCTTTATTCATGTTAGACACATTCATATCTGATTAACGCTTATGCAAGCTTTCACATAGCCATCTTTTGCAGTCTCCGATCTCCATCGGCCATGGTGTTTAAACAAACGGTCACTCACGCCAGCATTCGCCACAGCTGTTGCACCACCACTTCGTAGACTGTGCAGTCCAAAATTATCTTTAGCAAAGCCAACACTCTCAAATGCATTTCTCGCATTCTTGTGTAACTCATTCCCTCCGAACGAAGTTTATAACTTTTAGTTGACTTAACAAATTGTAAACTACGAAAAAATCGCTCGCTACAGTCAAGATTCATACCATCTGCATTCACGTATCTTAGCAAAATATTAAATGGGCAACAACAATCATTACTTTGGGCCAGAAGCACTTTAGCGCTGTCTCTATAGATGTCTGTCTTACTCTGCGCAATGTAAAGTTCCACAAAGCTAGATGAATCTTTCGAACAGAATTTTACATCACAGCAACGCAGGCCAGCAAGTTCATTAAATTGGAGAAAACCATGGAAAGCTGTCACACAAATCGCCGCCAAGCGCAGGTCCGATAGACTGGCTTGAGCAGATGCATACTTTAGGCAAACTTTAAATATCATGTCACGCGTAACAGGCTCTTTCTTACACACCATACTTTATTGAGACTTGTATTCTTAACTTTCTACATCATTTGTTTATATTTCGATTGATTTTGGAAGAAAATTAGTACAAGTCATGTACTAACGGCACGGTGTCCTGTTGCATGACCTCAACCTATAGGCAAAAACCTCTCGTTCGTTTATATTTACCAATGGTCAAAGTAATCATCCAAAATTTCTATCAATTTTGAAACATTTTTTGGTACCCACGACTTTTACCCACGACCCACAACTTTGTACCCACTACCCACGACCCACGACAGTTAGGGAACTCGATTTTCATAAAGTGCTGTGGATTAGCTCTTTCTCCTGTGCATAATAATTAAAGTCTATGTAATTATTTTCGTATTTTTTTACACTTGGAAAAGAAGTAAAGTCATTCATACAAATAATTGTATAATGCTACTATCTTTGATGGAATCTTACTTCAGCACACTTCGCCTTTCTTTGATGTTGGCCGCAGTGGTAACTGCCTTAATAAAGACACATTAAGCTATTTGTTTGTGCTTCACGTGTATTTTTATAAAATAATCAAAGGTCTCAATGACACAACTCACTGATACAGCTAGCACACAAGCCAATTCCTAAAGGAAAAACTTATGCACCAAAGTAAATCCCAAAGGGGAAGGGAAGAGGGGAGAGGGGAGAGTGCAACTAAAATAAGGGGTTTTGAAAGTGTTTGCAGTCCCCCCAGTCAGGCATTTGATAATTATCTGGGTCCCGGGACACATAAATGTTAAGAAATATTAAGCATGTTTGATCATTTTGTTTCCCAACCGTCGGGGTTTAGACAAAAAAATTTAACTCTGGATCAAATCGCACCCTTTTTCCTGCACTCCTCTCCCCTTCGGGGTTTACTTTGACAGCTTTGTTTAGGGTATGAGCACTAACAGTGAGCAACATAAATAGTTCTATTTTATGAAAGGCATTTAACTGTGGTAGTTTTATATGTCTTTAATTCATGTGTAAAGATGTAAATGGCAAATTTCGATATTACTGTAAACACTTCTGTATCTTGAATCAAAGCCCCACTCATAGACAATTAGTTGTGAACAACTGGTTGTGAAATTATAAAATACCAAAGAACTTTCAACTGAATCTAAACTGGCTGTGTGCTTAGCTTTTGTTTGTCAAATTCTAGAACGTACAGCTGAATGAGTACACTGAGAAAGGTTGTGATCAAATGCACATTGGAATGTAGCTGTTTGGATAGAATGTGGAGTCTGAGCGAATGTTGAAAGTTGCTTTATTCATTCACAAATTGGGTCATATTCACCAGCGTGGCCAGCTGCTGTCGACCTCAATGCTTTGTTCGCGCAACATGGAGACGACTTAGCACCAAATATGTGCACCGTCATTTTGTACTCCTCCGGTGGATCATCTAAACTGCCGGACCACCACAGAAAGCGAAGAGCTTCGGTGTCCTCACTGACGAGTACCTGGTAAAACATCGCTTCTACATCTGCGGTGAAGGCGGACTGCTCTTCACGGAATCGAATTAGTACACCGGCCAGATCGTTGGTGAGACATGGACCTTGTAAAAGGTTGTCGTTTAAAGAAGTGTCACTGAACTTTGCGGCTGCATCGAACACTACGCGTATCTTTCCAGGTTTTTTTGGATTTGAAACTGGGTGGTGAGGTAGATACCAGGTTTTGGGTCCTGATTTCTTTGATTCCTCTTCTGTAAGCTTTACTGCGTAACCTTTGGCTAGGTAGTCCTCCATCACCTTCCTGTATTTCACCAGCAATTCAGAATCACGCTGTAGGCGTTCTTTGAGGTGCTTCAATCTCGCTTCGGCCAAGACACGATTATCGGGAAGTGTTGGATTAGGTGACTTCCACAGCAGACCCATCTTGTAGTTGCTGCCGTTCTTGCACATGGTATTGTCAATTATCTTTACGGCTCTTTGGTCTTCGACGGACATTGGTTTTTCGCACGTTGGTTGAAGTCCATAGGACTCTACTTTCCAGAACTTTTCTAGCTGCTCATTTAGCATGATGTCCTCTCCGCGAGAGTGGTTGATGTTTGCTTTCTCAGTTGTAGGTAGACTGGTGCTGCCAAGAACACTCCAACCAAGGCTAGAGCGTATGGCGATGGGCTCATCTGCTTTACCCTTTCTCACTTCCAGAGGTATAAAGGCTTCTTGGACATTGGTTCCAATGAGGACAGATATCTTCTTTCTGTCGACATCTGGGAAGGGAACTCCTTGTAGATGCAATAGCTGGCATCCTTCAGAGCTTTAGCATGTTTAAGGGGATGGCGAGCTCCTTGGTCACCCAGGCAGATTCAACACAGACTTGAGTGTTGTTGTTGCCATGGACCGCTGCTAGTTTAAAGTCTACCTTTATTCCAGTGTGATGAGTGTTACTTTCGTTGACTGTTGAAATCAAGAGTTTACTTGGGTTACCTTTCATCCCCAGTAGCATGACGAGTGAAGGATCAATCATGGTTATGTCAGATCCGGAATCCAATAGTCCATACGTAGTTAATGAGTGTCCTGCATCACTAATTACTCTGATTGGCATAACTTGTAGTAAGACATCACTAGTCGAAGCTGCATTGACATCACTAGGTATTGTGTAAGATTTCCCAGATGGAATGTTCGCTTCTTGTTCACATTTTGGCTTCGATTGTCCTTCTGAGTTGGCTTGATGCGCAGTTCGCACACCTTCGTCGAAGTGTAGCATAGTGTGGTGTGGTCTTCTGCAACCCGGAGCGCGGTATCTGCCTGAGCTGTGCTGTTGAGCTTAAGCAATTGAAACACAAGTGTTTACTCTTTACAAAGTCATTCCTCTCCTTGATTGTCTTGGACTTGAACAGATCGCAGTGATACAAACGATGAGGTTTAGAACATAACTCACACTCCTGATCTTTACTTGTAGTAGAGGTTGCGAATGATGACACTCTCGGCAGTGCAGGCTTAGCCTTCGGAATAGTGGTTGGCTTCACACTCGTTGCTGTAACCTCAGAAGACGACTTCGAGAGGAAAGGATGGTTAACGATGTCAGCTCTATCTCGTAGAAACAGGACCACGTCCTTGAAGGATGGTAATGTTTGCCCCTTACGTTCGAGTTTGCTCAGATGCTCTACAAACTTAGATTGCATCCATTTGGGCAAACGGGATATTAGTTTCTCCAAATTGTTCGTGTTCATTTCAGATAAGTAACCCATCGCGTCCAGCGTGTCATAGTTTGCTTGAACCATGTCGGCGAAATGCTGTAGTGCTTGTCTATCGTTGGGTTGTATGACTGGGCCTTTCGTCATTGCCTCTACACAGGCCTTGACAATGTGGTACGGACGACTGAATCGATCTTCTAGTGTTTTAAGAGCTTTCTGTAATCCTCCAGGTATCGTTTCATAATGTTGCACGGCAGTGAGCGCCGGCCCCTCGAGAAACTGAGGCGAGTCATTTTGATAGCATCGTCTAGTGGTCTGGTCTCCACAAGTTGCTTAAATCTCTGGCGAAAGGTTAGGTACTTCTCAGGGAATCCATCAAACCTAACGACTTGAACGTGTGGAAGATTGCTTGTTGTACTCATCCTGTCGATAGTCTCGACGATTGATGCAAGTAGACTCTCGCTGGTTAGGTTTGGCATTTCAGTAGATACGTTGGCAGTCCCTCCTTCAGAGGAGGCTTTATTAGTGTTCTTAATCGTCGCGGATTGTTGCTCACTAAATTTAATTGTCGAGGGTGGTGATTGGACAAATTGCGGATTTCCTGTGCCTTCTGACTTCGTTGAAGTACGTAGTTGAAATTGTGTTCCTCCAAATCGTGGGCTCCTTTGGCTCTCCTTTGTCGCATGCGATGAGCTCACAAGACCACCGGTTGGCGGGTGGGCTCCCTGTGGTAAAGGTTTCTCTGTGTACATTCTAGGTTGGGAACCCTGTGCCGTTGGGGTTGCCATGGCAACGTTATCATGACTCACATGCAACGGAAAAGTGCTAATTGATGCTGATGGTTCCATTTGATTTAGTGTCGCCTGAGTTAGAAAATGTTCATTTCTAACAGTTACACAATCTTGGGGTTCCTGTGGCAACCGGGTCACCACTAGCGTAGCATGGAGACGAGCTGGTGGGTTCAAACGTTTCTGTTTCAAAATAAGTTCCTCGTTCTTGGGAGTCTCCGATCTTGTTAGTTGTAACAATATGGGATTCCTGTGGTAAGGTCGTTATCATGTCAACAGGAAATTCACCCTCAAACGGCTGAGACCCCTCAATGTCTGAGAACATGGGGGGAGGGGGAATAATAATCAAATCAATGATATCCAGTGTGTTTTCTATATCCCGTGGATCAGGTTGGGGTTTTTCACTTGTTGCTCCTAGAATAATAGGTGTTGAAGTATACACTTGGGGTTGTTGTTTACGCTTGGTTGATTCCGCTCGCGACACAGGGGTTGCAAACGTTGGCGGCGGTAGAATTATCTCAGGAAGTTCTTGCGATTCATCCTCTTGATGAACGTCACTCACTTGGGGATTGTTATCATTAGAAACACTTGTATTATGCATGGATTGCATTTGCTCTAGACTTTCTCTCAGTTTAAGTTCGGTTTGTTGAATCTTTTTCTCTATCTTGGTCACTTCAAGATTGACTTTAAATGCACTAATCTGATTAAAGTACTCGTACCTTAGCTGCTGTTTCTTAAGTTGATCCTGTACACTTTGGTATTTCTCAGATGTAGGGTCTTGTATTAAATCGTCGTACTGTTGACAACATTGTTGATATCGCTCGTAAGCGACGCCAAGACGGCTTCGATGTTGTTTACACTAATTCTCAATTTCATTACACAAGCGGTCATCACAGCCTGATAACCGCTTCGGGAACGATCCAGTTTGTGAATCTTTGCTAGTAACACACCAAACGAAGACATCTCAAGACACAAAATTGGATTTTACGATGTTTGGATAGAATGTGGAGTCTGAGCGGACGTTGAAAGTTGCTTTATTCATTCACAAATTGGGTTTACAGACGTGTACTTCACGAGTGAAATCCTAAGAAAATGAGGCTGGTATCACAAACAAGCAGTTACAAATGGCAAATAAATCGAAAGATGGACTTACCAATTTATGAATATCCTAAACAAGAACACAAACATGTCGTTTGGCTCAGACCATGTGCTCCTGGTGATCCTCCGGTCTCACTGTACAGTTGACATACGAAATATTAAACAATACGTATGAAACACGAGTAATTCGCATATTGTTGGGGGAAATGGCCCCAACAGTAGCTGCTAATTATGAATATTCGATGGATCTTCGAATTCATCACAAACAGTCCAAACAAACATTGAAATCTCTTCACGAAGATTAACCTGTTAGAACTGGTTCCATTATTTGAGTGCAGAAAGCAGACGTGAGGATTTTTGTGGTTACTCCCGTCTAAAGGACGGAGTACCACTATGCTATGGCGCGATGTAAGGGTGGAAGTCTGTAACACCCGAACGCCCGACTCTTTTCCGAGATCGGTCCGATCTTCCGATGCCCATCTTCTGGATAACACAGAAAACATATGTTTCAAAATAGCTAGCTAGAAGGAAAATCAATGAATTTTACTGTCGTTACTAAAAGGCAGATAAACGTGTCGGAGAACACATGCTCTAGAATTGATACAAACTGAACATGGAACATATATAGCGTGACTGAATAAGCACTCTCAGACATGTCCACTGATACACACGAAAAATTACAGACGTTATTAAAGGAGAAGCCAGCAACAAAAATCTTTTTCACTCCAACATCAAAGTCAACCAAGCTTTTAGTGTTCGTACTCTATCATCACTGACAAGAGTCAAAGAAGATAAACAAACGAAGACTCGGCATTTGAAAGGACTGAAAGCCGCCGTCCCGAGCGCCGTGAAGGCCGCCATCGAGTCCGCTAGCCGAAAACAGCAACAGAAAGGGATATTGAGTTAGTTTATTGGATTAGTGTTTTATGAAGCAATTTCTTTTATATTTATAGCAACATTTTAGAAAGAAGCATTTTTGCATTTGTATTGTAAACACACTGACAATAAATATACTAAAATTCACTATCCGAAAACGTGTAACTTCTGCATGGTCGAGTGGATAAACCATGGATTCCCAAGCGAAAGGTCTAGGGTTCGAGCCACGGCCACGACGGTGATTGATTTTTTTTTTCACTTTTTTTTCACACATTTTTTTTTCTTTTATAGCTAATGACTCTATTTTCGCTAAAAAAATTATTGATTTATTGATTTAGATTTTTGTCTTCAAATGAAATTGAAAACTCGTTATTTTACTAAAATATATTGTTTGGGCTTCCTGTGGTCATTTCGGTCAATCCACGAGCTACTTCGCCATTGGCGGGGATTGTAGCTACTCCCGTAGCCAGAGTACAACTATTTGCAACTAAATATTAATCAATCCGCCAATGGCGAAGTAACTCGTGGATTGTCCCCTTTAGTTAAATTAGTTTAATTTTAGTTAAATAATGAGGTTTTTTTGAAGGCAAAATTATAGATCAATTAAAGCAATACATATTTCTTTAAATGATAGATCATTGCTCTCACAAATTTAAACATTAAGTTTGGGCCCACCTGTAAAGCATTTTTAAAGGAATTTTTAAAGGGAGTCAGTTGGATAATCATTAATAATATGAGCTAATGTAATTTTTTAGCAAAAAAATAATAGACTTGAGTACGAAAGAACAAAAGAAAAAGATAACGAAGCAAAGAAAAAAGATAAAAAAGAAAAAAAAAGAAAAAAATTATATGTACCACCCGGGAGTCGAACCCACGACCTTCGGAACTCGAGCCAGCAACGAACCGCTTGAGCTAATGAGCAATTCACTGTTTTCAAGATGATATTTTTTGTACATATTGCTAATTTACGTTTGTAACTTCCTTACATCTGTTAAATATGTACAAATTATGAAAGAAGTTTCTCTATGAACCAAATATCGCTATTAATAAAATAAATAACTCCATAAAAGTACTCATGATAGCCACCAAACTTAAACTTAATACGCATTTTTTATGCCGTTTCGGCCAGCGGGGCCGTAGCGGTTCGGCACGGCCAGTTTACTTTTTCGGCAGGTGGCACAGTTCGTACTCAAACTATGATTTTGTTTGCTTTTTATTTCAACATTTACTCTCGTGCTGATAGAGCACAAACACTAAATGCTTGGATGGCTCGTTGATATTGGACTGGCGACGATTTTTGATTTTGGACTTGCGACGATGTTGTTTGAAGACAGCGACTGCAAATTAAAGTCCCGATTGTTTTCACATCCGAGAATCGAACAGCTCAACTTGGAGATGACGAATTCCAAGCTGCAGAGGGAGCTGAGAGTAGTTCAGTACAAAATGTGACAAGGAATAAGAAATTATCTATTCAGATCTATAGGCATTTTTGCCTATCTTCGCGGAGTGTAGACCCGTGTACATGTAGACCACGAGGTATAATGTCGAGGGTCGACATCGAGCTTAGATCGTGTTCCTAAAAATTCAGTGTTGCTTTGTACACAAATCTAAAACAGTTACATTACGTTCAAAGCTTCTCGAGGCTGCTATACCAGGCTCGTATTAAACATGGTATATTTTCGTCTTGAATGATCCTGGGTTTTCGGCGAAAACTGATTTTGATTCCTGAGCTCATATTTTTAGAAATTTTTGATCCCTGATCCTTGGTGCAAAAAACTGAGCTGATCCCTGATCCTGATCCAATGTCCCTGATCCTTGATCCCACTCATTTGATCCCTGAGCCCTAGTCTCTGATCCCTGATCCTGGCCATAATTTGGAGCTTGATCCCATATATCATGTTACGAGCCTGCAATATTATTATATTATAACAGAAGTTATCACCGTATCCTATTATCGGGAATAGGCCGGAAGTAAAGTTTCACAGACCGGAAGTTTACAGGAAAGTGAGTGAGTGAGTGACACAATAGGTTACTACCCTATGTATGCAATATTCTAGTTAGACAATAGATATAGATTGAATAGTGCCATTTCATGTTGTCATACACGAAGTACTAAGCTGACTCATTTGCATATTCGACCCCTCACAATAACTCATGGATTTGCAATCCACGAGTTAAAAAATTGGAGTAACCACATGAGCTCTTTGAGCGCCTTTAATTAACAATAGCAATTGTTACAATGCAAATCAGAAAGTCCCAAATGTAACCCAACTGGTTAGACATTTGTTGTCATTGTTGCACAAGGACTTGCCTAGTAACCAGTTAGAGCCGGTTGCTATTTTTTTAGCGTGCAAAGCAGGCTGGAGGATTTGGTACAATAGCATATTTACATTGCAGATTAGAAAGTCCCATCTACAGCAATAAGAAAAGTCCCATCTACAACAATAACTCACAGCTACTCCTACGGAGTATCCGTGAGTTAAAAATGATTTCATTACCTGATTTGCTTTTTGTGTTGACATAGTTTTTGATTGAATTACAGTGGCCTTGGTTTTTGTTTGTGTATGCTACAGAGAAGTGCAAGAATATAAATATCTTGTTGTTCTTTGCATATTTATAGTGTTTATCTGTGCTTTTACCTTGAGAATGTCTTTTTTGGTTCTTCTCAATTCATCGCATAAACGTTCAATCTCCTGTTTTTACATATTGGAGAATATAAGAGAGGCTACAATTGTTCAATCTCTTGATAAAGCATATATGGTATAGGTGAAGAAATACTAGGCTGTAAGACTTCATTAATTTCAACTCCTCTTGCATCGTATTTGTTTCCTAGCAAAACAAAACTTTCGAAGCTAAAATAACCAATTTGATCGGCTTTTTGGTTATAGTATGGAACTTGAAATAGTGTTTGTCAGTTCACAATTTCTGTGCTCTTTTCAATAAGAAAATTAAATTAATTGTACTTTGCAATTCAGGACCATTAAGATGATATAAAATTTGACAAAACGAGCAAGTAAACGCCTTAAACTGTCAGGTACACTATCTAACGAAATAGTTACCGTCTTGTTTGTAGCGTAGTCTTTGTTTAACCTTGCTAAGCCTTTTTTAATTTCCTTATTTTCCTGATGATAATCCTCATTAACCATCATTAAAAAAGAAACAAATAAAAATCAGTCTTTTTAATCGCAATATATTTCAAAACCAACTTACAGCAATAATTTTTCTTCATTTGCCATGTCTAATTTCTTCTTCAGGCCATTCATCTGGACTACTGCTGAATCCTTATTTATGGAATAAAAAAATTAAGGAAAAAATTAAAGTTCTTTTATTGTAAGAATGGGGGTTTTCTGTACTCACAGTTGTTAAGGAATCTTCTGATTGTCTTGTTTTTTTACTCATCTTGCTTCCACTCTCTTCTTCATGTAACGTACCATTGTTGTTCTGGTCTAGCAATTTTAAATATCTCATCTTCGTTTTTGATGGAATCTTTCCATTTCAGGCAATTAAAAGATGTCTGTAACACCTGACATTTGTTTGGGCAACATTTTTCTTTCTTCAACGTGGTTCAAGTCACTCTCTATTTTATCCATTATTTGTTTGGCCACTGCCCAACATGTCGGATAGTTCTGAGACTTAATAAAATATATAAATATTCCCACAGCCAGTCTGAAAGATTAAAAGAGAGAAAAGGAGTTTCAGTAGACGTAAATAAAAAAAATTGTAAAAAAGAAATTCACATCTCTTTTTGACCAATCATCATGGTTTAGTTACCAACGTTCCATGAAGGTTGAAGACACAATTGAAGTAAGCTTTTTGGTAGCTAAAGGCACTCCAACGCTCTGCCGTACCATAGTGGTTCTCCAAAAACTCTCTCATTAGGGTCAAAAACTCTCTCATTAGGGCCACCTCTCCTCTAAATTTAGGAAGGTCATCCCCAATTACTCTCCCAAGAGACACATGAGAGTCATAAAGAACACTTCCTCTTGATGGACCATAAACCTTTTTGTCTAAGGTATCCTATGAATTGAACGAAGTGCCATTTAAGATTGGAAAATGCCATCCTAAACTGGAAAATTTCCTGTTGTTTTCAGCCAGCTCTGATATATTCCTCTCCATAAATCCGGCCACCTCAAAGTCATTGTCTTTCACATAATCAAAGCGCTGGACACGGCCTTCAATTTTAAACATTTTTTATACAACAATTTTAATCGTCAAAAACAAATTGGTCTAAATTTTATATAGTTGCACTTCAACTGTAGTTTAAAATGATTTTGGCTGATGCATAACAAGCACATTATGAAGTTTCTACAGACAATCTTGCCATCTGATGCATTTTTCCAAAAAAATCTCAAGAAAATATCTAAAAGAAAATATCTTACATTTGCTATCAAGGCAAGGCTCCCGAAAATTTGATTTTAGATGTGCACGCAAATGGAACTGTTTATTCTTTCAGCATTTGAATTCTTTTGTTTAAGAGCCTTGTGTGCATGTTGGCAAAATTATGCATGTCCATGTGTGCATGTTCTCTTGCATGACATATACATCACGTGAAAGCTAGGAGCCAATCAACTTATAAAGTACTGCACCATACCTTGCAACTTCCTGATTATTGCTAGAAATCAGGACATTTCCCCCTAGGGACATGGAGTCCTGACTTTGCAGAACCCTGGAGAAATCCCCCCTTGTAATTTGTCAAGGAATTCTCCATGATGACCCGATATCAGGGGGTCATCGATCATGAAAAGGAGAGATGTTTTGGATAAGGTATCCCTTACCATTTTCCTGTGATGTGAAAATTTGTAAATAAATATTGTTCAATGAAGCTCAATAGGAATGGCTGAAAAGAAGGAAGGGTAAAGGGGGATTGAAAGGGGCTGGCTTGGTTGCTTGTTTTAGTAATCAATTTGGAAATACTTACCCTGAGGCACCAGAAGTATTCCAGTTGGCACGCCTTCCAGTTTGCTTATAATCCTGAGGGACTCTGGTTTACCAGTTTTTTTTTTTTTTTCTTTTTCTATGGAATGAATGAGGCCTATGTGACTCATGAAAGAATTCAAAGTCTTTGCGCCAAAATAAAACATAATTTATATCAATGACCTCATCTATATCAAAAGGTCCAAAAGGGTGGTAAATTACTTACAGAGATGGCCCTTGGTACAACAATTTTTCCCCTGTTTGTATGAGCACTGGCATCTTGATTTAGAGCAGCCAGAATCTGCCAATTCTGGTTCTCTATCTCCAACATCTTCTCCATAAGGGCTTCATAAGAATTTTCCTCTCCATTTTCCTGATTTTCATAATTCTCTTCATCCTTGTGTCTCATTTCAGTGTCTTGTAGAAGTCTTCGATGATGCTGATGTAAAGCTTCTTTGCATCCACCCGGTACACTTTGTAAAAGGGTTCTACTGACTGAGTGTGAATTGGCGCCATTTTCATTATGACCTCTATTGGAGTGTGCTGATGTACTGGTGTTGGTAGATGTAATAGAATGGGAGGGAGTAGGCCTTCCAGGATATGGTGGAGTTGTTCTACCCATCATGTTGTATATACAACAAGACCAAGTGAAATTACGTCAGAGCAATATTAACACAACCAGCTGCCAGGATACTTTCTACTGAAGTAAACGGGTTGGTGGTAATAAGATATTGATAACAAACGCATGTCGACAGCTCAGTATGCGTGCTTAACTTTCGTGAGATTTCTTATCTGAAATCTATTGTGTGACTGACAACAACACTGTGATTTCACCATTAAAGCTTTTCTTTCTTGGGCGCATTTTTAAATAGAGATATCCGGCCATAAATAAAGAGGGGGAGAGGGGTTAAATTTTTATTAGAAACGTTTGAAATGAGGGGAAGAGTTCCTAGCATTACCACTGAGGGGACATTTTGCTTATGTTTTGCATGGGGATCTTGACATTAATATTTTATTTCATTTATATGCCCACATACTTTTTCTATGCCTTGTCTTGGGTCCAAGCATAATCGTATTATCCTACAATGGCAATTCCACCAGTTAGGTCTTAATGTTACCAATTGTTTTTTGTGCTATCACAAGATCATAAATTATACTAACCATGTTCAACAGAACATACTTTTGTGTAATTTTAGACAACAGAAATTTCTGTTCAATGTTCTTGTGCATACTGTGCACATGTCTACCATTTTATTATTTGTTTTTGTCCATCAATGGTAATGATTCCAAAAGTCAAATATGGAAATAAATGTACCAAATGTTGGATATTTAATATATAAGTATTTGAGCAAACATAATGGCCCTTTCGAAATCATCAAACCTAGAAGCTGAGACCTAAATGGCTCCTGGGTACACTAGTAATATATGGATTGCAATGTATTCTAATCTATAAATGTGCTCAATAATGCATCTTGAATACCACGAATTTATCTCATCATTCACTGTTTGAAACATCAAAGTACATATACTCCTCCAAAGTCATCTACTTAGCACTGAGATTTCCCAGTTTTCATTTTTGGTCTCAGCTTCCATGTTTTGAAAGGGTCAAAGTTTATGCAATTAGCTATAATTTAAGGGTGTACTGACATATATCGTTTCTGTGCAAAGGTTGCTATGCAAAATAGGGCCTTCTTTTGGCAGGCAAAATTGATAAGGCACACGCGTGCGCGTTTTTGGCGGGAATCATTTGACTTCCGGTAAAGCAACGCACACCTGACAAAATTGACTCATTTTCGTTCTTATTGCGCATGCGCGGGACATTTTACTTCCGGTTTCTTTAAAAAGCTATAATCTTTGGCGGATTTTATCAGAACGAAGTGTTTTTTCAATGTTTATATTCTTTATGGCCTTTTCTTCAAAGCCGAGCATGGGATTTGCGAAAAATTAAAAAATACGAAAGTTACTGCCATAAGTTGCTCATTTTTGACGTTCAAAAAATCCTTAAAGGCTTATTTGGAAACCATTCTTAAAACCCTTGCTCGATTCTATGCATTTTGGTCTCAAGATTAAAAAAATGCATTTTAAATTCTCAAATATACAGTGCTGAAAAAAGTTATAGAAATAGCGTCATAAAATGCGAAAGTTCCCTCAGGGAAGACAAACTACAAAATATAAAAGCGATATAACAATTTGGTGGCATTTTAGAGCATTTTCAAATTTCCCTAGCAACGGGCCATTTTTATATGTCAGTACACCCTTAAGGAATATAAAACATGTGCGCATGTCTCTGTGCTGTGATATAAACACAGTGGAAGATGTAGAGCAAGAGAAAAGCAAGATTAGAAACACATGGTGTATCTGAGTGTTTCTCTTGCTTTTCCAGAGTGTTTATATCACAGTACAGAGAGCTATCATTTTAAATAATTTTTAAAATATTTTCGATGTTTTTTGTCCTCTGATATAAACATTGTAGACTGCCAATTAATCAGTGCAAGCATTATATCTCAAATATTTTATATTTTATAATATGGAACCTACGTGTTGATGAGTTGGCATGAACTATAAATGTTCATAACATTAAATGATTGCATTTCATAAACATCAAATTATTGAATGTCACTTACTTTGGGTGTCACCTGTATCTACATTTGTTTGCTGTCTGCAGTATTCTTTTGTTGTTCCCATAGACGATTTCCATTGTCCATAATATTTACAAGGTCATTATGATCCTCCCATTGTTTCAGAATAAATTTGTTCTTCCAGTACATCTCTTTTTGTTCGGCACATTTTCTTTTCTTTCTCTCCTCATTCACGATCAACTGTACTTCCATATCACACTTTGTTAGAAACCTCTTGTTGGTTTTACAACTAACAGATGATCTCTTCTCCATCCTTGACTTTCGTCTTATGTTGTTACAGTTCAGGTTTGCACATCTTTCACAAAATCCAGTACGACCAGAGAAAATTTTACAATTTCTAGAGAACCCTATTTTGCTCACCTCCCTTTCAGAGCACTCATAACTGTTTAGATTGTATACAACATGGGGCTCCAACGTTACAATATCTTCATCTTCAGACAGAGGTATTCCTTTACAAAGACTTGATGAATCAACATTTATGTAATATTGATAGCTTTCTCAAAATAGTAAAAATGACATGTTGTCAAATCTCCCTCGTCAGTGTAGACGTCTTCTCGCTTTTTGATTGGCGGTTCAAACAATGGTCTTACTAATATCCCCCCTTCTGTGGTGATATGAGTTGTGCCACTTTTGACTTAGTCTGAGTGGGGTCATGAATCATTTGCAGTACTTTGTCAGGCTTCCCCACCCCTCTAATGTTGTTCACTGAGAAACTACATTGATCCTTTCCTACCCGAGGGTCTTTACACTTTTGGTCTTTGCCCTTATGCACCTATCAATGTAAGTGCGGGGGGGGGGGGGTATTCGCAAGGGGTGGGGATTGGAAAAAAAGTGCTTAAAAAAATTCAAATGCCCTAGGGTGGGGAAGAAGTTGCCAATCAAATTGTTCAAAAAACCCTACCCAGGGGACAATTTTGTCAATCAAATGCATTAGAATAACTCCACATCCCAAATATAACAGAAAGCTTCTTTTTTCAAACATTTTATTTGTAACAACAAATTGCACATATCCAATAATCAGATGCATCCTCCTGGGTTGCACCAACACATATCATGTGGTGCCAGGAGGAGCAACAGTTACAACATATCCATTCTACATCTTCTACATCTTCCTCAGCATGGTCGTCAGGTTCATCTTCCCCACAAGTACAACACTTCTCTTGATCTTGACTTTCTTTGTTCTTTGCATTTTGACTTTTTCTTTGACTTGGGTTTTGACTTTGGTTTCGACTTTGCCTTGTTTTTTATCTTTCTTGCTTGGGCTGCTTTCTGTCTATTTTCATGAACTTTTTTCAAGTGTTCACACCACATATTTACTTCTTCAACAGGTAACAATACTTTCTTCAAGAGTTCTTTTAATGCTTCATCAGTCATCACATATTTAGTTTTGACAAGTTCTTTCGAAATCACTTCAGAAGGGGGCCTGATTTGCCCTTTACTACCCTTTCAATCATTCACTATTAGTTTATCAACCTTCACAGTCCTTGCAACTTTTGCTTCCAAAGCATCGCTCTGGGTCTTTGACTGGTATAGGTAAAAATGTAATGGGGGGTCCACCTGGATACCATAAAATGTTGTCATTAGATGTTCCTTCTTTACAAACTGGATGAATGCAGTCTTCCTGATAGCAACACCTCAAGCAAAAAATATATTTAAGTGGCAAACCCGTCACCATGTGTTTGTTACGAAGATTCCATACTTGCTCAATTTCTCTGTATTCTTCTGGATGGTCTAGTTTTAACTTTTCTTTGGCAGCAGCACTTCCTTTATGAAATACTTTGATATAATCATTCATGGTTTGGACAGCAACATTTTCTGCCCCACTATAAAGGTGTGTCTCAGTTTTGGCACATGGTGCTTTATTCACTCTTGATATGTACACTTCAGTAGCTGACCTTAAGTTTTCACAGAGCTTCTCTTGATTGATTTTCCCACCACTGTCAATGCATGATCCGTTCAAAGTCGAAGGAATAAATAAGTTTGCGTGGGCAAGAGCCAAGCATCCATTCTGCAACTCTACTCTATTACGATAGCTCGCACCACTGTTTCTAGTAGTAACAAGTGTCATTTTCGTTTTGGTTTCTAAGTGCCTCTTTGTCCACCAGAACTGAACAGCTAGATGTGAGGGTCCTTCATCCACACTTTCATCCACTCTTGCACATTCTATTAACTTGCGTTTCTGAGTGATATTATTCAAAAAAGCTGGCTTTGTTTCTTCTTTTTTCTCAAGCATTTCAATGTCTGCATAATGTTGTGCTGGATTCTTATTGAACAAAACCGAAGCTTTTACTACACCTGCACAGATTTCAGCAGTAGTTTCAGTTTCAGGAAAATTGTAGGATGTTGTTTGAAGAACAGATTTATACTGGTTTACATAGTCACTGCGGGTTGTGATATGATCGTTGCCTTTTACGCAAAGTGTTGCATGTAACTTGTGTGTGGCTGTAGTATCCAACCGGAAGCCTGCCTGATCATCCCTTCCAACATTGACAATATCAATTCCATCCTTGTATTGCAGACTGTCAAGTCCAGCATAAAATGCAGCACTCCAGTGCTCATCAGGGTTGTATTTCAAATTAAATCCTTTTCTTGCACGTTTACTAATAACTTTAGCAAGTCCACAGTATCTAGCAGCAGAGCGATGTCTTTTATTCCGTGCACAGCACATTTGTACAACACTTCCATAAGCGAATTTGCGAGAATACTTTTCTTCTAAGTGCTCTTTGATCCTTCTAAAAGTTGCCTTCTTCTTTACTTTCCTGTTCCCATCAAATGTCAATATACCAGTCCTTCTCCACGCATCTGCTCCTGCTCCACATTCCTTGACAAACCTTTCTATTTCTTCACCAATTCCTTTACATTCTCTAATGATTTTTCCTACTCTCTTACTCTGCCTTCTTTTCATCAAACGTTCTTCTGCCAATCTCTTCTTTACAGTGCGTACTGCTTTTCGTCGTGCTTTTCGAGCTGCTCTTCTTTTAGTTATCAATTCTCTTCCCCTCTCATCAAATGGACTGTCTACCCCATGTGCCCACACCTCTCCTTCACTTGAGTCAGAATCAGATTGTATTTCCTGAAAGTCATCATTCATGTTCAGTTCACTATGTTCATTTAAATGTTCCATGCTTAGATATGCTTGTCGAGATTGTTCAATTGTATTTTCCTCATGTTAGGCCAAGATGGCTTAATTGACCAGAAAAATCAAGTAAGAGTTGAGTCAAAGCTTCAACAGAAATTTGAAGCAGCTCTTTAAGAGATTTAACAAAATAAAACCAGTTTAAATCACATTTTCGCAGAACATCCAATAACTGATGAGAGTTCATATATACTGAACCAGTGTCTGTCACATGTTTGAATGTTTCACCTGTGTTTGTTTGTCTTAAATCATACTGTTGAGCATTACTTTCATCTTTCCCTTGTTTTTCACTTAATTGTTCTGAATCACTGTCACCCACAATACTTTCATTTTCTGTATAGGTTTCAGGATCTGTTTCACTCTCTGTGTCAGTTTGATTGTCTGACTGTTCACTGTCATTTTCACTTGAAGGACAAATACCTAGAGACTGTAAAAGTATTTTATCTTTGGTACGAGCAATATTCTCAATGGCATCTTTAATAGCACAAGCTTTCTCCATTGCATCTTCTACAGTTTTATAACGTTTAGCTGTGAATTCCAGACCATAAATGTTCTTTACTTTTGTATTGGACAGTCCAGATGACTTAGCTACTGCATACTTTAATCTTTCTCTCTCACTTTCTGATTCAGCAAGATTAAGTAGTTGTTTAAGATTTTCTTTGCTCAAAGAATGTTCTCGTTGGTCTTTGGTAAGTGTTCTCTCCATCAATGATTGCATAACCCGTAACTTAGCAGTGGTTATTGGCTTCTCAACGATAAATAACTTAAATGTCCCCATTGCAATCTTACCAGCTCCAAAAACAGCTAGAGGCATTTGCAAAAGATTCCTTCGTGCGTTTACTGCATTATATTTCACATCTGGACTACACAAATGAAATGCATCTTTTAGAGTCATAAAACCAACTTTTAAAATTTCCTTTGCAACCAAAGATCTTGACATTGTTTGTAGCATGGAGTCTTATGAGTTTTTGAACATAAATAACTTCTAATGTAAACATATTCTTCTAAATTTAAACCATTAAACCTGGAAACATACAGATTGCCCTCCAGAGTTTCATATTGGGAAAGATTCTTTTGATCTTCATATAAAGCAATCAATTCTCCTCTTCTGGAAACAGAGAGTCCAGAAGAGGAGGTTATTCCAAAGGGTTGCCTTCATCATCAAGAAGTACAGTGTCGCCACCACTGCTGTTGCCATCATCATCAATTACCGTAGGTTTGGATGGGGCAGTAGAGGAGGTACATGTACTTGATTCACTGGTTGATTTCTGAAAATAAAAGCCAATGCCAGATGACTTTCGCTGACTGCTTGCATCTGATGCTGAGTCAGATGCAGTCTCTGTTGAAGAACTGGATGTTGAAGCCAAAGCATTTTTCTTGTTAGACACTTTCTTTTTATGGTACCACTTAGACTTTGCCTCACGCCTTTCCAGGGTGGCAAACTGCTTGTTAAGTTCATATTTTTCTCTCATCAGAGCTCAAACCTTATCTGTGAGTTCATCGCAAAGTTTAAAATCACCATTGCCTTTTCCTTGATCGATTCTTTTTTGTTTAATTCTTATTTGATCTTCGATGGCTTTTACTTGCTTCAGAAGGTTTTCTTTCTCCATCTTTCTTTCCTCTGCATCTATTCTAAGGCGCTTGTTTTTTGGCTCATCTTTTTCTGTCAAATTTTTTGCCTTGTGCTTATTAGATCTTGAATATCCTTTTTTAAAAGGATATGTATCTTGTATCTTACTTTTTGCTTGCTCAAACAGCTTGCCTAAGAAAAGAAAAACTATGCTTTGTTATGGCTTTATTAGAGGTATGAACCTTCAGTATATTCTTGCTACTCCAAGAAAACCCATGTACATAGACAAAGTTTTCAAAAATTGATCAATCTTGTTTACCCTAGCCTGTGTGCAGACCATTTGTTTACATGGTAATAGACAGTCTGAATGCAGGCTAGTTTACCTTTACTAACAATAGAATTCAAAAATACAGAGAAAGCACCAAAGCATTTTTAGATGTCTTTACTACTATTTTCATTGAAGTATGCCCTCCAAAATTTCTCTTATGCACCTTGAGTTTTTGACTGCGGTCAATCAAAATATTCACTTCAAAGACTTATTTTTCTCATAAAGATCTAAACACTTATTCTTTTTAGAAGAGTAAATAGACCTAAATTCTTAGAACTTGATTTGTTTTCAATCAAATTAAATAAATTGTTCTACAATAAGTTATTTTGATTGATAAGAGTCAAAACTCAAGTTTGCAAAAGAGACTTAAAACTATTACAAAGGATGCATTTCGACAATAAAGGTAGTAATCACTGAATATCAGTTTAATCATATATACAATTTTGAAGATTTGTGAATGTATTTAATTAATTGCAAGAATTTATTCTGTAAGTTTTACCTCGTTCATATATCAATAATGGGTCTTTCTTTGTTAACAATATCTTCATCAGTGTCAGTGGGCTGGGATAATTCCTGAAGATAATGAAATTATTATATGAAAAGAAAGTGAAATAGCCAGACTAATGGTTGTCATAGACTGAGGCAGTTGTATTAAACTCCCAATAACCCCCTATTGCCCCCCTGAACATAGTCTTGCAATTACAACCAATTCCAGAGTCTCCTCGCCTCAAAAACAATTATTAGTAAAGAACCAGAATTGACCATATTTATATATATTCATAATAATACATCATTTGATATGAAAAATAGATACCTCAGGAGTTGGATTACGAATTTGTAGTGTACCATCAGTATTAACCAAGAGCCTTGTTTGAGTTATTAAATCAACTGGCTGTGAAGGGATATTCTTTATATCCTGAGTGCCGTCATCACAAAGCCTGAAGAATGAATTAGCTGGCAATTCTTTGAAGACATCTTCGTCTTCAATTATGGAATTATAAGGTATATTTTCACATTAGATTTTTTCATTGAGAGTTTTTCAGAGCCTGTAAATTTAAAAAGAAAGATAAATATATTGAATAAGGGAAACCATAAATAAATACATCCATTTAAAAGGTACGTTTTCCATAGATTTTAAGAGCGATTTTTAAAATACAATATTAAGTGATTTATTACCTTTTACTAGCAACTCTTCCAGCGAACTGGCTGACACACAATATTGTTTGGTTCCATTAGAGACTTTCATCAAAGGCATCTGCGTTTTCCAAAAAAAAAACTTTTTACACCATATATTTGTATATTAAAGAACACATATCGGAACAGTTTATATTTAACTTCATAAAAATACGACAATTTTCTGAAATATTGAGTGAAGTACGAGTGTATATAAGCTTAATGTAAGCTTATGGGCCGCCATGTTCAGGCAATCGAGCCGATGAAAAATGGCATTTCACTGACATTTATATCTACAAAGACTATTTTCATCTATTTAACATGATAAAAAAGCGTTTAATGCTTTGTTTTTGTGCATCTTACCTTGACATCTCACCTTGACAACTACACCAAGCCGAACCAAAAACCACGAGGTGTTTACTTAGTGACCTGGCCTTCTGTACAACACAGGTATCCCAATCGCTTTCTAAAAATCAAATCCCGACCCAGGGGATTGACTTTGCGATCAATTTCCCCATCCACGGGCAAGCATTTTCTGTCAAATCCCCACCCATTGCCCGAATACCCCCCCCCCCACGGGACTTACATTGATAGGTGCATTAGTAACCACAGACCAATCACATTTAAGGAATTTGGGTGGCCTGTGTTTTTGACCGAGTGAACTCCGTCAGTGGCCGTCCAGACTAAAAATATTATTTAATGTCCTCACTATTATAATCAGGACTCTTTGGCCATGAAAACCTACTGATACTTTTAAAAGAAATATAAATTTACGGCCTTTATGTTGAAGTGCGTTGGAATATACTTATAGTCGTTCCAAGTAAGACTGATTCGCTGATGATCGCGAGGTGACAGAGCTGAGGTGACATGGAGTTCGATCCAACGCAAATATAAAATGTGATTTCCAAACTTCAGTTCTCTCTAGAAATGTACCCATACAATAATTGAAAGCCTAATTGTTAATAAGAATTAACTGCTTTATTTTTAAGTGAAAGCGGACTGAAGTGAAGTATTAGCTAGTATTGTGTTGAATGAGTTTGTTCGTCACGCAATTCCGTCTAAAATTCAGAGAATATCTTCTTCTTGGTACTGAAGTCCATCACTCCCAACAAAAGATGAAGAATTTAGACAAATGTTTGGAACAATCTTGACATTGTTTTTTTTTTTTTTCGGGGCTCAAAACAGTGTATAAGTAGTGCTAGCGTTAAGCGCAGCAAATTAGGTCAACTTTGACACCAATTTTCTACCTGATACAGCGGGGAGCGTGATCTTCTAAGAGTAATATTTGAAAAAATTTAACAGTTGAACGTGAGCTTTAAAGAAACTACGAGGCAGAAACATTAGGCTCATCAAATGACAAAGAGAAAGTGCAAAAACAGGTCATTCATCTTCTCGGGCTATAAATCAATCAAATGGACATTTTTTCTCAATTCTTTACATAAAAGAGCTATATCAGATGACTAAAAATTATTCGTAATTATAAATGGTATTTGAAAGCACAGTATAAACTATGAAATACATCCTCAAACTTACCCAATTTTTCTACAGTTCGCCATCTTTTTTGTCGAAGAGGTGAAATTGCCGCACCATAGAGCTTTGCAATCGTAGTGCTCCCACCGCCTGGTTTCTGGGTAAGCTATATCACACCATGGCACTCTTCTCCTTCCTTTGCTGAACATCCATGGATTCCAAGCCTTTTTAAGCGATCCTTTGTAATATTCTGTTTCTGGGTAAGCTATATCACACCATGGCACTCTTCTCCTTCCTTTGCTGACCATCCATGGATTCCAAGCCATTTAAAGTGATCCTTTGTAATATTCTGTTTCAAAAGTTTTGTTATCATTTATCTTTGCCACTTTTCCAGTCAACGGAACTTGTCCATAATTTTTTAGTCTTATATAACGTGCAATATAATAAAAATGATTGTATGATCCAAGTCGACTTTTCCTTTCTTTTTTCTTCTTCTATAGCTTAATCACTGCTCAAGATTAATCTAAGGAAACTAGTAAGTGAACTGGTTTTATTTGGGCTGCATCAGTGTATCTCGGTGTCAGTGCAGATGTCTGTAGCATAGTAGTGAAAAGAGTAAGGGAAGGGAAAAGCGAACTTCCTTAGGAAACGATCTATAAATTTATAAGGAACTGGCAAGTACTCTCTCTTTCTTTGCAGTTTCTTATAAGGTGACAGGTCGTTTCTTAAGGAAGTACTAGTCTTCTTGGTAGAAGAGGAAGTTTGCTTTTCCCTTTTTCCGTTGTAGATGCAAAAAAACACAAGTAGTGAAAACGCAGAGGTGAATAGTCTTATTCTTCTTTCAATTTATGACTTCAAGACATCACCATTCTGATGTACAAAGTCAAACACAAGCTGTGCCCAAAATGTGTACTTGAGTTTTTTTGACTGTGAAGAAAAGGGTTACAACTTGAGAAAGTCTGATTTTTCAGTTTCAAGAAGTAGCACTGTTACTTATGGGGAGCATTCCCTCAAGTTCATTGGACCTTACCTTTGGATTAGACTGGACAAGAAAATCAAGTCCCAACCAAGTTTGAACAGTTTCAAAAGTGCAATAAGAAAAGTGGATTTGACATCAAGTGTGGACAGTGACTGTGGAAAGGACTGTGCATTATGCACGCAAAATCTGATGCTACGTACAATATGTAGATTTATTTTTATGTAATTCATAAAATTAAATAAGAATTCATAAAAAGAAGTGAAGCTTTTATTCAATCTTCAAACTCTATTTTAAGGACATTGTACAATAATTCCACTTGAAACACTAAAATGAAGGATATCCCGACACCACGAGTCTGATCTGACCTGGTGATCATACAGTTGTCTTTGTGTGATCTTCTCGACAGTACATCCATGTCGGTGTTCTTTTTCCCCGAGCAGATTTGATGTCAAAGCTGTGAGTGGCCAGACTTGCACGCCAATCGTGCCCAGTGGCGTTGAATTTCGCAGTTGTTGTGACATAAGTAAGGGATTGTTATCCTTTGGAACTGTGAACATATCCCCATATAAATAATCATAAAATTTCTTGGTTACTGCCCACTTCAAACAAAGGAAGTCGAGATGGATGTCTAGGACCGGCCTATGGTGTCCCCTGTCCACATGGGACAGTCCCGAAGTCTCCAATGGGAGTTCCTAAACATCCCCTAACTGTCCCCTGTCCCTGGTCAACCCTCAAGGCAACTAGTGTCTCTCCCGTCCCCAAGTCCCCTTGGGGATTGTCTGGGACATCCCCTAACTGTCCCCTGTCCCTGGTCTACCCTCTAGGCTACTAGTGTCTCTCCCGTCCCCAAGTCCCCATGGGGATTGTCTGGGACATCCCCTAACTGTCCTCTGTCCCTGGTCAACAATGAAATATTTCTGAGATTTTAGTGAGAAATTTATATCTACCATGTCTATTGGTGTTCCATGTCTATTGGTGTCTATTGGTGTTCCACCAACATAGGGGCTTGCATAACAGGAGTCAAACGAGCAGTATACACATGATTTATGTAACTCTGAAAGGAGTCTTTTGCAAATGCAACATATTTATGATTGGTTAGCTATTAAAAGTTTCAAAGGACAAATACTAGAGTAACAAACAAAGACAATAAGTCACTCCAGGGGATCAATCCAAACAGCTTTAGTGACGAAGCAAAACCTTTTATTGTAAAACTTTATAAATCTTCGAAACGGTTCACTCGTTCAATATCTGATTTACAATATTATAAACCGACTCTATTCATTTTCACAAACGGGATAGAATTGACCACATTTAACAGTAATATGTTTGAAAGTTTGTGACTTTAATGACTCCTGCCATGAATGAATAATATGTTTTTTCGTGTTAATAAATAAAACTTACAATCAAACTTACCAAGACAATCAGCAAGACAATCAGCTCTAACGACATGTAAAGAGTCCAATCAAAGATCGAAAGATGCTCTTATTATAAAATACATCACAGCACGCTTAATCAGTCGTCATCAATGGTAAATATAGCAGCATCGCTGCCTCACTCCAAGCACCAAATGTAAAGAATATAGCTTAACAACAACTATACTCGAAAACAATCGGCTCTAACGAGATCACACGTTATGTATATGAACATCGTTGTCTCTTTTGGCCCCTTATTTTGATAGTCCCTCATTTTGATGATGTAAGTGCATGTGAAGTAAATTATTCGTTCTCTGCGAGACCCACCACAGTTAGTGTCGATTATCGCTCGCTCACTCGCATCAATCCAAACTGCATCTAAATGGCTTTTTCTGATAACTTGTTTATAAAACAAAACAAAACTTGTTTCAATCCCACCCATTTGCTATGTTTTACGTCTCTAAAACCGGTGTAACAGTATTGCTTGACAGAATTATCGGTCACCAGTAATATCAAAATCTAATCAGTAGAAACAAATTTCCATTGACACCATTTCTTTGTATGATACACACAAAATACTTTAGCAATCTTGAGTTGATAAAACCAAGAACTATTCTGTGGACAATGAAGCCTTCTACTTGCAAGAGTCTTATCTTCTTTTTGACATGGGAGACAATATCTTTTTCCCTTCTCCGTCCAAAAACAAAGAAGAGAATTAATAAGACTCTGCTAGCAGGGAAAACGCGGCTGTGAAATGCTATTCACAGCTTTCTCTGCCAAGTTTTTTTTTACATCGGCGTTGATTTTTCAGTGGTTTATATGCTTATCATACGGTATACCCTTGTACCTTTTGGTGTAGTTACTCTTTCAAGAAAGACTTTGCACAACTGATATATAATGACAACTGACAATGAACTGACAATGTGACAATGTATCTAAATAGTTCTCATCATATACTAACATTTAGAAATCTATTAATTCTGTTGAAATAACAAATACCAAGTACTTTCTAATCTCACATTATTGACTTTCTTTAAAATCTGCTTTGATTTTCTATGACTCATGAAATAAAAGCCAATAGTGTGATACAGAGAAATAATGATAACACAAGAAAACAAGTATATTGGGATATACTACTAATACACACCTATTCAAAACAACAAAAATCGCAAATGATCAAATAAGCCCTGACCCTGTGGCTTACTACAAAATAGCGTGTGCTTTACAAGTTTTACACAACTTAATACACTAGCTATGTCAGTGGAGTAAGAAGGTAGGGGGGCTTATTCGGTATTTCACCGGTAGTTCTAGTTTTCCAATTTTCTCTTTGCTGTTTTGAAATTAGCAAACGTTTTCAGGCCTTTTTACATACCCGCTGTTAAAAAGTTTTTTCTCTTCTTTCTGATTATGAAGATACAGTAAGTATAAAATAAAGAACATGTAATGTGCTGGTTCATTTTTCTAGTCATCTTTTTGTACTTGGACTTTGTTCGCAGACTTCGGTGTCCACCTTTAATTCAAACAGGAGAGAATACAATCAATGATTATTCGTAGACTGGAACATAGTTTATTGTCAGTAGGAGATATAGGAACATCATCTTAGTCTGGTTCTTCTGATAGCTAAATCCGATGCAACTACTTCATGAATCAGTGTCAAACTTTACCTTGTCAAGCTCTTTGATACTTCTTGAATCACAATATTGCTTGCACCATGGGTCAATATGACCCCTCATGTGCATTTTGTCAACGACAATTGTTGTTTCACTCAGTTTTTTGGAATATTTGAACATATTGCATCTAGTAGGATTCTCCGCATATTTTCTCAAATGACAACCATCATCATATATGTGTACTCTAAAAGAACACAAAAATGTTACAAAGAGCTTTAAGGTATTTACAAAGAATATACAGTCTGGTTGACCCTCAACCTTTTATTGCAATAGGTATATACATATGCATTTACACCTATTTTAAAAATCATGGCTTCTGTTCAAGCAACAAGCATCATGCAAGATCCAGTTGAATGCTAACCTATGTTAGTATAATTTATTCAAACGATACCTAACGCATGGTCTGTATTTTGCCATATCAGGACCGCTGTCCCGGATGAAAAGAAAAGTTTGCATTTGACAATTGTTTTAGCGAGACTTCTCAAAGCCATATAATAAATAAGTTATTAACCTCGTTTGCTCGGTCTGTATGGAAAAATATCAGACCTCGGTCTTTCTGTACAAAAAGGCCGAGGTCTGGTATTTTTCCAATCAGAATTCAGGAAATTATCTAGCCATATAATAAGAGTAGATATTGCATTGACAAATTCAAATGCATGATACTTATTTCTAAATGAAATAATTGCAAAATATACATGCTTGCAACTAATTCCTTACTTCCGTACTGTGAAGACCTCGGTCTGATATTTTCTCATACAGACCTCCGGCTCGGTTAATAACCCTTTAATATATTTTGGTAAAAGAAATAACCTCTAGATCACAGTTACATACTAAGAGACTTGAAGCTGTCCTCATTTATTCTCAATGCCCCTTGAAGAATTGTGTAAACTTGGGAATTTGATTCGCTGCCATAGAGTTCAGTTATGGCGACAAATACTCCACATGGCCATAAACCACATAGGATCCCTGTATGTTATAACAGGAAAGAAATTAAATACTTGAGGTTGTATCCTGTCAGTGATTGGCATATAATGATTACATATGGATTCAATACCTGCAGTCCTTTTGTTTTTCCTTTGTCTTTTTGTCTTGTCCTTTTCGGTATTGCATTTAATATTGAAAGCGTCTGTTGCAAGCAATCTAAATGATCAGGTGCATAAACCAATTAAGTTACTGTTTATTAATATTCATTTATTAATTGCTCAATGATTCATTGTCTTGTTTTAGCTCATAGTTCTAGGTAGTTGACATATGATAATAATATTACCCTTCATTCGGAATCTCTGTACTTGTCCATGATTTTTTTGCAGCAGGCTCACAAGTTGGTATTCTAAATGTGTTTTATGACCATAAAAACTTGTTGAAATCTGTCCGTTGTAGTTGGTTTCTTTAATTTGAATGTCAATCCGTGCTTCATTTGACCTGTACATAGCTACCAAATGTTGTGGTATTTCTTCCTCCGGTTCCCACTAATAGCCTGTTCTTCCAAGAAATTTCACCTTTTAAATATAATATAAATAATATATTGTCTTAAATTTGCACCTATCGTAAAATGCTGAAATCTTACCAGCTACAAGCTTTTTTATTACATTCGAAACCCGAATGTCAAATATCAAAACCTTCAACAACAGTGTTGTTGAGATTGATCGTGTATTTGCACATCAAGGATCAAGAACGATACAATAGGTTTAATTTGATTTGCCGATGCGCAGCTTTGTGCTAGAGTTCAATTTCCTAACTGCAGATTCCTTGCTTTATGGTGCTGAAAACTTCCTTTCGATTTCTTTTTCACAGATTTATATCGGTGCGTCATCTTCATCTTCATCATAATCATAATTCCACGAATGAAAGAAATCATAAACAACTCTATAGACATTTTTTTATTCCCTTACAGGAATGTTGAGAAAATCGAAAGGTCAGATCTTACGAGTTGCTGGCGTTTTCTCAGTGCTCTTTGGAATCGGGACCGATGATGTAACAGAAAATATCACAGATGTTGCCTTGGCTGCAGCCATCAACTTTGTTGAGATATCATGTGATCACGTCTTTTGCTTGGCATCCAGAACTTCACTACATGATGAAATAGAAAGTGTAATGCTGGAAGCTACATCAGCTATCCCGTTTGATGAGGAAGAACAGACGTCAACCACAGTGAAAAACATCAAAACTCATATCCTCCTGTTGCCAGGAAAATGTTTATTACTTAGCCCTCTGCTTAAAAAGAAGAAATAGAGTACTCAAGTTTGACGTCACGTCGCTAAGGCGATGGATTTTTGCATTCTAAACAAACTGTGTTGAAGCGTGACAGCTAGGGATCAGAGGTCTTTTTTGCTTGGTTTTACGCTAATAACTCTGTTTTTTAAAGTTCTTACTTTGATTGGCGTATTGAGATACGTCAAAGAAGTACCATTGTTTACTCACAATTGAGATAGTTGGAGAATTTATCGCATTTTCGAGCATCAAAATCACTCTAAATCGGCGGGAATTTATTCGTTGAACTCCGAGCCAAATCAAAATGGTTACTGCTTCGTCCCGGACTGTAAACATCACTCAGAATCGCATACCTGCACGTTTTTTACCTTTCCAAGCAAGAAGAAGAACTTGGAAGACTTTAAGCGTTGGATTCGGCTGATCAGGTAAGAAATATGTAAGTTTATGTAAGTTTACTACTATCATGACACATTGTTTACAGGACGCTCAACCGATCATACCGTTTGATTGCTGGCACTTACAATCTGTGTTTCCATATACATTTTTTTTCGGTAGAGATTTTATGAAATAGATTTATCTTATACACTAATGTAAATTGTTTATTTCCTTTTAAATAGGAGACAAGACAGAGAACCAGGTGCCCATTCACGTGTGTGCAGCTGCCATTTTAGAGATGGCCAGAAGAACTTCGGTCCTGAAATATTCCAACGAAATGCAGACAAGCTGTTTCCCTGCCATAATGGACCCCCAAGTAAAAAGAAAAGGAAAAGCAGCCCATTAAAAGAAAACCAACTAAACATCCAGCAAATTGTGAAGGAATATGAAGAGCAGCAGCTGAGAAATACATAACAGTATTGCAACAGATGGTGACAATACCAGAATACCACCAAATGAGGTGTTGTTGGCAGCAGAACTGGACATGGTAAAAAGAGAATTAGATGACACACAACGATCCTTGAAATATGTGAACACACACTACTCTGTATCCAAATTAAGTAGATGTAATTAGAATGGAGACAGGCTTACCAACAAGGGAAGTATTCAACATTGTTGTTAGTTATGCTGCTAGATTTAAGGACTCTATAGTTTATTTTTCTAAATGGAAAGCTGCTTCAATAACTTTTGAAGACCAGATCTTTTTGACATTGATGAAACTACGTCAAATTTATACTAACCTTCATTTAGCCCAGCTTTATTCCTGCAGTTATAATACTATTTCTAATATTGTTATAACATTTATTCATGTTCTTCATGAGCTACATTGTACTTTCAAAAGACATAATGACAGCCATTCCTTCTAGAGATAAGAATAAATTAAGTGCTCCTTCATTTTCTCAATTTACCAGTTGCAGAATTGTCATCATTGACTGCACTGACATAGAATGTGCAACCCCATGGTTGCTGAGCCAGCAAAATTTAACATATTCAAGCTACAGGGGGATGAACTCTTTTAAAGTTTTAGTAGGTGTGGCCGCAATTGGGGTTATTACTTTTGTTAGTAATTGTTACCCTGGATCTATTTCAGATAAGGAAATTGTCCAGCAATCAGGCTTAATTAAACACATGCAAACAGGTGACTTAATTTTGGCAGACAAAGGTTTTTTAATTCAAGATTTAGTACCAAAGGGTATCTATGTTAATATACCACCATTTCTAGAACATGGTAAATTTACAGAAAGTCAAATTAAAGTAACAAAGTCAATCGCAAGATGCAGGATTCATGTTGAGCGAGCAAATGCCAGGCTCAAGGATTTTAAGATGCTAACATTTGTTCCACCATATCTTAGATGTTATTTGGATAAACTATTTCAACTCTGTGCGGCATTAGTAAACCTTCAATTCCCATTAATTAAGGAAGGCTTCACAAACTTTGAATTTGAGTAATATATTATTTAATTTGATAGATATTACATAAGAAAATCTTTGATTAAAAACCATGTTTCTAGCCTTCAGATTACTTAAACTTAAACAAGAACTTATACAAGAATATCAATATTGTTCTCTCCGTGTTAAAATCATCTGCCCCTGTACTTGGTGCCAGTAGACATGATTGGTCTTCAGTTCATACTTTTCATACCAATGTCATTCATTCTCAAACAGAAACTGTCATTTGTTACAGCTTCTGCTATCCTGCAATTCCTCTGGGTGTAGGGACATTACACCTCCAGCACATGGTTTTTGCCTACCAGTCCATCAGGTGAGGCACCAAGTACCCCAGTCTTGTCCAGCCAGACCCCAGTTTCCTCATCAGGAAGTCCTGTCAAAGTTTTAAATGCTTTCACTGCCTCACTTTCATTGGTGACTCCCCAAAGAACAGCCTTCACTCTTGAGACATCGTATTCTCCCAAGAGCCTTTTGATCTGGGAGGGTGTCGCCTGTTTTGCATTGAGAACACATCCAAAGTTACTGGCAGTAAGACGTCCCTTACGAACCAGGTGCCATAAAGGGTTGTCCCTCTGACCCTTGGTACACAAGGCTATTTCTTTTCTTTCTCTTCTCAGAAAAGCAAAAAAACCTATTCCCAGGGACTAAAATAAAGACGCGGCCAAGGCAAGGAGAGAGGAACCTGGTGACGGCAACCCTCCCAAAACAAACCCGAGCGCCCCCCAAGAACACAAAGGCCCCACGAAAGTTTCGCCAAAGAATGCCTTACAATGTAGTGTAATTAATGTCTTCCAAAAAACTATATCTGATCCCTATTGCTAGTTACACAATTTTCTCTTGATTGGATGTTTACTTGTTTGACGTGACTTAGTAATGTTCTTAATACTTCTTTGTCCCTAATTAGAGTTCTCTTAAAGCTTTTGTTTGACAATTTTGTTTTGTTTTGTTTTTATAATTCAATAACTTACAAGAAAACGAAGTAAATAACTATTCAACATAAAGCAAATAATTATTATAACTTTGAATGACTTGTATTGACTTCTCTGTAATCTCCGTCATCCACGTAGATCAAGCTTTACGCTGTTCAGTTCCACAAAGCAATAATTCTCGTTGTCCAGGAATTTCCAATTACTTTAAACTTGTAGAATAATTCCCTTCCTTTTTTCGGTACAACAATATCTGCGTACTTGCAATAACTTTCAGCTTCGACAGCAGAATACATGATATCTTTCTGTTCAGTTCACAAAACCAACTCCCTGGCTCTGTAGATATTTGTACACTCTTGTAAAACAAATCCATGATAAAGTACTCAGTGTCACTTATAAAACTCTTTGGGCTTCAGTAAATCAAACAATTAGATGCTATCAATTCAAACTACTTCACTTGAACAAATCCCACACTTGAAATGAGATGTTTGTCGTCGTATCTTGACGTTGCACTTGAGTTTACTCGAATGGTTGCCCCAGTCAAATTTGAACGATGTACAGCGTAAAATTTCTGCCAGCGTTCTAAGTGACGAATCTTGACACTATAGGCCCCACATTGGGCGCCAATGTAAACTTTGGAAGTATAGAATGTTTTATTCACTTACTTCAGTTTAGTATCTTTTATTCACTTACTTCAGAGAGCCTATGTGCCCGCTCTCGTTGGGTCACTACTATAGGACACGTCACCACCTTTTAGCTGGCCCCAAAACTCACACGCTCCAAGCTTGACTAGTCCTTATATACAGAATGACGTCCCAACCCTCAAGGGAATCCCAACCCTCAAGGGAATCCCAAATACACGCAAATGATAATACAAATAGCATGCACGTAGACAAGCACACACACAATGAACATACAACAAACAAACGCGAAGTCACTCGTGGTGCATCTATTTCTTTTATGAAATACTCAATACCATTGAAGTCATTTTACATGACTTTTCAAGCGATTTTTATTCTAATTCAACTGACAAAAATCTACATTCTCTTTACACTCCACTCTTTGATGTGACTGGTTGAGAACGAATCGTCTGACAAAATGAAATACACTACTATGGGTGGGTATTTGTGGTCTTTAGAGAAATTCCATTTAGAGAGTAAGTAGTTGTAATAGATCTTTTTCTTGTGAAGGATATAACACAGCACTTGGTGACATTAAATTCCATCTGCCATAATTGGGACCAATGGCACAGCTGATCAAGATCGTATTGAAGTATAGATTGAGAGACTGTAGACTTCAGTTCTAGATAAAGGATTGCATCATCTGCAAAGAGACGGATCTGAGATTGTACAATATTTGGTAGTTCATTTAGATACAACAAGAAGAGGAGTGGGCCAAGCACAGTCCCCTGAGGTACTCCGGAAAGTGCATGACAGACATGGTTCTGACATGGTTCTGACATGGTTCCATTCACAACTGTTGCCTGTGTCCTGTTTGTTAGGAAATTTTTTATCCAGGTGTGGAGTGGACCTCTTATGCCGTAATGACTCAGTAGATGTAGAAGGCGTTGGTGAGGTACTTTATCGAAAGCCTTCGAGAAGTCCAACAAAACCATGTCCACTTGTTTCCCTTGGTCTAATAGACCTTTTGTAATTAGGACGTGTGTCCTATGTACCAAAATGTCCCACTTATGTCAGGGTATTGTTATTCATAAACGCAAGTATGGGAAAGAACAATAAGTTTTAGATCGAGTGAAATGTTTAATCAACAAATGCCATTCAAATATTTGCTGTTTGTGCTAATGAACGTTTTCAAAGAATACATGATTTTTTCACAATGATATTGCAATATTTCTCAATGATATTGAAAAATACAATGATAACAATGAGAATATTACTGCAAATATGCTATAGTTTGATCTTGGACTTTCGCGTACATAAAGAATGTTTAATCAAATTTGAAGATTCCATGGGGCTTGTACATGCAGTTCTCAAACATTTCGTTATCATTTGGTAGATTGCATCACGTTATTTTGTTAGATATCCATTCACTTGAATCACAGCTAACATTCTAAAAATTGGAAAACTACAGCGTCTGCTGCTGTAAATCACGCATGATTTACAGCAATAGAAAAGAATATGGTGTTTGGGCCCAGGAATATTTTGAGAGTGAGCTCTCACAAAAGATTAAATCGCACATGGTGAAAGGCTATTATTATGTTTGAAAATGCAAATCCGAATGCGTTATTTTTTGAATTATCAAAATTAATTCGGTTCGCATGTTCCGCTCTTAATTTATCAAGCTATTACAACAGTATTATCATGGAGGTTGCACCACCATTTCCAGTCTTTTAAGCTCATGTGCCTGCGATAATTTTGGCTTTTATATGTCACCTGAATTTCAACCTGTATCCTCCATTTCCCTTGGAGCTTTTTGGTACAGCATGTTTTATACTTGTTTTTATTGTGAACCTACTGGATCAATATCCACTGAATGTGCTGAATCGGTTAGGGATATTTGGGCCCGAAAATAATGGGGGGAGAGATTATTATTTGGAACTATCAAAATCTCCTATCAAGTTCTGGTACATGATGGGTGAAACACTGAAATCCTTTCAAGATATCGTGAGAAGAATGAGGCTACCCATTATAAATTCCCAACGAAGAAACGGTAGGCGAGTTCGCATACAAAGTCTGAACATTACAAACAGATTGCTTTTAGTACTAATATGGCTCCGACGTTATCCACGTGTACAAACTCTTGGTGCTATGTTCAAAGTGGACATCTCGTACATAAATCGAGCAGTTAAGCACATTGTTCCTCTACTCCTTGAAACGTTCTTCCGAGAAGTATCTTGGCTGAGTCCTGAAGAATGGCAAGCATGGCAAGGTCACTGGAAAAGGTTTCCTACCTGTGTAGGGGTAATTGATGGAACCACGCATTCAATATGGCGCCCATCAAAAAGGCAAAGGCTTTTCTAGCGATAAGAAAAAACTCTTTTTGGCAAGCCATATAATTGTGACCCAAGATGGTGTGATTGCTCATTGTTCGGCTGCGTACGTTTTTTAATTTATCCACAGGTTTCCTGGTCACTTAAATGACATTAATTGTTTTAATCTGATGCCTAGTCTTGGTGTAGGATGTGACCTTCCTCTTCCGGAAGAGACCTAGAAGAAAAAAACAAGTTAGGGGCAACGCAAGACTAAAGAAAATTAACAGGGAGCTACGAAAGTGTCGCTGAAGGTGGAGCACGAAATCAGCTTTTTCAAAACATATTGATGTATTTCTGACGAAGGAGGGCGATAGAGACATAGAAAGCCATTTTTATCCGTTGTCATACATTTGTGTGCTTGTTTAAGTAACAGATGGAAGAGATTTATGTCTGAATAAAACAATTGTCAAAAAAAGAAATCTTATTTTGATTAAACAGAACAACAAAAGGAAAATATGCATGTGAAGAACATCCACTTTAAAAGTTTTCCAGATAGCCAAACCAAAAGTAAAAATTTTTCACTGTGTTAACTTTAATTGCATTTTCTGTAAATATGGGAAAATCCTTGATGTCGAACTGCCCCCTTTGTTTTCTCGTGTTTGATTTGGCCAATATTCATGAAATATGCACATAATAATATTTATATGATTTATTACAAACCTATATTTTTTATACTCAAAAATGGTATTTGTTTACTTTGTAGTTAAATAGCTAACTGAAATTAGGACAATCCTTATTAATTATTGCATAATATTAAACATCATTGTCTATCTAATGCTTGTGAGAAATTTCATCCCATTTTGTCAAATTGTAAAGGTTTTGCAGAATTTCAAAGTTTGTCTTCAATTTGCTTCAAATTGTGACCAGACGCTCCCCTTAATTGGAATCGGAGCTGGGCGGTTGCCATTTCTCCACAGCTTTCTTGTGTGCAGCTGCAGCTTCTTGCATGCTTTGAACCATTTGCCGTAACATATCCATCAGTTTTTCCATTTGTGCTCCCTTTTTAGGTTTCTTTCCTTTTCCCTTTCTCTTATCCCTGCTGGTAACGCTACCTACAAAAGAATCTAACCATAGTGAGTTAGCCTAGAGTCGTTTCCAAAAATCCATTATTAAAATAATTAGTATTCATTTACTCACTAAACAGTTGACAACTATAAAGAAAAAAAATGGATTTGAACTGTAATACTACTTAATTAGCTAATAATTATTTCACGGGTTTTGCATGAATCACTCTAATATTTGGCATTTAAATAAATATTTTAGTATAATATTACCAACCTTCATCCTCCTCGTCACTTGACAGGAAAGGGTTTGTTCTCTTTGACTCTTTTTCCCCAGTCTTTTGTAGCCAACGAGCGGTCTTTCTTGACACATTTGAGCTATGCCAGATATAGGATTCTTGCCTATATTAGGAATATTATGTGTGTAAATACTGAATGGAAGGTCTTGTTTAGTACATTTGCCTTGTCTTTGTCAGATGAGAAGGTGGAGGTATCCTTCTTTAAAGGGGGGATACCAATTTCCTCCTGGCGCTTAGATTTAATATAACTCCAGAATTTTTGGGGGTTGCTTTTCACATTGTCCTCCAAAAGCTTTGAGATGTAATTGTTTTTTACTTTGTTTATTTCAGAAGTGTTTTTTTTTTCCTGTGGGATTTGAATTTATCCCAGGCGTCCTCTGATTTTGAACGTTTGGCTTTGTTGTACAGCCTTTGTTTCTTCCGTATCATTCGGAATTGTCATTGTTGAAATTGATTTCTTTCCAATCTCTTCTTGGCATCTAAAAGAGGGCTTTATATTTGGGAATTAGCTTTGCCAAGTAAAGCTTCATGGCTCGATATCCATCAGTTTCATTTTGGCGTATTTCTCGGGTTTTTTTTGGTTTGTCATGGAGATCTCCAGGATGATTTTTCGTTGATTCATCACAATTCATTGTGACATACTGCTTACCATGCTTATCTGTTTGAAATGCAAATGTTGACAGCTTCATATTTCTTTGGCCTTTACGTCAACGGCGACACCAGTAAAGTACAACATAAAACCAAACATTTCGAAGCAAAGAAAGTGGGTTGGTTAGACGTAATACTGGACTTGATTTGCCTTTAAATCTTGAACGACGATTGGCTGCTTGCACTTTACATTTTTCTTGCCTTGACAATTCAGGTTTTTTCCACATGAAATGCAGCAATTTACGGGAGGCGTTTCCAAAAACGTTTCAGCTGGTGATGGCAGCTTGAACGGAGTCAGTGATTTCATCTTTGTTGCAAGTTTGACAGCCTCATCAAGATCTGAGTCCGTTAAACCAAAGTCTGTACAATAGTGCTTGAGAATCATCGATTGTAAGTCTCATTTTAGCTTGGCAGGAATATTTGTGTTTACTGGCTTTATGCCAGTAACAACACACTATGCCATGGGTTTCAAGGGTGCGTGCGTGCGTAATTCGGAAATCTCCGAAGAAAGATATGCGAACTTTGTGCACCTGTCCAAGGGTGTTTAAGTCAATTATTAATCAAATATAGGCTTTGAGGTTATAATATATCTCTTCAGACCAAATTGTTCAGTTTAGCTCATAGATATATCTGTAAGGGAAACGTTTGATCAATTTTCGATAAACGTAGTATTGACGAAGCCGTTCGGAATGAAATAGGAAACTTAAGCACAGAAACATGGGGCGATATTTTAGTGTAGATTTGGCTTTGGGTCCTTTTATGTAATCAGGCAGAGCTTTAATTGATTGTTGCGAGTTTTAGAAAGATATGTTTGATTGAAATTTTGTTTTCCAATTGTGTTTATACTGTGCATTTAGTAATTAGAGATGCGAAGGTAAGTTGATCGTAATTTATATTTCTCAATGGTTCTATTACATTATATATAGTACTTCAGTTTTCATTTTGGTTATGTAGAAATTTAAATGAACTTACTGTGTCTAAAGGTTCGAAGGTTTTCGAGGCAATTTCTCAACAGAGCTAACATGTTTGATCGAAATTTTGTTTTCCAGCCGTGTTTACAATGTACATTTACTAGTTAAAGATGCGAAGGCAGGTTGAACACGATTTATATTTCTCAATGGTTCTGATACATTTTATATAGTACAGTTTTTCATTTTGCTTATGTAGAAATTTAAATAAACTTACCAAGGGCACTAGGACAAAGTCTGTGTGTGTATATGCACTAGTCGAAGTAAACCCCTACCCCCACCCCCAATCAGGGGCAGGCCTTGAAATGTGTCTATATCTACATTTGGATTTGAGGCCAGTAACCACATGGCCTCATAGAGGTCTATTTTGTGTAGAAGATACAACAAACGATGTACATTCGAACTTCTTATCTTCGAGACAGCACAATATCTATGTCTTCTGTGCACTCCAAATCATTAAGTTTGTCCAAATTAGAACCCCTTATCATCAATATCGCTTCTTCTAAAGAGGAACGCTTTCTTTTGCAAGCTTTAAGGTCAATTAGTCGTGAATGAAAATTTTTTTCAGACATAGATCAGAATCAGGTGGTGATCAGTTTCTGTTCACTGTGCAAAGAGTTTACATTTAGGGGCTGCTATTTCGATATTAAACGTCCATGACATGCTGCTTCACGTGTGAAAAGATAAGGCTGATAAAGACTTTAGAAGCCATCTTTGCAGTGATGATTGATCTTGGTTGTTCTGGACTTGACAGGGGTCCTTATGATTTGACCTATATGATTGTTCGACAATAACAAGCAATTAACAAGCATCGCAAGTTGACAAAAAAATGCAGATCCTGTTTAGCCAATTTTCCGTACACGTGAGGCAAATCCTCTCATGCAAGCAAACATTACGGAATCCACCAACAGTATAAACTAAAAACTACTGAATATCATTGATAAACACCGTTGTATTAGAGTACAAACTAAAGGGGTACAGATCTTTCTACTATTCAGTGCGTGAGCAGTGCTGATCAAACAATAGAAAATATTAGTAATAAATGTATACTCCATCAAGTGTTTAGAAAACTTGTATGTTGCAAGAACACGTATAGACTACATATCGACACAACTTTTCACAGACTTAAATTTTGTGATATCTGTGAGTCATATTTAGACTAAAAATTCCTGCTGACCCTGTCATAAGCCCTGTTGATGTAACACGTGCTAGCTCTGTTAGCCCTATTAGTCTGCAGCTCTGTTAGTCTTTAAGGTGGCTCGACCCAATTTAGCATGCATGCCTGCATGCGTGTTGCTTTGGCGCCTCGTGCAAAAAATGAAAATACATGGAAGTCTTCCAAGTTACCTGGACTGGTGAACTACTTTTCTTCGCCTTTTTAGCCTTTAATGTGTTTTCCTGCAATATTTCACTTCTCCGTTTTCTTTTTGTACAAGGAAATACCATAGTTCTAGAAACCTGTAGTAAGGAACTGCTACGTACAGCGTTACTCTGGATATCACTGGCATGACTTTCCATGTATATTTGCATTTTTTTGCACGAGGCGCCAAAGCGACATGCATGCAGGCATGCATAATCAAACACTGGCAACAACTCAGAGAATAGAGATGCACATATGGCAATGTTTAAAAAATTATTTAATGGTCTTAAAAAACTTCAATGCCTCTATAATTTACACACCTTACTGGTAAAGGATTGAATATTCAATATCGAGAAATAAAAAAAAATTGATCTACTAGTTTTCAAGAAACAGTATTATTGACGTGGATGTCGAAATTCCGAGATAAACGCAGCAATTTAGTGCTTTACGTACAGTCGTCTCAACGGCGATCAAAAATAGCAAATACGATGACATATTCACAAAATAAAGAACCATGCCTTGGTATTATTTAGAACCAAAAATATTACAACTTTTCTTTGGAAAATTATTGTTATAAAATTAATTTAGTAGAGCACCCGTGGTTTTAAATTTCTTCAAAGTTAAATAATTGCTCCGTTTTTACTCAAAATCGGCCTAATAGAATTTCTTTCAAAGCTCTCATATCATAGACAAACATTTGATTTACAAAGTCTCATAAATCGTTTTGCTCGTCGAGGTCTGGATTTTGAGAAAATTGGCAAAACTTCAAATCTAGTGTATAACAATTTTGATGTTAAAAAAACTCCGATTTCATCCAAACTAGTACCATTATAAAATTTGGTCCATTTGTAGTAGGTGTGCGTAAAAAGTTTGGTCAACTTAATTCTGTAACGCAATTAATAGCCGCTTCAATTCGACAACCCCCGCACTGGCGAAATTGGGTCGAGCCACCTTAAGCTTTGTTAGCCCTGTTAGTCTGTAAGCTTTGTTAGCCCATTAATCTGTAAGCTTTGTTAGCTTTGTTAGTTCTGCTATCTCTGTTAGTCTGTAAACCTATTAGTCTGTTCACCCATATAGCCATTTGGCAGAGTATTTTTAGTCACTATTAAGGACGGTGTCCTGTATTGTCAGCGCGCACTGCGTTCTGCGCATGGCCCTTCGTAGTAAAAGCATCATAAAAACAAAGCAGTTTTGCGATATTTGGATAAATAAAACTTACTTGCTTGTAGAAAAAACATTTGACTGTTCCTGTAGTAGAATTAAATTCAGTATTGATGAATAAAACTCGCTTAAAAACCACTGTTTTGATCACAAGGACTAGATTTGCCTATTGGCCGCCATCTTGGAAATGTCCCATAATGCTTTGTAAAATCTGTCTATACTCTGTATGGAGGGCTAGGGATTTCATCGTATTTCGTGAGTTTATCGGTAAATAACTTCTTAAATCGCCTGGATACCCCTCTTTTTTCCTTTTGTAAATTCTAAACCAAAGAAAAATCTAGATTTATATAAGCTTTTTATAAATGTATAATTGAAGAATGATAAAAAATATCACATATTATATTTAGCAATCATAGACTAGAACATCCTAAAACCAAGTAAATATTAAAAAAAAACATTTTCTTTGTTTTCGCGGTTTTATGGTATTGCCCTACCAGAGAATTATGCTTAGAGTGTTTTAGGAAAAAAAAGTTTGAAACTTATTGGAAGTATAGAGGATTTTTAATTTTTTTTCTTTGGGTCGTCAAAAATGCATTTTCCGCAACATTTGATGACGTATAACTCATTAAAATGCGTGGTGACCCCCAATTTTTGTATCTACTGCAGAATGCAGTAGATACTATGTCATCGTGTTGAAAATGGATATACTTCATGCTTCACTCAAATTATGAGATCATGGTATATTGGTATTCACCAGGAACATGTATGAGTTCTGACACAAAGTTCGATGCTTGTTAACAATAGAAAGTGTTAACAATAGAAAAGTCGGAATATTTTCGGAAAATACACGGGAACAAACAAGTAAAGGCGAAATGACATACGAATATCGACCGAATGTCTTTCGGAATTACGGACAGGTAACTGACAAGCACGAAGTTCCATGTGACTGACGACTGTTGACAAGTTTGACAGGAATTCAAGTCAAAAATCTTAACTTGGTAAGTGATGTTTTTAACAATGTTTTTATGCCCATTGATAAGGCTCAGCTTTAATAGAATGTGTCAGGTTTATTCTTATGGAGAATTTTTAAATCATTATTCAATTTTGAGATTGTTTTTGAACCGGCCGGTAAGTATAAATACAAGTGTTCGTCTCGATCTCGGCGTTTGAGCCTTTCGCAAATGATCTATCTTAATAGCAACAGTAAACAAGTTTACAACAATTGCATGTAAACTATCATCAAATAACTCACTTCATTATATAATATTTCAGCTCCTATTAAGGAAATGTAATGGCCTTCAGTATGTACGAAGAGCTCAAACGTGGATCTTGATTGCAAGGCCAAACAAACACTACAAATGAGCAAATCCTTTTATAAAACCTATGGCACTGTCTATGAAAGCTGTCTCTATTGATGGACGTAAAAACATTGTTAAAAATATCACTTACCAAGTATTTTCCGAACGTAGTTTAGGGAGCATTCATTTTTTAGGAGGGGAGGGGAGGGGGGGGTGGGCCGGAGGAATTGAGGATTGAGGGGTGGGCCAAAAGAAATTTACTATATGAAAGGGGGTGGGTCATGTTTTTCTGAAAGTTAAACCAGGTCATTAGGGTCCCTATTTTCATATTTGGAAGTGGGGTGGGTCATCAATATAGTTCAATTCCTTCCGGGGGGGGCTTGCATTTTGTTTGTATTCGATTCCTGTAATTCCTCCGGCCCAACCCCCCTCCTAAAAAATGAATGCTCCCTTAATTTCCGAAAGACATCAGTCGAGGTAATAACAAACTGCCCTGTCCAACTCCATAAAATTCTTCATCATTCTCCGTGTTTTCTTTTCAATGCATTTCACATTGTCAAAAATATTTCTATAACACTTCTGCAGTAGATACATGCACCTTTCAGGTGCCTTTTATTTTTCTTGGATTCTAACAGCCTACAATGGGTTCTTTCACACCCATATAGATTTTAGAGAAAATAATTACTTTCACATTAGAGGGCTCCGTCCTTAAACAACTTTAATACATATAGGTACTGACAACGTGCAAGGGTCATGAGGACTGTTAATTAACTAGAGGGCGAGGCTCGCACGAGTTTTACTGGCTAAAACACGTTAGCTGAGTTAGGGCTAACACCAGGGCTAACAGGGATTTCTATATACTAAAACATGACTCATATGTCTACTCTAGTAATTGCTTGTACCCTGTTGCCTTATACACACTGACAAGATTTACTGAAAGACGTATCATGCAGTCAGGGACGCATTGATTCACTCAGAATATGTGTGTGACGCAGTGTTCTTGAGCGCTTTTTAATGCAGTATTACCCTGTCGGCGGTTCTATGCTCGCTGAATAATAGTATGATATAATAGTATGATTTCTAATACAAATAAACTCGTACGAAAGGTAAACTGTATACAAAAAAGGAAGAAAACAACATGAAACAAACTACTTGTTTTCTCCTCGTGGTCTGGCCTCGTGCCAGTCCCCACGGGTGACTAGTTGCCAACAGGGAGCCCAGAGGACACTCCTCACATGCTTCCCTGCTGGGGTTGGAGTCCCCGACAACCTACTATACAACTTAATAAACAATGTAAATGTCTTTTAACTAACTGTTCAGTTCTTAAACTTGACTGTTCTTACTTAGCATTTGCATGATAAGTAAATTGGACTGTGCAATACTGTTCATTATCTCGTTTGGATTCATCATGATGGCTGCAGTGTTCTCTCTAGAAAGAGTTGACATTGGTAAGCGATGGGGGTTCGAGTGTTGTCCTTTTCCTTGACGGGTTGAACGTCTAACTTGGGGTTCATCGCTGATTCCATCTGCTGTTTGTTGGTGGTCTTCTGGATTGTTGCTTTCCAGTTCTTTACTGTCTGGTGTATCTGAAGCTTTTGTTGATAGTTCCTTATCTGTCTTATTACCATGGATCTTCTGTGGTGCATTCTGGAACTCTGGAACTTCAGAAATTGACTCAATACTGCCGTCATCATCCTGATTGTCAGGTTCGTCTTCAGCATCATCTTTTAGTTCCTCATCTTTCTCAGTACCATGGATGTTCTGTGGTGGAATCTGGAACTCTGCATCGTTGGCGAGATGACTTGCATGAAGGATATCCTTTCTGTAAACTGTCTTCTTATTATGCTGTCGATCTAATGATTCTACAACATAAGTGTTTCCAGTGTCTAGTCTTTCAACTACTTGGTAGGGTTCTTCACTCCATACATCTTGAATTTTGTTCTGTCCTTGTACTCGATTTTTTAGAAACACTATTGCTCCAACTAGAAGAGTAGTGACGTCTGCCTTTGCGTCATTTCTCTCTCTTCTCCTTTGGGCTTCTTTTTCGGTTTTCTCTGCGGCAAGTTGAAACGCTGTATCTAATCTCTCCTGATGTTCGGTGATCCATTGCTCGATACAACCATTTCCTTTCTCTTGATCATCAGCTTGTAGCATGTAGTCAATAGGTAGAACTGGATCTCTTCCGAAGAATAAAAAGTAAGGTGAATAACCAGTAGATGAATGGGGTGTGGAGTTATATGCATAAACTAGTTCTGGAAGGTATTCGGGCCATTTGCGCTTCTTGTCGGGTGCAAGAGTTCTTAGACGATCATGCATTGTCCTATTAAATCTTTCGCACTGTCCGTTTCCTTGAGGATGGTATGGAGAAGTACGGCTCTTAGTAATTCCATATATCTTGCAAAGTTCATGTATTACTTTACTCTCGAAATTTTCTCCCTGGTCGCTATGTATCCTCTTTGGAACACCATATCTTACGAACCATTCTTTAACCAATGTTCTAGCTACAGTAGGGGCTTTCTGGTTCTTTGTTGGGATTGCTTGTGTGAATTTCGTAAAGACATCAGTTAAGACTAACACATTCTCATAGCCACTGCTGCTTTTCTCTAGTAAAGTATAATCAATAGCTAAGATCTCCAAAGGGGCACTTGCTGTAAGAGAACTCATGGTGGTGTGGAGCGTCTTCCCTGCTTTTGCTATGGTACACCTGCGACATTTTCGACAGTACTCAGTAATTTCTTGAACCATTCCAGGCCAATAAAATCTCGTTCGTGCTACAGCTTTGGTCTTCTCGATTCCCTGATGTCCTAAATCGTCATGGATTGATGTCAGTACTTTACTTTTCAGTGAGTCAGGTAATATTAGCTGTTTTACTTTTTGGCTCTGAATATGGATGACACGGTACAGAATTCCTTCATCCTCTGTAATACGTCTCCAATCTCGTAACAGTTTACGGGCAGGTTTCTCTTCTTTCATTAGTTGTCTTACGGTTGGGGGGTGTTTGAGCTTCCAGTAATACCATAGTCTACTAACTGAGTCATCACCAGACTGCATTGTGGCTAAGTCTTGCTTTGGAATGGATGGAAAAGTTGATGTTGCCTTTGGTGCTACACCTTGTGATCTTACACGTGATTCCTGTACAAGAGGTTCTGACGACAACTCTTCGACAAACGCTGTGATGCTTGGGGGCAATAAAGTTCCAACTTCTTGACTCTGTATCTGACTGTCTGCACTTGTGATTCTCTCTAGTCTAGCTGTTACAGGTTCCTTACCATGAAAGGTCTTCCTACTGAGGGCATCTGCGTTGCTATTACTTCTTCCAGAGCGGTACTTTATTGTGAAATTAAACTGTGCAAGTTCTGCTCCCCACCTCATCTCGGTCGCACCAAGCTTCGCAGTGGTCTGTAGATAACTAAGGGGATTGTTATCTGTGTATACAACAAATGTTGAACCAATTAGGATATCACGAAATTTCTGAGCGATTGCCCAGTACAGTGCTAATAGTTCAAGTTTCATACTAGAATAGTTCTCCATATTGCGCTCGCTAGCTTGAAGTCCTCTACTAGCGTAACTAAGCACAACAAGTCCATGTTCCTGTTCCTGTTCCTGAGACAAGACTGCACCCAAGCCGTGAAAACTGGCATCCGTCTCTACGATGAATGGACGATTGAAATATGGAAATCCTAGCACAGGTGCTGTCGTTAACATGTGTTTAATCTTCGTAAATGCTTCCTCACACGGAGTGTCCCATTTCTCTTTGATGCTCTTTTCCTCCTCAACAAGTGATTTCTTCTTGCCTTTACGTCGTACACTTTCATGGCCTCGTAGAAGATTATGAAGGGGGCTGGCAATCGCAGCATACTTAGGGAGGAATCTTCTATAGTATCCTGACAGACCCAAAAATCCGCAAAGTTCACGTAATGTCTCTGGTCTTTTCCAATCAACAACAGCATGTACCTTTTCTGGGTCTGGACAAGTCCCTTCACTCGTAACTATGTGGCCAAGGTAACGCACCTTTTCACAAAAAAGCTGACATTTTTCGGGTTTCACCTTTAGATTTAGTTTGGACAGTCGTGACAGTACCATCTCCAGCCTTGACAGTGTTTCCTCAAAGCTTCTTCCAAAAACTAGAATTTCATCGATATATACCAATAAGCTTTGAAAATTAACATCTCCAAATGCTTTGTCCATTAGTCTCATAAACGTGCTCGGTGCATTGCATAATCCAAAAGGCATTCGTGTATATTCATACAGTCCGCCTGTACCTGTTCTGAAAGCTGTCTTCTCTACATCACATTCTCGTACTGGTATCTGGTTAAAGCCGTGTGCAAGATCTAAACTACAAAAGTACTTTGCTCCTTTAAGAACGTCAAGAGCTTCATCTACTCTTGGAAGAGGGTAAGCGTCCTTGTGTGTTTTCGCATTCAAACGACGGTAGTCTACGCAAATTCGAAGTTTGCCATCTTTTTTACGTACTAGGACTATGGGCGATGCATATGGGCTTGATGATTCTCTAATTATGCCACGGTCTAATGATTTTTGTAGGTAGTCTCGTACTTCTGGCCATTGTTGTGGTGGTACTCTTCTGTGTGGAACTTTAATCGGACGCTTGTCGGTTGTTATAATATTATGCTCCACTAGATCACAAAATCCAATGTTATCTTCATCTCTGCTAAACGTGGTATAGTATTCTGAAATAACCTTTTGAAGGCGCTGGTGTTCAGACTCTGCTAGATCACCAACGTCCATCCTAGATAGTATATCATTTACGTCGACAGTTTGAGCTACAACATCATCACTTGACACAGCTTCACGAACATGGACATGATTTTCGTTTACAGTCACAAATTCAACAGACGGCTCTAAGTCAGCCACTGATAGCGTTGCAACGGGGGTTCTAGGGTTCAGGTAAACATCTTTGTCACTAAAGTTAGCAACTTGAATCGGAACTCGCCCTTCACATCCAACTGTGACGACAGCTGCACCGACAGTAACTCCACTTGGTAACTCCACCACGTTGGCTTCCACTCTCTCGACTAATGCAATATATGAAGAATTTACAGCTGGCTGTACTGATCCCTCTAGGACTTTAATTGAACGGGCAGGAATGAGGGTTGGACCCGATCCCACAAGACGTACTTTTCTATTAACATTATGAGTTGATACAACTGTCTCTTGAATAAACAACGGTATTTTATACATTTGTAACGCGTGAAGAAGAGTGGCCTCACTCTCACTAACTGTTTCAGATAAATGTTCTATATAGTTCTCACCATACTGTTCCACTAAGCACTTTCGCATGTCTCGAAGAACATTTGACCCAAGAACGCCAGGAACTTTATGTTTGCGTAACTGAACTGGGGTATGAACTGGGTCTTTAACAATCAAAAATCCCATTCCCTCAAATGTATGGGAAAGAGCACATAAGTTTAGTTCCACGTAACCAATGTAGGGGATTTCTAGACCCTGTGATGATGAGATTTTCATGTAAGATGTCACATCCACAACTTCACTTCCTGGAGCTAGGTGTTCCATGTAGAAGCTTTCAGTCACCGTTGACACCTCTGCACCAGTGTCAATCAGACATCTGACATCAACATCTCCAATCTTTACCCTCACCTCCGGGCAGTCCCCTATTGCGTTTGCAATTACTGAGCCTCCACTTATATGCTCACCCACCACATGGCTCACTGTAGTGGGCCCTACTTGTTTAACGCATCTTGACCTTGGGCTTTGGGGGCAGGTGTTGACCCACCAGATTCAGTGTTCTTAGGACAGTTTCTCTTCATGTGCTGTGGGGAATCACACAACCAACATCTACGGGACCCACCAACCTGGGGTGTGGTTTTAGTGTTCAATGCTGCAATGAGAGACTCTATCTGTTTCTGCTGAGCTGCTAGTTGTTGGCTCTGTTCCTTTAACAGTTTGCGAAGATCATTATCTGCAGCCGAAACTTCACTAATAATAACTTCCTTTTTATCCTGGGATCCTTTAAAGTTCTCCTGACCTCTCATAAGCTTCATCACTCTATCACGGCAATCAAAAAAGGAGAGTTCAGGGTGTTCTACATTTAACCTCCTCAGTTCAGTGCGCACCTTTTCTTCGCGTACTGCCTCAGCTAAGCGGTTTTTGAGTTGAGAGGCTCTACCCGCCTTGAATGAACTATCGAGTTGCACTATGCGATCAAACAGCTGAACTAAATCAAGTGAACAGGTTAACAAATCATCTCCATCCTTTTGTCTGTATGCATAAAACTGTTGTTGGAGTTGAGGGAGACTATCACCATCCCCAAATACACGTAACAGTACCATGTAAATCTTGTCAGGGTCACCCGTGACTTCTTCACCCCTCCCAATCACTTCACGACGGGCACTTCCAGCTAGGTGCTCAATTAGATATGCCGCTTGCTCCTTGAATGGCAAACCCCTACTAGCACAGGCAGCTCTAGCATCCTCAATCCACTCTTCAATTGTTAAATCTGATGCTTTTACAGGCTTTCCTCTAAATCTCTCAAGCTTATGTGACTGGTTGACATATACAACACGCTCCTTGACCTCACTGTCTTTCTTTCCTTCAATCAAGCTTTCTATCAACAACTTTTTTGCTTCACTCTCAGCTTTTTCAGCATTTTGTTCAGCGACCTCTACAAGTTCTTGCTTTTCAGCTATAATCGACTTCAGTTTTGATATCTCTCGCTTCGCTTCTTGTAACTGCAATATGGTGGCCATATTGAAAACTGTTTACTTTAGAAATCACAACGATAATCACCTTCCAACAGGGCCATCGATGAAACGCCACTGCTCGCGACGCCACATGTGACGCAGTGTTCTTGAGCGCTTTTTAATGCAGTATTACCCTGTCGGCAGTTCTATGCTCGCTGAATAATAGTATGATATAATAGTATGATTTCTAATACAAATAAACTCGTACGAAAGGTAAACTGTATACAAATCAATCCGCCAATGGCTGAGTAACTCGTGGATTGAGGCAGTTACCGGGGTACTATACACTGTCGTGAAATAAGTGTCGCATTTGAAGTGTTAATAGGCGCCACCCTTGTTCCTGCCAAGCGAGCGAGGCTCGCCAGCATTCCTATTTTAGCCATCTGATTTGAGAAAATGGTCACCCTGTGGATTCAACCACCTACCAAACCAGTTAAAACCAGTTTTAAATTCGATAGCAGTTAGCCAATAAAGTCAGTAAAAATACTGGGAAAGTTGAACAAACCTGTTCGCAAACCGGTTGTAGGTACTCACATATGCTATTTGGAATGGAATTCCTGGTTTTAGCGATTTGAATGAACTTTGTACAAAGGAAGATCGTTTTTGTTTGGTACGAAGAGCCAAATTTAATAAGATTTCTTGAACGTTTTTGCTTAAATGTTAAGCATCCCACATATATATAGAGCAATTTGCCGCCCTTTACGTTTAATTTTTGTCATGTCTCCGCCGTGACCCGTAGTTCTCGAATAAACACTGCAAATGAGATGCCAAAAATATACTAAGCGGCGCTATGGTGCTTTTGAGTAAATACGGTATTCATTTTCTTCTACAATATTTTGCCGGAAATGGAGCGTTGTTAGGCGCGTGCAGTCCATTATAGACAATATACGAAATATATTTGAATGAAAACAACAAAAACGAAAACACAAAAAATATTTTTCAAGGAAACATTAAGACAACAGTAGTACAGTTAACTCAACATTTATTAGCGAAAACCTAAACAAATAGAACGATATTCATTTGCTTTCATATAGAATATCTACATAAATTGTTCAGTTAATATATCATGTAGCGATTTTAAGCAATGAAGTGAAATGGGAAACATTGTAATCTGGAAATGTGTTACATTTAACTCAACGTTTGAACCAAGGTGATGACCAAGTCAGTGACTTTTTTAATGGGATGTGCAGACTTGAGTTTAGCAGTGAACGTTCAATTAAACATGAATATCTTCAATTACCATCCTTTTAACGTTATACTTCACAGTAAAGTTTTCAAGCTTGAGTAGTTGTTCACAAAGGAGTTCGGGGTTAGAGATAAGATCTGGAAAGCACTTTTGGAGAACATCTTCAAATACGGTCAACTCAGTGATGTTTTCTTGCAGCTTTACAACGATGGTGGCTTTGATGACATTCTGGCAAGACTTACTCCTGACATGATGATTGCAGTAGTCGCAAATGAGGATATCTCCAGAGTGAGTTTGAGTAATCTTCTTTTTGCAGTTGGTGCATTCTTTGATAAAGCCACAATGTTGGATGGACTCAATTTGAGAAACTTGTACAGTTTTGTAGACAATTTCATGGAGATTACTGTCACTTTGAATACGGTTGAGGGCTTCGTCGTTGTTAATGTTGATGGTTGTTTCTTTTGTTGTGTTCAAATATTTTCCATCATCATCCAGCCGTACTCGCAACTCGTTGAAGGTGTATGCTTGGCCTACTTTTACTGCGTCAATGTGGCTCTCCCAAAGTATTAGCTTGACAGTGGCGGTACCATCACAAATGAAAGTTTCGGCTCTGCGTAATTTTCTCACTTTTGTTAACTCTTCTTCTGCGACGTAGAGGACTTTTGCTTTGAGATTTATAAGCGTCATGTCTTCAAGATCATTCATAAGTTGAAGCAAGTTGTAATATTTTGGTTGATCTGGTTGTTTGTACTGGAAACAATACTGTTCAGGTGGAGCGGTAGAGATTGTCGTCATGTCGTTGATGAATACAGCTGAGTTGTCTGGTGACCATGTGTAATTAGTTACTTTCACAGCAGTCTTGTTCCTCTGCCTTTCCGTCAAGAGCGCACACTTGGTTTGAGAGAAGCATACGGCACGTTGTTTACTATGTTGCAGTTGAAAGGTAACATTATTGTAGTTGCCCTTGTTGTTTCTTTTTCTTTTGGTAGGAGACACAGATTCGACGTAGCCGATAAATTCATTTGTCTTGGGTACACTCTGGGGAAATGACATGGTTGGCCACTGTATCTTCGTAGAAGGTTGAGAAGAAGGTGTCGTCGATGACGGAGTTTTTGTAGAAGATGTCTTTTGTTGTCCTGGGACATGTTTTTCTTTTGTTTGATGTTGGTCAGTGAACGAAGCCTGCCGCTGGTTGTCGTTCTTTTGAGCGTTTTTATCCTTGGTTTGTTTTCGATCTTTAGAACTCATGGCTTCACAGACGATAAAGTACCAAGTTCGGCAAAAAAGTGACGCGCGCTCAATGAGATGTTCGTGTATTTACCAGAATATCTAGCCAATGGGAAGGGAGAGTGATTTGATAGAAGATATGACCGTGGGAACAGGATTCTATGATTGGTTTATAGCGGGAGGGCTAATGAACGCCGAGGTACCGCGGTATCTACAAAGGAAATTGTTTACACTGTTGACGGAGAGTTTCTCTGGTTATGAGAAAATGCCCGTTGGAAAAATGATGGAGTTTATTGAAATATTCGCGTGAGGAAGCAGACATTTATAGAAATTTAAAGAAAAGTGGATGAACAAGTAAACAATTAAAATTGGATGTTTAGTGTACTGAGTGTTGAAGCTGTTGCATTTGTGGTGACATTTGAGCACATGCAGTCATGTATGACCTAGTACGGGCAGGTTAGAGCAGACTGTACTGCTTTCTTGCTTGAGGGGGCCTGTGTGTGGGCCACACCCATGATCATTGAAAAGAAAAGTGATACTTGATTTTAGTGAGATTGATATAGTGCACGGTCCCAAAACGCTGGCAATAAATAACTAATTGGTTTTCGCATTTTATGATTACGTACATGGTGTTTACGTGTTTCATACAAACACAATTTTAATAATTACATCATTAGTATTTTTGTAGTATATGTCTTAGGGGGTTAAAATTCATCATGCCACACCCTTGTTGAAACTGTTTTCGGAATCTTTCAGAGATACTTTTGAAAATCGTTGACAAGCATATCCGATAGGTTTCATTCTGGTTGTCCCCCTTTGCTTCAATTGAGGACTAAGGGCTCGCTCAAACGAGAACGCAAGTCGATGCAAGTTTTGACTTGCGCTGACTTGCATCTCCGTTTGAACACCAACTTGCATCCATTTGTGTACTTGCATCGATTTGGGAGCAATCTGAATGAGCTCAAATTTGATCGCAAGCTAATGGAAGTTTTCTTTCGTTTGAACAGTTGCACGTTGAGCTTCATAAGTTGTTTTTCTTATTTTTTTTTAATCCCAACAGTTCTGCACATTATTTCCTGACCGACAAATTCAAAGAAAAACAAAAGTGATTTTCTCGCTGTCCCTCAGCTTGGTGATTTTCCTTGAAAGTTTTTAATCAAGTTGCGTGGAGTGGTGTTCAAACGAGGACGGAAGTTACAAGTTAAAACTTGCATCAACGAACGGGGTCTAAGCACAGGTAGCCCAATCTTTGATCGATATATTCAAATTTAGAAATTTATCGAAAATAAAATAAATCACATCTTTTACTTGTATTTTAGTGTTCTATTGCATTATTTTATTTTCGATAAATTTCTAAATTTGAATATATCGATCAAAGATTGGGCTACCTGTGGTCTCTAAGCTGTTATCTTGGCTGTTATCTTGGCGGATTAACTCGTGAATTGAGCAATCACAATGAGAACAGGAAGCCCAAACAATACATGTTATTGAAACAACTAGTTTCATTTGAAGGCCAAAACATAAATGAACAAGATAGAAGGGACCATACATTTTTAAATGCTGTGCATTTCCCAGACTTCTCCTTTTGCTGAAAATTTAAAATTTCCCTGCCTGAAAGGAGATTTAATTCCTTGACATGTCCCTGACCTTGAAAAATTTTTGCTACTTTGCCTTCCTGTGGCAAGCATGTTAAAATGAATTAACATGAAGTTTCACAATAAATCATATGAGAATTCAATGTTAGATAGTGACAAAAATGGGAAGAAAAATATCCACCTTATAAAGGTTTTCAGTTATTGTTGAGTGCTGTTCATCAAGAGACATACAAAGCAATCAATTTAAAGCATCTGTATTATAAATTATATGAGGTGCACAAACTGACTACCCTGCAGGATTTTTGGTTTGGAAGAGTCTGTGTGCAGGGTAAATATAAATTACAATATGATTTAGATAAACTTATGTTAATGATGAAAAGTGATGCTTTGGTGGTATAAATTATATAAGGTTACATATTGAAACAATTATTATTCAATACAGTTTTTACAAAATATAGGTAACACATGGAGTAAAAAGTTTTATTTAATTTTTGTCACCTTCAGTTTGTCATGAACTAGAACTGACAAAGATGTTGGTTGTTGTTGTTGTATCTGCCAATAATTGATGTATTTTTAATGCAAGATTTAATACTGTCTGTAATACTTGCAGGATCCACTTAATCACTACAGTATTCTGCTGTCAATATTGTCATTGCAGACAGACATACATGTACATCTTGATAACAAATAATTGAAATTGTAGAGTATGCATTTATTGTAGACTGTATGCAGACCAAATGGATTTTGTTCATGACTGCTTGTTCTTTTATCTGCCAATACAATTGATTGTTGGCTTTGAGTTGTATCACTGTACATTTGATCATGCTTCATTTAGATTGACATAGTAGTTAAAGTCATTGGATCTGTTTGCTGTTGATTTTGATTGAGACACAATGTTGATGAAATGTGACATTTGCATGTACATGTAGACCAAACAATAGTTTAAAATTGCATGTATAGACTACTTGATCCAGTTTTTGATTGATAATCCTTATTATGACATGAGGCCAGCATTAAATAGGTGTTTCTTGAATCATTTTATCAATACAGAGTGTCACTGGTCATTTTTCTTGTTACTTGTTACTGCCAGTAAAGTTGTCTGTGTGTACTTTGATTAGACTCTGTGGACTTTGATTAGTCATGAGATGTACATGTATGTTGTATCACAGTACATTTCACCTTGTTTCATTTTGATTGAGACAATACTAGTTGAAGTGGCTGTATTTTGCTTCTATTAATGTTTTAAATTGAGACATAATGCAGATGAGATGTGACATCTGTAGACAAAACAGTTATTGAAGAGTACATGTCTAGACTTCTCCTGCAGTTTTCACTAATACTGTAATTCTTGTAATATGACATAAAGTCAGCATGAAATTGGTGTTGCTTGAATTATTTCAATTACCAGTGGTGTGTCAATGGTCCATTTTCTTGTCACTGCTGGTGTTATCATTGCCATAGAAAGTTGCTTTAGTTAATAGTAGATACATTGTAGGTATGTGTACATGTATATGATGATGGTTGTTGACTGAAATGAAGACTTAAGTGGTTCAAAATTCCATGTTAACAGAATTCACAGCACGGAGTATATAGTTTTTGTATGTGATAGATATAACTTTACATTTCTTGGGCTTTTTCTTTCTTAATAGCACTAAAGTATCTTGTTTGTTAATATCTGTGGAAAGGAGAATACACAGAATAGTTAATATTGAAATTGATATTGATATCCAAAGTTCTGAATATTTATTCTATACTTACCATTGATATAAAAGAAAGGGATAAAGTGAAACACCCAATAAAGGTAGGGTGCTTCACTTGTACATGTAAGTCCCTCCCTCCTCTAGCTCCCATAGGGATAATGAGAGAAGTTACAAAATGATTAAAAAGTATATATTAATTAAAATGTACTATATTGATCAGATATAATCATTGCCTATTAATAACTGACTTCATAATGTTGAAATAATTTTGTTTTTTTGTGCTATAAATCAAATTTGAATCTATCAGCTGGTCTTTTGGTCTAATGAGGTCTATTTTGTTACATGCAGACACTGCAGCCTATTCCATAACATTGTAGCTATCTGTTTAGTTATCTTGACTTTCCAGCTATACAGTACAAGGAGAGGATCATGCATTGAATTCATTCATTAAATTCTTGGAGTTAATTATTAATAATTAATTATATAATTAACTCCAAGAATTTAATTGAATTCAATGCATGATCCTCTCCTTATACTGTATATAACAATATTTTATTATTAATCAATTATTGATTAATAATAAAATATTGTTATATGAAGTATATTTGATTCAATTACATTGCAGTAGTTAATTGTATAAAGATTGGCTTATGGTCACTATAATAAGATTCTAAAACACCTGAAAGTTCAGCATGTTGTGGAATATTTGTATAAATGTGATCTATTACAGAATGATAATCTGTAGTGTATTGAGTTATGAGCTGTGTGTATCCCTTCTCGGTTACCATATATTTTAGTAGTGTATTGTTATCAGAAGAGGCTCCCTTAATATCAACATTAAAATCTCCCAGAATTATCTTGGAACAAGGACCATCCAGATTCTGTTGATTATGTACATAATTCAAGGCATCAATCAGTCTTGTGATAGTTACCTTGCTACTGGAACGATAAATACCTATTATGTGTAATGGTTTCCCTTCATAATCAAGACTCATGACAGTTATTTCTACATCATTGTAATTGAATCTCAAAGGCTCTAATACACAGTCAATATTGTTTTTAATATAAACAGCTGTACCATATTTAGTTCTAGTGGTTTGAGTTGAATTAAAATCATTTCGATGCAGTGTAAAGTGTTTAATATTGAAACTTTCATTTTTATCTCTGGAACATAAAGCAGTCTCAACAAAGATATTAACATCTGCTGCTTGTACATTGTAATCATTTTGCACATCTTCAATATGAAGATTAAGAGATCTAACATTGTGGAATAATACTGTCAACACATGTTTTTTAGTGTTTTGATATAAATTAGGCAAAGAAGGTTTTAAGGCTGCTTCAGTTCTAAGGCGATACATTTCAGCTTGAACAGATTCGCTGACTTTTATTTTTTGTTCATTCAGGTTCAGAATATGCAAGTTAGTGCTGTTTCTAACTCTGCTTAAGCCAACATAGTGCATGTGTTGTATTGTTGATGTTGGAAAATCTACAACTGCTTCATTTAGGGTGTCTCCTTGGCAACGATGAATAGTTTTAGCTGCTGCAGGACGTAAAGGAAACTGTTTTCTTAGAACTTGTGCTTGAGTTCTCTTATTAAGTCTAAATTGTCTAGATATTTCTAACACTGGTGTCCATGACTTATCTATATCCTTATTGTATAAGTGGCCGTATTCTTTCCTGTAATTGTTACCAACAGTACTTTGTGAGAATGATACCCATATAATACTAGGTCGGTTAGATTCAGGTACTCGATAGTCTATTTTTTTTATAATACATTCTGCACCATTAGTCATACCATCTGTAACAGATACATTTGTTGTTAAATCATACTTTAAACCTACAGCAATATTAACTACTGAAAACAGTCCCATAGTTTTAGTAGCATCATTAGGAATTTGCTTTTTGAACTTTGTTCTGAGTGCATCATTTACATCACCAATTATTATATCTACTGCTTGTATTTCAGCTTTGTCACTTCTACTGTTAGCATATATTTTGTTGTTATGTTCATCTACACTTGCATTCTTAACAAATAAGTGTGTTATGGTCATGGGATAATTGACACTTGATGGGCTTTCCTTTAAAATTCTTGTTTTTAAGATTTTTATGTCATCTTCCATATGATTACTCTCTCTAAGGCGGTTTAAAAGTTCTGCAAACTGTTTATCATCTTTCTGTCGCATTATTTCTGTTAATTCGAATATCTTAAAATGCTCTTGCCATAGGTTAGTAGCTAAGGGTCCATAACTATTGCCCTTTGGTGTTTCAAATATCCAGCTATCAAAGACAGGTTTCAGTTGAAAAAAGTCTCCAACTGTTATTAGACTTACACCTCCAAATGGTTGTAGTGATCCCATTATCTGCTGTAAACGTAGGTTTAAGAAATTAAACATACCACTACCAACCATAGAAATTTCATCAATGAATATAACTTTAAGTTTCCCTAACTGTGTTCTTATAGTGTTTAGTCTATCTCTATCAAGTGTACAATATTCAAATCCTCTATTGGCTGGAATCTTAAAAGCAGAATGAAGAGTATTTCCCTTGATATTGAAAGCAGCTTTACCAGTAGGAGCTACTTTAAGGACCTTTATGTCATCAGGATTCTCACCAGGGACAGTGTTAAAGTACTTAATAAGAGCTTCATATAGAGCATTAGTAACGGTTGATTTGCCTACACCAGCACCTCCTGTTAAACACAGTGTTAACTGTTCATCTTTGGTTTTAACAGAATGTAATACATGGTAAAAAAACTCTCTTTGTTTCCTATTGAGTGATCTTACTAATGTTCTAAATTCATTATCTTCCATGCGTTTTACTACTAAGTGCTCTTCATCATTACTTCTAGGGAATATCCCCATGTCATCAAGTAAATCATACTGGCTATGTTGCTTGCTTTTACCTGGATCAAAGCATCCATGCACTGCGCTAGCTTTCTTTTCAGCCTGTCTATCTTGTTCATTCATATGTTGTGCATTAGGAGCTACATTTGGGTCATCTTCATCTTGATGTTCTTCAATGTCCTCCATAGCTTTATCAAGTACTTCAGAATTGTGTTCATATTGCTTTCTTGTTTCAGTTATGTTATCTTTTTGTGCTTCAAAACTTTCTTCATAGGTGTTAAAGTCCTTTATAAGGTCTTTCTCCTCATTTCTCCATGGAGCATAAAGCATAAGTTGTTCTCTAAAATAGTTTTCAGAGTCCTTTTCTCTATGAAACCGAACTGAACGAATTATTTTGGGCCTTTTACGTTTAACAAGCCTTATACCACCTTTCATCTGGTACCCCTCATTATCAAGAATATCATTATCATCAACAACATCATCATCGTTGTCATCAAAATCTCTTTCTGGTAAGTAGTTATCTGACTTACAAGTTGATTGCAAATCATTAATAGCCTTTGCAGCTGGAAATTCCATCTTTTGCTTTTCTCTTACACAGTTATACCAAGCAACAAAATCAGCCAAGCATATATCTTCTAGTTTACGAGGTCGTCTTTGATATCTCTTAATAATGTTGTCTGACTCTATATCTACAGAATTATCAGGTAGATGTTGAATCTTATCCATTGATTTTAGTAAGAATGTCCTTTCTTCAGGGTTTGAAGTATTTATGAACTGAAAGTCTCTAGATGCTCTTCTGAGTGGCATTTGTAAAACAAGATAAACAGCCTCTTGTGCACTAATTTCAACAGCATTGAGAAACTTGTTTCCAATGTGTCTCACTCTATCTCTTATGCTCTTGTCACCTGACCTTGCTTCTTCACATGCCTTTTCTAGAAGTCTGCTCATACCTCTTTGACCCTTGGTTATGTATGAAAGTATATATACAGCACAGGCATATGGGTCTAGCACATATTGTATATCCATGTTAGCTCGCCATGCTTTCAACAGGTTGGTATTGTAACTATTAACTCTTATTTCTGAGGGTGACCTTTTAATTAACAATGTATCACGTTTAAGTGAAAATTTGATTGCATCTAAGTAGTCATCTTCATTTAGATTTAACTTTTGTAGGAATTGTTCAAATGTTATGTCTTCACCATATTTCATATCTTCCAATAAACATTTTATAGCATTTGAATTATTTTCTATAGTTTTAAGTTCATTTTCATCATAAGCTGATTTTGGAAGTGGATGTAAAATCATACTATGAGGCATTGGTGGCAAAGGGAAATTAAATCTACAAACTTTCTGCCCTCTCTTTTTACATGTCTTAGCATGTCTGTGTACCTGTAGGTTCATCAACTCAGTCATATCTTCAGATGTATCATTATAACAAGTAACATACTTATCAACAAATTGTGTAACCTCGTCATTATTACCCATAGAATCATACTGAGGAGCATCTTTAATCCACATCAAAGCATGAATATGAGGCGATCCTCTTTGTTGAAACTCAACTCTGTAGAAATAGTCTTGTATTTCTCCAATAGGAAGCAAAGAGCTTTTCATAAAACCATTGATAAAAAGTTGAACCATGTGTTCAAAGTTTCTTGCACAAGTAACCGGATCTTTTTGAATCAATTCTGATTTCTTTTGCCATGTCATAGTACTGATTTCATCATCTGTGTAGTCTTTTTTGTCGACTAGTCTACCTAATATCTTAAGTAAATGTACCCATCTAGTTTCTGCTGCAGAGAAAGAACAAAACCATGTAGGCTTACCAAGTTGACGAATCATAGCAAACAAGTCTTTTTTACATTTTTCAAAATATGGTGGTGATCCTCTGAGATTTCTGATTACTCTAAAGCCCTCATCTAGACGTACTAAGTTATCTACTGTTTCTTGGCACTTTATTTGACCTGCAGTATATTTTTTACCTTTTGTTTTGCACTTTCTGAGAGATAATGATGCACTGTCTTGGATTTGCTTTATTTGCAATTTCTTAAGCTTAAAGAAAATATTTGGGACACTTTCAGCTGCACGTCTATCTTGGTTTCTCAATTCCCATTTACATACAGTACTGTAATGTACACGTGTAGTTCTATTGTCATTGTCAGGTCTTCGCTCTCCACAAAATATAGTAGGAAATGATAAAAATTCTGAATCTTTATCCATAAAAATTCCTAAAGGTTTATTGCCTTCTCCTGGTGCAAAACTGATTATGTTATCCCCATTTTCATTAATGTCTGGTTCTTGCAACAAAGTATCTAAATTGCCCGATGGACGCTCATCCACCTCACACCAGCCATCATTATCATCAGAAACAGGATTGGAACTATTGTGATCACAATGACTATTAGTCTCAGTTGTTTGGTTGTTTACATTCCTCTCATCAGTATCTGACATAGTATTGTCTGCCATATCAATGGCTGATTCATCTGTTTTATCAATGAATTCTTCCCAGTCTTCATCTTCATTATAATTGTGTTGTAAACTTTCTATCCAATTCTCCTTTATTGTTATACCCTCTGATTTATACAAGTCACTTGTTTCAGCAAGATATTTTGCTGCTTCTAAAACTTTCTTTGGCCTAACATTCTGAAACTTATAATGGTGCTTATAAGAAAGCCTTCTCTTTAGTTTAATAGGAATAGTCTGTGAATCATTAAGTGATCTTGGTAAACTATTTACAGTTAAGTTGACATCAGCAGGCACATTAACTACATTTCCATGAATACTTAACTGGCCTCCTCTTGGTAACTCACGAATTTGCATAAATGGGATTCTTGGTGAAATAAGTCTCTCTTCAAGTTGCGTTAAGTTCAAAACATCAGGTTTTGTTGGAAATGTCATCTTATTGGCCTTTGCACATGCAGGCAATTTGCCATCTTTAAGGTTAGAATGACATGTTGTACAAATCCATTCTGTGTCTGCTATGCTTTTAACATTTGTAATGCACTGACTTATAATATCTGGGGGGCATTTTGAATAAGATGTCAGGTTACACTTTGTTACAGAAGACCTATACCATAACTGATCACAACAGGTACATATATATTCTGGTCCTGAATTTACTTTGTCATGGAAACGTTGTATAAATTGTGCAGCATCTACACCAGTTTTTTCAAAATCCTGATCAAAATTTACTTCATTTTCATTTATTTCATTGTTAGAATTATTTGATATTTTTAGTTTTTTAATTGTTGATGAACTGTCTGCTATAAAATTAATTTGATCTACCACTGCAGCTGTTCTTTTCCTTGTAACTGCTGCTCTATTCAGTTGTCTTAAATGTTCAGGTTGGGATTGCATTCTCTTTTTGAAAGCTTGTGTATTCATTTCTCTAATATGATCAGGTTGGCATTCTTTTCTCTTAACAAAAGCCTGCTTATTTATTTCTCTGACGTGCTCAGGTTGGCATTCTTTTCTCTTAACAAAAGCTTGCTTATTTATTTCTCTGACGTGCTCAGGTTGGCATTCTTTTCTCTTAACAAAAGCCTGCTTATTTACCTCTCTTATCACATCTGGATTACACTGTTTTCTTTTTAGAAATGTTTTTTTGTTTATCTCTCTAAAATGTTCAGGCTCACATTGTTTACTTATATGGAAATTTTGATTCTTTACATCTTTTATCACCTCTTTGTTATTTTTGTAGTATGTCTTATGTGCTTCTCTTTCTCTCTCTTTGAATTGTGCATTCACTCTTTTCTTTCTCATGTACTCCTTCATATAAATCCTTCGTCTTTCTTTAGGATCGATCATAACACTCTCTTCTCCTGTGTTTGTTTCTTTAGTGTTTTTTGTTGCTTTAGGAGAATGGTTTGAAATGTTGCTGTTGGTTTTGGTCATAAGCGAAGCTCTAGATGTAGTTTGAGTAATATCATTTGTTTCAGCTGGTATAGTAGAAACGTAATGCATTTCATCCAAGTGGCCAATATAAGTATCTATCAATGGACAATCATCAATATGATTTCCTTCAATAACTGTGATTTCATTGAAATTTTGTGCTGTCTCTATTATGTGAATTCTCAAATGTAAGGCTAATGCAACAGCTTGTATTATGATATGATCAGCCCATGTACCTTGTAAGGACATGTTATTCAAATAATCAGCCCAAGAGTCTCTGGTGTTACTCTCAATAAATCTTTCTGGGTTTTCTTCCAAATACAAAACTCCTTCAGCACGAATATGTGTGTGATATTGAGGATTGGAAAATAACTGATGAGAAATTGTGCGAAAAAAGCAGTCACCATCACCTCCAACTTCTAAAGGCTCTAAATTGTAATGACTTAATCTTTGTCTTAATAGTGCTATATTTGACAACTGTTCAGTAGATACTACAGTAGAATTTTGTCTATTTATTAGGTATGTATTTGTCACAGGTCCTGGATTTAATTCTACATCACCAGATAAAAGCAGTTTTTTGTGAATAAAAGGATTTTTCTTGCATTTTAAATAAATACTTCTATGTGATCTATTACAAAACCTTTCTTGTTGTGATAACTTAAATTTTAGTAAATGCGGCTGCTCTATAATTCGGGCAAGGAAAGATGACTTTGGACAGTTTCTATGGATTAAAGAAATAAATTTTTGTCTGCATTTCTTACTTTTCATTACACGATTAACTTTTTTAAGGGAGATTCTTGATGGTTCTCGGTCACGATGTCTTAACACACGATAACATTCATTAGCAACAAATTTATCAAACAGAGATACATGATATGCGTTTACTTTTGTATGCCGTATTTCACTGCTCATATCATTACTAGATTCATTGACATCTTGCGCTGAATATTTCTCAGAGATAGTTTCATTGACAAAAGCATTGTCATTTGGTATGTGATGAAATTCGTGGGACAGTAGTTCTAAGTTTTGCATTTCGTTATGGTGTGATTGATTGTGCTTTTGATTGCTCATGCTTTGGTTTGATAGATCATAGATATTCATATATTGCTCATTTTCCTCAATATATTCATTAATTTCAGTTGATTTCAACATTTCAGCGCCATTTTGACTCTGTTTCTTTTCTTTCAAATCATGTCCAGATTTAATATCACTAAAGCAAGATTTTTTTTCAAAACCACTGACATTTTTTTGTCTCTCTAAACATTCATCACTGTCAAATATTATAATTTTGCTCATAATTTCGTTCATGTTTTCACACCCAATGGCTGTTTGAGTGTGACATTTTGCCATGAAAATGGCGGCCTTGTCACACGAGGCCTTGGCGACCATCTTGTCGATGGTCTTCTCATTTTTTGCCGCTGAAACGGCTCCCTCATGAGTTGCAGGGTTGGCGAACAACAAACTGTTGTTCTCTTCGTTTTGTTTTTGCTTTTCCCCCACGAATGCAAGGGACATCGGTAGAAATCTTTAGCTCAATAGCACATAACTTTACACCTCCTCTTCCAGCAAAGTCGCTTCGCAGAATGAAATCGTACGAGGTTTTCACGAGGTTTGTCAATGAATCTATGATAACGATCTGACCAATGGCAGAGGACTTTACTATATTTAGTCACTAAATAAAAATTGGTTCAGCGCTTACCTTTTCAAGTTCAATTTGCTTCTAATCTTGAATGTGCAAATTTCAGTTGTTTGTTATTTGTATGATTTGGTAGGCACCAAGTTCCACGTAACGTCTTGTAGAAAAGTTTTCCACCAGATCCATTGCATAACATATTTAGTTCATTAGCTTGCATACTAGCCATGAAATCCCCACATTAGTAATAAACAAGTTATTTCCTTCTATGAATACAGAAAAACCCATCGTATACAGCGATAACATGGATAGATTAACGATTCCGAGACTGCGATTCCAATTTCAAAGCGTTCATTTATTCGTTTCCGGTTCATTGCTGACTACACAACAGGAATCCCATCAGTAGCATTACTGCGCATGGCATTACATCACTATCGCGCCGAGATCGTGCTTCATTTGCGCAAACTCAGTGAGAATATTGGTAAAGAATGCTGTCTCATCCCACATTGATAAATGGACTTATCATTTCCCGTATAAAGATTATATTGAAAGCTTCTCGAGTGATTTTCGAGTACTATCACTGCACGCGCGTATGCACGGTACGGTACAGAGGAACGGAAGCGAGCATTAACGGAAGTGAGCACCATGCAACACATCGTATTATCGGGAAGGAAGTAAAGTTTGACAGACCGGAAGTTTACAGGAAAGTGAGTGAGTGAGTGAGTGAGTGACACAATAGGTTACTACTTTATGTATGGGGCACCATTCTAGTTAGATAATAGATAGATTGAATATTGTCATTTCATGTTGTCATACACTAAGTAGTAAGCTGTCTCATTTGCATATTTGACCCCTCACAATAACTCATGGATTTGCAATCCACGAGTTAAAAACTGACATCAAGTGAAGATTTCAGTGCTAGTGAAAGCGGACAAAGTGATGATGTTGTTGGTGATGTTGATGCTGACAATGATAACACTGACCAATGATGATGTTGATTTTGATTCCACTACACATTATAAAGAACACAACCAACACGCATTGACGCTTTGGCAGGTTGTTCAGCCAGCCCCACTATATTTTATTCACTTGAATAATTATGACAGTATAAAAAACACTTTGTGGAAAAAATTGGGACCGTGTACCCCCAACCAATGCTAAGATGTGAACCTTTGGGGTTATAAGGTTTACATGGCATTAACTAGACTATAAATTGTATAGAAAAAACAACGATGTACTGATGGCGAACATGACTGAGAACATTTCAAACTTTTATACAGCGTCCTCTCATTAATGATGGAAACTGAATGGCTCAATGCCATAATGATAGAATTAAAATACTCCACATTTTCAGTGCTGTGTTAGCCTAATGAAACTGTTTAACATTGCCTGTGACAGTTCATGGAAGTGATCCATGTGAGAAAAAGAGAACAAAAATAATTGCATAACTAGTTTATACGTTACAGAGTGATGGTACCTTATCTACCAATGAGTAGAAACTAAATTGTTAGAACTATAAAAAGGAAAGACCAACTTTACAACATCAATCTTTTTTTTTAATTTGCAGATTGAAAAACACGTATTTAAATGACAATGCAAAGCTGATAATTCTTGATTTCACGTGATACATTTATAAATATTTCACCTTTCTGGCTTTTTTATACACATAAATATTATTGCTCTTGACCTTTATCTTAGTGAAATCAAATTCATTATCATTAGTCAGGAAAAAAAACTACCAAAACTTTTGCAATACTCCACCCATTATGTGGATAGAGCATGCTAACCAAGAAGTCCCATAAGGGATCTCAGCCAGCCAAAAATAAATGATTTATCATTCTAAATGAACGAATGTGACAAAATGAGTCATTGCAAACCTTGAGGTAACACTAAGGCGGTTAATGCCAAATTCCTTGTGATCAGTACAACACTGAACACATTTTGATTTAACGCAAATTATGTTATTCCTAAAAAAACATAGTTTGAGTTATACTTCTTTCTTTTATATCAACCTCTCATGAAATCACTGCTTTACGTTTAAAGGCCCACTTGCATCCAAGATGCATTACGGTCGTTTATTTTTGTTTTGAATTTGCGCTATTGTTAAAAGTCACTTTCTGATTGGTTAGACGGTCGAGCCCGCACCACGGGTAACTCGCGGGTAGTGAAAGTTGTCAAGAGATAAAATATCTTGCTGTGTTTTTGTCGTTTATAATATTTTATACAAGAGAAAATTATATGGCATCTATTTATATTGAGGTCTCAGAAAGCGAGGGTGATATCCCTGTGAATGCTTATGGCTCAATTATAAGAGGAAAATTACAACAAAGACACCGTTGATCCAGAAGCGACTGACCATACTGACATCGATGCGGTCATGTTGTTGTGATTTGTAAAAAGTGCTGACAAGGAATGCTCGAAATAAATGCAAGAACAAAGTGAGTTCGTATATTTATTTGCTAATAACTTAAGTAAATTCAAAACTGGACACACACGTTAATTTTTAATTGAGTGGTCAACAGTAACGTCGACAGTTGAAGAAGCGTGTATTTGCGACGAAACTTCTTTATTACCACGCTTCCGAGACGGTTTGCCCAAAATCAACTAATCCTGAAATAAAGAAGAACAGCAAAATACGGGTAAATTTATCAGCACCATGAGTCCCTAAAAAACGCTAAGCACCACTTATGTTCACTGAACGAGACAAGCTCGTGTTGATCTTCCTCATGTGTCGAGATTCTTCATGGAGTTGGGCAATAATTTGACCAGCATGTCTTTGAAGACAACAAATAGTGTATTTTTTAATCAACACACAAAAGAAAATAGTTACTGTTTTAGTTTATAGCTTTAGCGAGCACTGTTTGTAAACAAATAACTTATGACACCAAACGATTCGGGCCGGATACATACCTCGGAGTCAAGTTTTCATTCCTTGTATCTGCATTATTTGCGTGGAGGGTCGACATTTACATCCAAACACAACGAAAAAATGACAACAAGACTAAAAATATTGCTATCAAAAGCTTAAATAGCTATCAAAGAAAATAGGATTCTCACAAGAGACCAAAAGAATTTAAACTGACTGAGGATGGAAACAGATTTCAAAGCTCTTCTGAATTTTACTTAAATTTTGCGATTTTCTGTATGTGAGAAAATCATCGAAGCGTGCAATGCATCTTGGATGCAAGTGGGCCTTTAAGACAAATCTTCATTTTTTGATAGAAGCTCTAGAAAGAACATAGTTTGAGTTAGCGCAAAACTGTGGGGTTTCAATAAAAACATAGTAGGAGCTAGCACAAACTGTGTGATTAATAAAAAACACATTTTGAAATAAACGCACTTACCCATCTCAATTCAATACATTCAGTTTAAAAAATAATAACTCAGTCAATGGTATCAAGTCTACTCACTAGCTCAAATACATTACTTGACCTACTACAAATGGTAGCAGCATAATGTAAGGGTATCTAAGGGGGCAGAATACTCAAATGCAGTATTAAATCATATAATTGTTAAGAAAGAAAATGACATACCTTCTCGAACCTTTTCTAGTCATTATTCATACAAAATGTGGCATTAGTTTCTGCGTATTTTTACTCGCATTGTTTATGAATAAGTAATAATAAGTGCTAGCAACTATATAGAAATAGCAATAAACGTCTTTATTTCTCAGTGATTTATATCTATCAATCAACTAGTTACATATAGTTGTACAGATAACATTACATTTTTTGTGGAGAGCTTATGAAACCCTTCCAGGCTTAAAACTAGTAGCTAACCAATGAAAGTCATAACAATAACTTATTCATAATTATGAAATTTTAGTGAAGTGCATGCAATTAATCCATGACACATATATAGTGCAAACAATATCTGTACAATATCTCTACAAGATGGTGATGGGCAAAACAATAGAAAACAATAAAAGTGCTGGCTATTCAACAGCAATTAGGTCGAGTTAAATATTTTAGATAGTAGAGTGATTTTCATATATAGTCCAGTCAATCTGTGGTTGAAGGTCAAATTAATTGCAATAGAATTTTTCTGAAATAAAGTAACTTGTGTAGGATTGAAAATGCTTGGAAAAAAATCCGAGCCCCCAGCGGGAATCGAACCCACGACCCTCCAATTACCGGTTGGATGCTCTAACCACTGAGCTATGGGTGACTCATATGGTGAGCAGGTCATGAGCTGGGTTTAAAGGCCACAAGACTTGCATCTCGAAAGTACACAGCAACACCAATCAGACTAGAACCACTAAATTAATTGCATCGCGCAATCACATTAATAGTGTAGAATGCACTTGGAGAATTTTTCTCACTGCTGAAATGTCAGGGCAGGTGTCCTAAGTAACATACTATAAATACCAAAAAATCCCTTTGGTGGAACATGGCTAAAAATGTGATTGAAGATTTTGATGTCTTGACACAGGGAACCCATACCCTCAAAAAATTGAACCAACCTGTTTTTCCCCCAAGACCATTGCAACAATCTGAATTTCACTTCCATACGACAAACGATGTAAGTCCAATGACCTATAAACATTTTTTCAAAACTCTCATCAAAGAAACACTGAAAAAAATTACATTTTAAAAATTCACCACAGGAATCCCGCACTTAGATGAATATCTTCAATTCTATACAGTTATAATTGCAGAAATGCCTAAAGATGTCAATTTGTCAATCGTTTAACTGTGAACTGTAAAAGAAATCATTAAGTTACCTTTAGAAGTAATATTTGTTTCAAAACAACTGACAAAATGAGGAGTATTTTGAAGAAAAAAGACAGGAAAATCACTTTGGAAACCTAAAGAAAACCTTCAGAGCGCATGTTCGATGTCAGATCACACACTTTTGTAAGGAGAATTTTGTTTTCAGTCAGCAAAAACGGATAAGTTCTTCCTTTTTTCTCTAAAAAATATCTTTGGAATCTCGATACAAAACTAATTGCGATTTTGAGATGGTAATACCACAAAATATTGACGGCGTTGGGAGAAAATACATTCACGTTTGTGGTATTGCGGTCTCAAATTCGCAATTAGTTTATAGAGTCATCTTCAGTTGTAAAGTCTGGTGCTGCTGAGTTCAGACAGCTTTGGCCTGTCCAAACTCCACACACTTGTGAACAATCTAAGCCGTGTTTCTTCCAAGTGCATCTCATGGTCTTGCAGTCTGCCTTGCAGTTGCATCGTATCATCTTCAGCAGGGACTCATGTGCGGCTGGTAAATCTGTTGCAACAGGTAGAAGCTTTCCATCATGTAGTTTCCAACCCCAATCTAGTGGTTGCAGCTCATGGTTTCCCTTCCACTCCTGAACTTGATACAATACTCGCTGGCTGTGGTACTTCGCAGCAGAGGATGTGGGTGGCAGGTTTTCAAGTTGTAAAAACGACAATCCCGATGCTACTTTCTGACAAAAGCGTGTATACCTCAAAGCATCTAAACTGACGTCAGACTTCCCGCCATAAAGACAGATCAGCGTTTTCTCACCTGCCATGGCGACATGGCGACACCCTGAGGACTGGACTCGGGATTTATGAAAACCGAAGCTTGTTGGCAAAAAATTGTATTGCCTTCAAAGATCTTTAAAGCCACTCCTTTTCCTATGCCGTGAATTTGCGAAGTTGTTCACAACCAAGCACTGCATGCAAAAACAGAATGTTGGTACACAAATCTGTTCCTAAGGCAAATTTCGTTTGCTTGATGTTCCACATTTTCGCCACTACTGAGACAGATTTTGGTACAGGCGTGAAGAACATATCATGTGGTGCATTTAGATCAGCATGATAGCAAAGCAGGACGAGAAGATCCGTGTCCTCACCAATCAGGGCTGTGGTGTTGGTTCTTGAAGATTCCACTGCAGTCTTTACTATAAGAAGGTCTGCGTCTCCTGTGGCATGAACGACTGTGCATCCAGCAGCCTGAATCTTGTTAGCAAATATGTTGATAAACCTTTGCTTGTTGGTTTTGTTGGCCAAGAAGTCTTGCTTCTTTGACGTCATAAGCATATAGCTTTCAAAGTTGACAGTATGGGATGATGCAGCTCCTGTCTGTCTTAGGTGTGTGAAATTTTTCGTTGAAGGACCATCTTCGTAGCCATCAAAGACAATAGTGGCCATGCCATATCTACGAGTTACGTACTGAATGCCAAGGCTTAAAATTGAGTCATATGTACTGCCACGCCGCCACGGCAAGTGATGCAGAAGAGAACCTCCATCAAGAACATAGTGAATGTCACCAAATGGTCGGATTGTTTGGTGCTCTTTTACTCTTTCCCAGATTGTGTTTGCTAGTATTGGCTTGTTTGCTTGTCTTGGAAGAAACTGAGACTCGAACAAGGCAGGAGGGAAACATTTCAAATTGGAATAGCTCTTGGGGGTTTTCAATTCTTCCACAGGCAGCGACAACGCTGAGTCTCTGGAATAGAAGTTGTGGATCAACTTGGATGCTTCCACCGGGAAACGCTACTGTACCTTTTGACGTCATTGTGACGATTTGATATTTCTTATGGAAGGAAAATTATTGCACGTTCTTGCCAACCATTGATGCAATAATCTTAGCACCGACTTCCTTGGCCTTATCCGCATTCACCTTGTCATCTGCAATGACTCCAGATACAATACTGCGCAGTGATGGGTCAGGGCTAAAAGGATTTCTTTCATTAAGATAAGTTGTGATCTTTATGTCTTTGTAATCACGCTGTTGTCTTGCTTCACTACAATCTTTGTGCTGCTCGCTCGTTACAAAGTTGTTACCCGTCAAAGTTTGCATTGCACTGTTGATTTCTGCACACGCTGGCATAGACAACAGCCAAACTAGTCGCTGTGTCTCGGTCATCCCTTTTCCTCGCATCAGTCCACCAGTAGTTTTAACACTTCTCATTAGAACCTGTTCTATGACCAGGTCTGTTGATAAGCCAGCCCAGTAACAATCGCTTCTTCTCACAACATGCATTCCATCTTGAAAGCTTCGGTAGACGTCTAGATGTTTATCCTTGAGATCTTCCATCATTTGGAGATAAATATAAGCAGATTTGGCATACATATTGTGCCCCGCTGCGGCAAAGTATGGAAGCATGTTATATATTGCCTGAAGATGCATATTCCAATTACCAATTCTCTCAGTCTTGATAAACATTCGAAGGATATCGATCATTTTCATGTACTGCATCCAAAGGACGGCTGTGCATTGATTTTTTATCTCGTTTTTTCTATTTTCTACTTTTTTTGACAGTTTGCTAAGAATGTCTGCGGAACACACCTCTTCGAGGTTTACTTCATCTTTCATAAGCCTTTTGTAAACCAAATCAGCTTGCTCTAAATCGTTATTAGCTATCGTTGCCGATTCCTCTTGTGCTGTTTCGCTGGGGACATCTTCTGAAGCTTCTTCTTGATTACTCTCATCAACTTGAAGTGGTAAATTAAACACATCCTTCATTATAAGGCAATTCAATGCTGAATCTACCAGAAAATGGCCTCGAATAGTGTATTATTCTGTTTCAGTCATTGTTATTAATAAGGTATGGACACGCGACTCCGACCAGAGTCTCCTCCGATACGAAGTAGCAGGCAGCCAGTCGAGGTGCTCCTGCACCCCGGCTAAACTGGGTGGGGAGGGTGGGTCGTGATCTCTATTCGGGCCCCGACTCTGATTTCTTGACCAAGTAATGCTTGCAAAGGCGTCCTTTTAATTTATATAAACTGGAAACCAATCAGAACTGCCTATTTTTACCGCCACGGGACATTCCTTCGTGAAAGGGGCCATAAACAACATTCCCTCAACAGAATATACATATTCAATGACTTTGCATAGTGTATTATTCTGTTTCAGTCATTGTTATTAATAAGGTATGGACACGCAACTCCTTCCCTTCGTTCCTCCACCTCCAACGACGCTAGAACCAGATTTAATCCTCACATATATCAATTCTTTATTTTTCAATTGACTGAACTTTATACTAATATGAACACGTTCTCCCTTCCCAATCCTTATCCAAAAAAGAAAAACTCCGGACCCCAAAAACAAACCAGTATGGTCTAAGGAAAGGCCTTAACAAAACCCTTCAATTGATCCATAGATTTATAATCAGTTCCCACACCTGTATCTAAGTTTTCCAACCCAGATGATCCATAATTTGATCAAGACTTACATCGACTAGCGCCATTGAGATAGCCGCGTCGCTCCTAAAACCATGCAAAGTCAAGTGATCACTTGACAAAGAGCCCTTCAATTCATTTACGGAAATGCTCAACCTTGACTGCGCTGCAGCTGCTTCAAGAGCTCTCGGAGTAATCAAACCCTCCTTCTGAACTCGATTTTTTGGCATGTTTGTAGACATGGAGAGTGAACGATGATCCGTGACGTCATTGAAATGATACGCTCGAAAGTTGTCGAAAAGCTGTCATTGTTATTCAGAGTTTATATCATACTCCGGGAATCCACTAAAACCATTGTTTATGCTCTTGGAAGTATTCAATAGGGTCACGAACTATTTAATGATATTTCTCGGGAAGACAATGTTCTTTTATAAGTTTCTCGTGGTCGTTGATCAATCGATCGAAGCAAGTCGATAACTGATAAGTTCAGATATATTGCATTCGAGTCTCATTCGAATGTCCTCTGAGAAGTAAAATCTCTTGAGAAAGCCACATGATATCGCTAAAATTTCTGGTAAATTTTGCTTACGCAGACTACTCTCAGTAGTTCAAAAATTAAATCCACATATATTTATACCGCAAGGAATAAAACAACAATTCGTTGTTAGATTCTCTGTAACCAAAGTAATAGCATGGTTGCCTCGGATTCTATTGTTCCGAGAGGAGCATTTAATGGCTAAATGCCCCCTCACTGCTACTAATCGAACCTCATGCATAAGCATTAGGTACGATTAGTAACTAATCGTACCTCATGCATAAGCATTAGGTACGATTAGTAACTAATCGTACCTAATGCATAAAACATGAGGTACGATTAGTAACCAATCATACCTCATGTTTATGCAAGAGTCCAACTATGGATACGTCCCTGAGAAATTTCCTGAGGACACATCCGCAGCTAGCAGTACTTGAATTATGCAAATTAGCTTCAAGTAACCTTTCAGTGTAGTCTAAACCATGTGGGATGGATTACAATACTATTCAGCATGCTTGTCACATTTGGGATGGACTGGAATAATCTTGCGCATGCGTGGCACGACAATGTTATCACACAACGCTTTTTTATTTTCAATATTATTTGGTGAATATAAATAACTGTTTTAGACAAGTGAGTTGTAACGAGGCATTGTTTCCTTTGTGTTAGGTCTTTCTTGCACTTAGTTTTGTACTGTTCTGGTTGAGTGATAGTGTCTAAATAGAGTTCCCTAGAGTAATAACAGCACTTTTAATTTATTCATTTGTAACTTGTTATTTGGTCCAAATCGTTCTAGTTTTCCTATATACTTCCTCGACAACCATACTATTACAAAGTAATAGCATGGCTATTTCGGTTGATTAGTGATTAAATGTACCCTCAGCCTCGGGAGGTTTAGTAAAAGTCCCTCGGCCTACGGCCTCGGGACTTCCACTAAACCTCCCTCGGCTTCGGGTACATTTAATCACTAATCAACCTCATAGCCATGCTATTACTTATAAATATTTATCAAGTAATTTTTTAGCTGCTAGAGCCACTTATCAATGCATCAATAAGTAATTTTTTAATCATTGCTATTAACACTAGTTGTTTGTGATCAGTAAACTGAGGACGAAATTTGTTGCTTCTTTACTATAAAGCACTTTTGACCCCACGTCATCTTTGTACCGCACAGTAATATTCATCAAACTCATGGACGCTTTTGTGACGTTTTCCAAGGAAAGACACTGTCATGTTCGATGTATAGACGAGTTTTTGGGGTCAAACTTTTCGCTGAATTAATAAGTCTTTTTAAAAGCCTCGTACAATATACAGTACTAATCAGCTCGCAGCACTTCACTTTCTGTTAGAAACGGCTAGTTAACGTAAAATATTTGAGTATGCTGTGTAAATATATATTTTTAAAATCAATTGCCAACTAAAGTAAAGTAAAGTAAAGCGACCATATTTTACATCGATAACTCATGACAGTAATTTGGGTAACTGATAAACTTGAAATCGACGGTGCGCTCATTTTACCCCCCTCTTTCCATCAGTACTCCATTTTAAGGGTATGTAAAGCTAATTCAAGGAAATTGAAGCAAGGATGCACATTAGGCGCCCTCTCGCTAAATAAATCTCCCTTATGTGATAACTACAATTTTGGCAGAAGTTAAAATTTCCCTCAATGGCATGGCTACACTTGGCACAAGATACCGATGGTTGGAACAACTTAATTGGGAACCCTTGGTAACGTCTGAGACAACAAGTTTTGTGAAAAACAGGACACTTGACAGGTGAAAATTCAATGAAAAAGGTCAAAAGGACGCGATGAAAAACACACACTTGGACGGAGACAGAAATACATTCCGATTGCCTTTGGAACAAAGTTTCAAAACATTGTCAAAAGGTCCCACTCGTGCATCAAAATCAGTCACCATGCATACTGAAACGTCTAGAATACAAATCGGACACGATGAGTGAAAATGGAAACACGACAAACCTTCACGGCCGGAAAACAAGAGTCGAGGACATATCGAAACTTGGGCTAATCCGACACAAATTGTGAAAATTTCTTGCACGACGCATGGTTTGGCCATATTTTAGAAGGTGGCTGGCTTGAGTCATACTGAAGAAACCCGAAAAATGGACCATAAAGTCGAGCACATTAACTCCCTCTCTTAACCACAATAGAATGACATCCCGTTTTGGGTGCTGTTCTAAAATACGTTCCCACCAGACAAGGTTAGCATGGATGCCCCCCGCTACAAATCTGGGTCTCGTAGACGCAACGTAGATAGACCAGGCCTGTGTTCCATTTTTAAAATATCTTCTGGAGGTAAATACATAGTCTCTCCCCCCTGGACAGGGATCCCATCCCAAGTCACCCATGAATGGTTCTGAGTTGGCGATTTCCCACACAACAGCAGCTTAGTCTCAAACTCTCGATCAATAAATTCCCACTGAGCGATCTTAACGTTTAGGAAATCGTCTACACGCCGTCGCTTGATCTGAAGAAAAGAAAAGACAAAAGGACCGCTCAATGCGCATTCTCTAGTAGAGAAATCCCCAGTGGATGGGATCCCTGACCAGGAGGGAGCAACTACCACGCCCACGTAAAAGTGGCACGCAACATTGGCAGCCCAGAATATAAGGCAAACCCATGCGAGTTACTCTCCCCGATCCAGGCAGAAAAAGAAAACAAACGAAAACAAGAAAACAAGGTCTAGAAGTAACTAAACAGTCCAAAGAATACTTCTCAACACACGCTAACTAGACTTTATTATTATATAGAACCAACCCTAACACATAAGACAAAACAAAACAAATTCCATTGAGCGACAACTAATGCAATGGACGAAAAAAGGAATAGAAATGAGAATGATCGTAATTACCCTCACTTAACAGGGTCAAGCGAAATATCTTGCATGCAATTGATAGACATACACAAGCCAAGATCACAGGCCATTTACAATAGTTATCGGAGCCTTCCAAAACACTATACGTGTAAAAAACGCTGCGTTTACAAAGTAATAGCTCTGAAAACCACGATCACGGGCCAAATTGTAAAGAAAGAACTCATAGTCGTCACGATCACAGGCCATATTGAAAACATAAAGAAACAGAACTAAACAACCGCCACGATCACGCCGGGCAAAATTGAAGAAACATAAAGAAACAAAGCTAACAATTACCGCCACACAATCACGGGCCAAATTGAAAAACACAATCGCCACGATCACGGGTTAAATTGTAAATACGCAAAGACTCGCATTTGCCACGATCAAGGGCTTCAAAAAGGATTTTCGATCGATAACATGACATCTACATTAACTTCCTGTAACCGTTCGAGACTTCTCAGCCGATTTTTCCAGATCCAATAACTGATTTGGATCCTAAAAAGA